>JAMZAV010000457.1:0-399987 GCA_024449915.1 Sweltsa coloradensis
GTTTCCCTGGTAGGAAGATTAAGGGGGGCGCGTACAGCCATAGGGAGGTTTCCGCTGGTTGGCAAGGAGGTTTTTGGGGGGGCCCTTTGGGAAGTAAGGGGGCTTTCCAGCTGAGGAAAGGGTTTTAGAGTGGGGGACGGGGGGTTTGAGGGGCGTGTGGCCCCGTTAAAAGGGGGGGGGATCTTCCAGGGGGATAGGTTCCCAGTCTTAGGGATTGGTAAGGGATATTCCCGCCGGGTGGGCTTTTGAATTTTAAGGTGAATGGGGCTTTGGGGCAGGTTGCCGGGGAAGGTTGTATTTGGGGGGGATGGCAGTGGGGATTGGGCCCCGTTGGGATGGTTCCAGTTTAGGTGGGGGGGTTCCCCTTGAGAAAGGGACCGGGGGGAAAAGGGGGCCTTGGGTGGGGTTCGGTTAGGTGGGATTTCGTTTGGAGGAGGGGTCGGGGAGTTTCAGAGTTGGGGGAGCTGTGGGAAGGTTTTTTTGGGAAGGTTAAAATTTTGGGGCGCGTTCCCTTTGGGGGAGTATTGGGGGGTGGGAAATTGGAGTGGGGGGTTTTTTATAGGGTAGGAAATCAGGAGGGTCGGTTTCCCCCCGGGTGGTATAGGAAGTTTGAAGGGGGACGGGCTGATGGACAGTATTGAGTGTGGGCTAGTAAGCTATAGGGACGGTTTGCCAGGGTAGGAGTAGTAAGGAGGTCTTGGGAGGGCGGCGTGTGCGCCTATGTGAGGAAGTATTTGAGATGTGTGGGATGGTTCCAGCTGATCAGGCAGGATTATCTCCAGCTTAAGAGTAGAGGTTCAGGGTCTTGCCTGCGCGCGTGTGGCTATGTGCAGTATTTGAGATGTGTGGACTGCGTTACCAGCCTTATAGGACAGGTTATCTCAGTCTTAAGAGTAGAGGTACACAGGGAGGTCTTTGCCAGGGCGCGGCGTGTGCGACTTGGATAAGTATTAGTGTGGGACTGCGTTACCAGCCTGATAGGATGATTTCTCCAGTTTAGAATGGGTGACGGCCAGGCCAGGGCGGGCGTGTGCGCTAGTAGGAATTGGGTTTTGGGGACTGCGTTACCGCCTTGTAGGATCGATATTAGTCTTAAGGTAGAGGTAAAAGAGGTCTTTCGGCGCGCGTGTGGAGTAGAGGAAGTATTTGGATGTGTGGGACTCGTTACCAGCCTGATGGGATATGGATTTCCCTCTTAAGGATAGGACCAGGGTTTCCCCGGCCGGGTGTGGATATTAAAGGGGTTGGGTGTGGGACTGCGTAGCAGAAGGGTAGGTTACCAGTCTAAGGGAGGTTCCAGGGGGGTCTCCAGGGGGGTTTGGACTGTGGGAGTATTGGAAGGGCGACGTTATTTGGGGGTTGGATTTTCCAGTCTTAAGAGATAGGTAACAGGAGGGCCTTAAGGGTGGTGACAAGGAAGGGATTTGCAGGGCGGGGTGCCTTAAATGATGGGATCAGGTTTGCAGTCTTAACCAGCCTGATAGGGATCAGGTTATTCCAGTCTTAAGGTGGCGTACGGGACTTTGAGGGGAGTTGCCGATGTGAGGAAGTTCCAGCCTGTAGGGATCAGATTATCTCCAGTCTTAAGGAGTAGGGTATCACAGGAGGTCTTGCCAGGGCGCGGCGTGTGCGCCTATGTGAGGAAGTATTTGAGATGTGTGGGACTGCGTTACCAGCCTGTAAGGGATAGGATTTTCCAGTCTTAAGGTAGAGGACCTTCCAGGAAGGTTGCTTTGGCCCAGGGGCTGGGTGCGCTTTCAGAGTATTTGAGGGTGGACTGCTTAACAGTTGGGAGGGAGGTTGTCTGCGGCTTAGACTATGGACAGTGGTTTCGGGCGCGTTGCGCTTAGGGAAGTATTAGGTGCTGGGCTGCTTACGAGTCTGAGTAGGGATCAGTTCCCCGTGGTAGATTGAGTAGTACTACAGGGATGTCTGCCAGGGCGTGCCGCCGCGTGAGGAAGTATTTAGTTTAGAGTGGTAACAGTGCCTTAGGGATCAGGATTTCCCAGTTAGAGAAGTAGGTCACAGGGAGGTCTGCCGGGCGCGGCGTGTGCGATATGTGAGGAAGTATTTGAGATGTGTGGGACGGCGTTACCGCCTGATAGGTCAGGATTTCCAGTCTTAGATATAGGTACGACAGGAGGTCTTTGCTGGCGCGCGTAGCGCCTATGGGAAGTATTTGAGATGTGAGGATGGTACCAGCCTGAGGTCAGATTATCTCCAGGCGAGAGTAGGTACCAGGGAGCTTGGTCCGGGCGCGGCGTGTGCGCCTATGTGGTAGTATTGAGATTCTCAGTAGAAGAGCGTTACCAGCTTAGGGAGAGGCTCGGCGTTAGAGTGGGTAACATTGAGTTTGCAGGACTGCGTTACAGCCTGATAGGAATCATTGAATTTAGCTCTTACAGCAGTAAGGACAGGATATCTTCCGCTAGGTTGACTAGTGAGGTATTTGAGGTGGTGTGCGCTATGCGTACATCTGAATGGTGGAATCTTCCACTTAAGGATAGGTACGTCTAGAGGAGGTCTACAGGGTTTCCTTGGAGGAAGGTGGCTTGTGGGAGGTTTCCAGCTGGAGGGACTAGTTATCTCCATGCTTGGGATAGAGTACTACTAGAGAGTTGGACCAGGGAGGCTGCAGGGCGGGGTTGCAGATGTTGGGACGCGTACTGCGATAGGGAAGCGTTATCCGCCTGTAAGATAGGATTCAGGTGTTTCAGACAGGGTCACAGGGGTCGCTTGCAGGGCGGCGTTGCGCTATGGGAAGCTTGAATGTGTGGATGTTACCAGCCTGATAGGTAGGATTATCTCCAGCAGAGTTGGTACCAGGGGGTCCTTGGAGGAGTTGGATTTGTTGGGAGGAAGTATTGTGATGTGGACAGGTTACCAGCTTGATAGGGATCAGGATATCTCGAGTCTTAAGAGTAAGGTACCAGGGAGGTCTGCCAGGGCGGTGTGCGATTGTGAGAGTTTTGGATGGACGCCTGGGGATCATTAGCCATTGAATAGAGGTTACCAAGGAAAGGTGCCAGGGGGTCTTGTGAGGACGAGTTGAGCGCTAGGGGAGTTTCCAGCTGTAGGAGATTACAGGTTGATTCCAGCTTAAGTTAAGGTAGAGGTCTGCCGGTGCGCGGGGCGCTTTGAGAGGTTGGTGCGGAAGGTAGATTATGAGAATGTGGATTATCCCAGCTGATAGGGATCAGGATTATCTCGTCCTAAGAGGGGGTAACAGGGAGGTCTTCAGGGGCGTGCGTGGCGTATCAGGAGTATTGGATAGGATGCCTCCTTAGATGGAGCAGGAGTCTTCCAGGCGAGAGTGGGTACTGGGAGTTTGCGGGTGGGTGCTTGTTACACTTTAGGTCAGGGTACTCGTTACCTAGGTGAGGGACAGTTATTCGGTCTTTGCCAGGGCGCAGGGGGCCTGTGAGGAGTCGAGTTGGACTCGTTACAGCTGATAGGATTTTCAGTCGTTAGACGTAGGGTACGGGGTTTCAGGGAGCGGCGTTTGCGCCTATGATGGAGTATCAGAGTGTGCCGGCGACGTGGTACTAGCGGAAGTTTGATGGGGGACTTGCTGCCAGTTAGGATAGGATACTCGTTACAGGAGGTTACAGGGGGCCCTTGCCAGGGCGTAGGGACTATGTGAGCGTACTACAGCTAGGATTTAATTGAGGATCGGTACCAGCCTGAGGGTCGTAGGCCAGTCTTGCGTAGTAGGAAGTACGGGAGGTCTTGCAGGGCGCGGCGTGTGCGCTATGGTAGGAATATTTCAGATCGTAGGGACTGCGTTACCACCTGAAGGGATCGGATTATCTCCAGTCTTAAGAGAGAGGTACACAGGGAGTCTTGCCGGGCGCGGCGTGTGCGCTATGTGAGGAAGTATGGTGATTGGCCGTTACACTGATAGGATCAACAGGTAGTCTTAGAGAGGTACACGGGGGAGGCTTGCAGGGGGGTGTGCGTATGTGAGGAAGTATTTGAGATGTGTGGGACGCGTTACCCAGCCTGATAGGGATCAGGATTATCTCCAGTCTTAAGAGTAGAGGTAAACAGGAGGTCTTTGCCAGGGCGCGGGGGATGTGGAGTATGAGATTGGATGTTGCTAAGCGTAGGTCAGGAGTTTCCGTCTTAAGAGTAAGGTACAGGGAGGTTCCGCAGGCGCCGGTGCGCTGTGAGGAAGTATTGAGTATGGTGGGACTGCGTTACCACCTGATAGGTCAGATTTTCCAGTCTTAAGAGTAGAGGTACACAGGAGGTCTTGCCAGGCGCGGCGTGTGCACTATGTGAGGAATGATTTGAGATTTGGGGTGGATCAGCTGTACCAGCATGTAGGACAGGATTATCCCAGTCTAAGAGAGGTACCAGGGGGTCTGCAGGCGCGGGCGTGTGGCGCTATTGGGATTTTGGAGAGTTAGGCTGGTTACCAGCCTGATGGCTCAGTTATCTCCAGTCTTAAGAGTAAGTACACAGGGAGGTCCTTGCCAGGGCGCGGCGTGTGCGCCTATGTGAGGAAGTATTTGAGATGTGTGGGACTCGTCCGGGATGGGTACCAGCTCTTAGATAGAGTATCAGGACGAGGTGGGCCAGGGGGTCTTCGCCATGGTGGGAGTATTTGAGAAGTTTTGGATTTGGGGCTGCGTTACCAGCCTGATAGGGTCAGGATTATCTCCAGTCTTTGAGTAGAGGTACCAGGAGGTCTTTGCGGGCGGCGGGCGTGGACCTAGTTGAGGAGGATTTGACATCGTGGTGGAGGTTACCACCGAAGTTGGTACTCAGTTTAAAGAGAGGTCAGGGGGGCTGGCGACATGGAGGTAGATTTGAGAAAGATGTTGAAGTGTGGGATGGTTATCCAGCTATAAGGATAGGTTACCCCCAGGTCTTTGAGAGGGAACAGGAGGTCTATCCAGGCTTGGGGTGTTGAGTGCCTTCCAGCTGAGGTAGGAATTATTGAGTTAGTGAGGACGCGGTCCGCCGAGGGACGGATTTCAGTCTTTAAAAAGGTACCAGGAGGTTTTTGCCAGGGGCTGGCGTGACCATTGGGAAATATTTAGATGTTGACTGCGTAGCTGATAGGGGGATCATTCCAGGCCTGTGGTAGGGACACAGGAAGGTATTTGCCAGGGGGCGTGTGCGCCTAGTGAGAAGATTGAGGTGTGGGACTCCGTTAAATGAGGACAAGGGGGAGCAGGGTCCGCGTGTCGACTATGTGAGGTAAAGGGGGTTTTGCCAGGGCGCTGCGTGTGCGCCTATGTGAAGGATTATTTATGTCGTTAAGACTGGTACCCGCGAAAGGGGTCAGGCAGGGCCGGTCTTGCGCTATGTAGAAGTATTAGCAGGTAGGCTGCGGTCCGCCGTGGGCTAGGTGAGGAAGTATTTGAGATGTGAGGACTGCGGAGGTCTTGGATCAGGGTTCGGCCGTTAAGACTATGGTGAGGAAGGTCTTTGCCAGTGTGCGGACGTGGCGCTATGTGAGGAAGTATTAGGATTATGTGAGTCGTTACCAGCTATAGGTATACGGAGGTCTCCAGGCCGGAGTAGAGGTACACAGGAGGTCTTTGCAGGTGGCTGCGTTGCCGCTTGTAGGGAAGATTTATTTGAGATGGTAACGAGACTGAAGGGGTCAGTTATCTCGCGTCTTAATGTAGAGGTATTTGAGGGGTGTGCAGGGGCTGCGTTGCCCCTGAGGGATTTAGATTTCGACTCTTAAGCACTGTAGGGATCAGGGGTCTTTGCCAGGGGCGGGTGCACAAGGAAGTCATTTGCCAGGGTGCGTGGGGACTGTTAAAGGGAAAGGGTAGGTTACTCCCTTCAAGGTAGGACAGGGGGTCTTTGCCAGGGCGCGGCGTGTGCGACTTTGAGGAAGTGAGATGTGTGGGACTGGACGTTACCTCCTGATAGTAGGATTATCTACCAGCTTAAGGGAGAGGTACACAGGGAGTCTTTCAGGGCGCGGCGTTTGCGCTAGTGAGGAGTTTGAATGGGGGACTGCGTTACCAGCCTGATAAGACAGGATTATCTCCAGTATTTGAGATGGTCACAGGGAGGTCTTTGCCAGGGCGCGGGTTGCACTATGTGAGGAAGTATTGAGATGTGTGGGCGGCGTTACGCCTATGGTCAGGATATCTATCTTAAGAGTAGAGGTACTAGAGCTTTGCAGGGCGCGCGTGTCCCATTGAGAGGAGTATGAGAGGGTGCGTTCCAGCTGAGGGATAGGATTTCCAGTCTTAAGGTATGGACAGGTAGGTCTTTGCCAGGCCGGTGTGGTATGTGAGGAGTTTTGATGTGGGGTGCGTTACTGAGTAGAGATGTTTACTGCTTAAGATATAGGACAGGAGGTCCTGCAGGGCTAGGCGTGTGCGACTTGAGGGGATTTGAGATTGTGGGAGTGCGTTACGGATGGTCAGATTATCAGCTCAGATTAGGTCACGGAGGTCCTGCAGGGCGCGGCGTGTGCGAATGTGAGGAAGTATTTGAGATGTGTGGGACTGCGTTACAGCCTGTAGGGATCAGGGTACTCCAGTCTTTAAAAGTAGAGGTACACAGGAGGTCCTTGCCGGCGCGGCGTGTGCCGACTATGTGGGAAATATTTTAGAGTGGGGGGACTGCGTTACCAGCCGATAGGGATCAGGATTTTCTCCAGTCTTAAGAGTAGAGGTACACAGGGAGGTCTTTGCCAGGGCGCGGCGTTTGCGACTATTTGAGATTGTGCAAAGTTAAGAAGTGTTGTTTCAGCACAACGTGGTCATGTTTTTTCAAAATTCGTGTCAATAATAGAAAATAATAACCAACAAGGGAAGAAACATTTTAAAAACAACTAACCCCTATTTTTGGTTCTTTTTCATATAATTTTCCACGTTGGATAAAGACGTGCCCACGTCAAACACTGGATGCAAAAGTTAAACTCAATTTGTATTAATTAATTATTTAAATACTTTTAGGACAATCGTAATTTCCTTATTTCGTTCCTACAGTCTGTAAAGAAAAGAGATCACTTGACTATCTCCGAAGTAAGTCCACCGCAGAGTCCACTTGAAAATACACATGCTTCTAAAGCGAATGCGCAAGGTTCGTCTCTGGAAGGTACTCATCTAAACGGGCATTCAATATTTATACGTCAAGTTTTATTTTTAGCTCTCCTCTTGAATTCAAGAAAGTTTGACTTCCTACAACAACATTTACGTTGTATAAACATGCATGCGTGAGAACAAGGACCCCCCGAGTTTCATTGAGCACGATTTCAGACGACGAATTGGTAAAAGCTATAGTCTACCTACACGAAGATAAAACTCATATAACTAAGAGGTTTGAACATCACGGTATGCAGTCGTCTCGTGGTAATTGCAATATAGAGGCTTAATAAAACAATCAAGATCAACAATCACAATCAAGTTTCTAAGAATTGACTTAATATGCAGGTTTCCAAATATATCTCAGCAGAAACACAGTTGCACAAATAACAAGAACGAAGGCAGTTCTTTCATATAACATCTCATCCATCCAACCAACTAACCATCTTTTCTTTTACATAGCCTGTGAGATGTTATTCTTCAATCAACACCTCTTTCCTTTTTCCTTTCACATTTTTTTTGTCCCACCAGTAACAAATAATAAACTAAAAAATCAACATACATAACAATGAAAAATCACAAATATCGAAATGCGTTATACAACAAACTAAAACTAAAATTTTAAATTTTAAATTTCTACACATTCTTTCATACATACACTTTTTTTTATACAACACTAACTAATTGATTGTATTTGATTATTTATACGCCCCAATGTTGACTTCGTACTCATACATCTCTCTGTTGTTAACTCTGACAGAAAATACTAAACATGGTGTGAGAATGTAAACATTGCAATAAACGAAATATATCATTTAGGAATGTACATTGTTCTACAAATCACCATGATGGGAAATATTGTATCCAATAATTCAAATCAGAAATAAATGATTGAGTACCTGGATTGAAATCGATATTCCTTTGAGTGCTATTCGTAATAAAATATTCCAGGGCTGCACTGTATGGATGGGATGGATGGATATAGCTGCCAGCGAGGTAAATATTGTTGCGGAAGTTGAAAGAATTGCTGGGGGGGGGGGGGGAGAGGGGATACATTCAAAGAATTTCTACCATCGGTTTGATCACGGTTGCACGGATATCATCTTCAAAGAGATTTAGACCCGTGATTTCGGGTACTTCTATCGAGACACCTTAACAAGTCGAGATAGAGTGACCAGATAGGTCCCGACGTAAAACCGAAGATTTAAACTCGAATGGGAGAGATAAAAAGCTAATATAAAACGGAAACGGTAGAAGAGAACATATAATCAAATCGAAGGAACTTTAGTATAAAGAAATGTTCCGATCCACCTCCGCAAGCTTATCTGTGCGTATCAGGTTTTAGCTCGCTCGAGGGTGGAGGGGTAAAGGGAGGGGAGTAAGCAGTCACATGCACGCATTAGCTTTACTACCTACCATGAGATTTACTACCGCACACGGCGATGCCCTCAGCCTTCTAGATCTTCAAACCAACACACCGCCTTCCTAAGGAATGATTACTTTTCTTTTGTTCCAAACACAGAAGCTCATTCGAGAAAATATGTTGCGTTTTTTCGAAAGTACTGTAATTTCGTCTAATGATGGATATGCACGACCCACGCGAAGGGGGGACTAAGATTGTGATTATGACACTGAAGTATGACGCAGATTTATCATTCTTTTAAAATTGAAGACAGAAAAATTAGTAATACCTGTTTCCAAAAATGACGACAATAAAAATCTAATTTTGAAGAAAATCTTCTACGTGTGTGAGACAACCGTAGAGAATCGGGAATTTCGTTTTTAAAGAAGACCTCTCCTCTATATTATATAGAAGTGCCTGTATAGTAGGCTTATAGGCAGGTGCCACCCTGCATGTGTGGCGACTTACCGCCCGTACGTCCTGGTGTAGCCATGCGCCTATAGCTGATAACGCAACACCCACGCAAAGTAAACGAGCGATATCTTACCTGGAAAAGAAAAAAAAACTGTTGTTAGACATAACAAAGCGTTAAAAAAAAACATCAAGTTAAAACGAATAACGTTCAAACCAACCAATCATCGCTGTCAACATTTTAACACCTATTCACTCTCAGAACCCAATTATTTCATTTCCAAGGGAACATTAGAAACAAATTCTTAGTCATATAAAAAATAATTTAAATTAGTTAAACAACTTTCAAACAGTATACTATAACGATGTTAGTAAAATGATGTTTGCAGAAAGTTTATCCAAGTGGTTGTATAGTTTTCTCATTATTAACCAACACACAACTAAATGTATACACTTTAAAATCATCCCTTACAATCATCCCTATACATGTGTACTTTTTTCTAAATTATATTTGATATTGATATTGTATATGCTTTCAAATTTAGTTTTAGACTATACCTCAATGTAAAATGGCAGAAATGCTGTATTTGAGTGAGCCAATAAATAAATAACATGTGACATTGTATGTCTGTATTATTAAAAAAAAAATTAGTCTACTAGCATCTCGTTAAAAGTTAGTAATACATTGAGCGAGAATTTTACTCGCATATGAAACACAATTTTTTATCGCTTATTCGCACAATAACTTTTTATACATTTATTTATTGGTATGTATAATTTTCCGCTTCGAAGTCATTGCCAGGGACGATAATAAATCAAATATGGCTGCACATTTTACAATATGGCAATTACAACATAATTATAACGATGTTTTACGTGTTTACGTTGAAGGAAGGTGTCTGATTCTCTGCTAGTTTCATAGCCATTCACGTTGAGTGATGAAACTGTTTTATGTTAGACTGGCATTGGTTTGTTGAACGTAGTCGTCAACGAGGGAAAACATCAACCTCTACGCCAGAACCAATGCCAATGCCTAAACCCGCAGTTTAAGACTATTCTGTGCCCCTTCATTAATAAAGCAAGTTTATTATTGTTGATGACAGATAATCCCTCTCCATTTGTCACGACTGCCTTCTTGTTGTATCACTTACCGGCCAATTACCGCCAAGTTTAGAAGTTCCATTTAACATTGATTTGCAAGACTTATACAGACATTTCCGTTATGAAGTTCAACACCTAACCAAGAACGATTACTTTGATGGAACTGTTAACGGTTTTATCTTGACATATAAGTTTAGTACAAGTTGGCTTGATTTTGTTTGTACAGTTGAACACGCGCAATTAAACATCTAGCCAACTATTAAATTATACATACGAGATGAAACTGCAATTTAAATAAAAGTAACATAGTTATATTCGGTGCACAATATTGACACATTCAAAAGTACCTGTGCATATTACATACTTTCATAAAAGTGAATTGGTGAAAATGCTTCAACATGTGTAAATAAAGTTAACTGTGACATGGCATAAAAATGTTTAAAATCTAAAATGTTTAGCTAGTGATGACTATTCTAGTCTGAACAGGTCGTGAGGTAACGAAAGCTAGTTGCCTGCAGAGTTTTGGTGGAGGTGCCGGGTCAAGGCAAGCGTATCGCAAGAAGGGTAACAGAGGAATCAATGGTATACGCATACGGTGCTTCAACTTGTGCAAATAAAGTTAACTGTGACATGGCATAAATAATGTTTAAAATCTAAAATGTTTAGCTAGGACTAGGAAAACGCTTAGTCCCGCCGCGTTGTTGGGATAAGCGTAATTGGTGCATTGAGCTGCCATGTGTTATGCGGATTTTCTGTTGTTCTGTGGAAAAATCATTACAAAGTTGAATTTTTTTAAAATTAAATTAAATAAAAAAAAATTAACTTTAATTTTTTAATTTTTTAAAATTAATTGTAATTGTTAAAAAAAAAATCGTAAAATTGCGATTTTTATAAGAAATAATTTCTCGATTGCGCTCAAATTTAACACTTATCTATTAATTCATGAAAATAGGGTTCTGTGAAAACATCATTACAATCGAAAAAAGCATGAAGTTGTCATAAGTCAAAAAATTTTTTAAAAAAAGAAAAAACCCGTAAAATTTCGATTTTTATGATAAATATTTTTTCAATTGCGCTCAAATTTTACACGAATATCTTAATTCTAAAATTATGGTTCTGTGAAAAAATCATTAAAATCGATAAAGCAGTAGGTGTTTATAAGTCGAAGAAATTAAAATAAAATCGAAAAAATCGTAAAATTGCGATTTTCATGAGAAATATTTTTTCCGATTGCGCTCAAAAACGTGTCAGTTCTAAGTTCAGAGATTCGAAGGCCTCCAGAAAATTTCATATCAATTGGAGTATCGGATTAGCCGGAATCGTGTGGACAAACAGACAAAAATACAGAAAAAAAAAAAAACATTCCGGATTTTTTTCTCCAGTGTAGTGAAATGGAATCTTCGCTTCGCTCGCTACGCTCATCCAATGACTATTCTAGTCTAACAGGTCGTGAGGTAACGAAAGCTAGTTGCCTGCGAGTTTGGTGGAGGTGCCGGGTCAAGGCAAGCGTATCGCAAGAAGGGTAACAGAGGAATCAATGGTATACGCATACGGTGCTTCATTTTGTCATTCCATTAAAGTTGCTATAGCAGCGAGGTTATAAAAGTTGATTAGCCGCTTAGGTTCACTTTATAAAGCCGCAGCCATAATACTGCGTTCATACAAACAAAAAGTATCGTCAACGATTACTCGTCTCTTCATTAAAGTGCTTTATTACCGTAGCTTAAATGCTAAAACCATGAAGGAAGGTATAAGGTATACTGTTAATTGGTAGAATCGTAAAACTTCATGTACGTACTTATCCAGCAACAACAACAGTTTTGCAATTGCATTTATTTAAAGTTATTTTAAAATACAATTTTACATCAGTGGTTGATCATAAACGTAACGTAGAAAATGTTCACTAATGTTATAATTGTGCATAGAACAATTAGAGGCTTTGTTATCGTTAAATACATAATAGTCCGTTTTTATTGTAAGGGAACCGACAGAACAATATTATTGCCCACATTCAAACTTGTATTAGTAGGCCTGCATAATGTCCAAGACAATTCCATACTACTACATTTTTATGTACGTTGTTGAGTGAATATGGTAACCACACGACTGATTATTATTTTACATCTCGACCATAGGCAGAATTAAATGAAATACGTGACTGTGAGGAGGTTCATGAAATGTACGTTCATCATGCATTGATCACTTTCTATTGACATAAAGTGTAATTTGCGTGACAACAACACCCTGGAGAACTGCTCGCCAAATATCGAGGTGTCACGTGGTGTTCAGGGAGCAGCACGGTATAGCTGATGTGGAAGCTGTTATTATATTAATTTTAATATTGTTGTTATTCTTGATCCCCTATACACTGCCACAGCGTGCCGCACCTACGTGCAGTCATCCCCCCCCCCTCCCCCCGAGACAGCTCAGCAAGCGATCGTGACTCCACATAGGAAAGTTCGGCCATATCTATTTTAAAGTTAATTTATAGTTCGTCGCATTTATAATTATTGCTGCTTGATCGTAACGGGATGTGTGTATGCCTGCGTTAATGGTCAGGTTAGTGTTTAATGGGCTATACGGTCCATGTTAAAAACCGTGCGTTTCGTTGGCAGCCTTGTTGCATAGTTTGCTATCAGATCATCCGCCCCCCTCCCCCCTCCGACCAGACTGTGTAACGTGGGTAAACTACCCTCCAGGGTAATGCATAATATGCAAATGTCACGGTAGCGTTTAATTAGATGATCGTGATAAGGGTGGTATGGGGGTGACAGCGACAAGATGCCTTCAAGGCATTCCGGGAACAAAACTCTACAGATATGGGAACCATCCCTCTTTCTTTCTCCTTTGTCCCGTCCCGTCACGCGTCCACTTTATTCCCTATTATTATGCATGGCATTTTAAAAAACAATTTTATATGCAAAATAAAAACAAAACATTTCAACACTGCTAGAATGACTTCCCGACACAACGCATGAACTCATATTTTGAAGTGTGTGTACCGAGGTTTAGTCTCCTAAATTTTACTTGCAAATGATGGAAAATGTCGTAAAACGTTTAAGATTATTTTCACTGATATCACCTAGATGTTTTTCTCTGTCTCTCCCTCTCCAGTGCGTCGCAATCTGGCGGTAATCCTCGCATGATGGGGGGGGGGGGGAGCCCCCCACCGCCTAGCTGTCAACCTCTCAAGTCGCGGCCTGGAGAACAATGCCGACTGTTTGACAATAAGACATTGCGAGTAAGAAGTGTTGATGGCGATAACGCTGGAAGTGTCAGCGATAGGGGTTGACTCCGCGCGGTAAGGGATGCTCTGAGCACGCTGACAATGCTGACAGGAAAACACGCTAACAAATAATTCCCACACGGTTGGAGGAAGGAAACTAACTAAATGGAATGCGTAATACGTCTGAGCTGTTGTGGTGTGTGTGTGTTAAGCCCCTCTTTTAACAATGCCCCGTAATAATGTGGAGAATGAAAACTAAATTGCAAGCTCGCAGAAATGAACAATCCACATTATGCATAGATACATACAAGTCAATAACATTTGACCAAACAATATCTATATTTTTTTCTGTTCATCCGTACATGTGTCACTTCTCGCGATAAAAACTTGACACGACCTCCGATTGGCATGAGTTTTTTTGTTGACATTATTCTTCAATATGGGTGAAATTGAATGTTTATGGCGATCCGGGGGGTCAGAAGGACGCGGCATAATCTTCTCTCAAACAAGCGAGCCCGGCACCTCCACCAAAACCGATCTACATGCGATCAGGTTTCATTTGTTGTATCCTTCTTCGACCATACATTGATTACGTGGCATCGCTCCCTACTTTGCATACTCCCGTACCTGTTCATGTGTACTTCTACCACCCCGTTCGCTACACGAGTCATGTACATCTGATTGCAAATTATCTATTCACTGATGAGGAACGTTTACATTTTTACTTCTAGTCAGGAACCACTATCCCGAACACAGCCAATGCAACATAAATGCGAAACAATTAATAATTTGATACATTCCGGTAATCTGTTTGCAAACAACGCACGCGTGGTTAAAAATGTTTAAAAAAACAAAAATAATTTTTGAATACACGTTTGTTAATTTTTGTTTATTAAGGTAAAGTCAATGTTTTTCATTTGGCCAGTTAATTCCCTCGCCTTATTAGTGTCCAAAGCAAGGAAAACATCGTGATGAGGGGAATCCAAACAACTGACGGAATTATTCGCCCTCATTTCACTCAGGACTCGGGAGGCTAACATGATTTATTACGGCGAAACCTTGGTTGTGTGTGGGGGGGGGGGCGCACACCCCGCATAACGAGGTTTACGCCCTCCCCCCGAACATCACACAACACATACGCTTTTACTAACCGCCCTTACAGAACAATAGCCGGAAATGGAATGCGTTGCATAGGACACCGGGCTAAATGCGACGATCCATTATCCTGCACGCAAACACAAATATCAATTCAATCGCATTCCGCTGTAAGTATTTATTTCGAGCGGCAATTTATATTATTACAACGGGAATCCGGTGGATCGGTTAGGAAAATGATGATATTGCTGCTATGTCCATTGCTTACTGTAGGAATCTGCGGACATTGTCTCTGGGGAAATCGTATTATTGAGAGAATATTGATTCGTGATTTGTAAAAAAAAAATTACATTGTTCTCTTTTGCAAATCAGTTTTTATATAACTAAATATAGGATAGAGAATAGACGTTAAATTTATAAATCCATGTATGTCAACAAACTGGTTAAGAATCCTTGGATAACATGGCTGCCAACACACATAATTAATAGAACTGTGATTTTAAAATGTTCTGATCTGATAATAGTTAGTTAGTTAATGTTGTTTTAGGGCACTCAACAGTAGAGTTATCAGTGATAATGCTCGGTTCTGAGGCAATCACTTTCGATATATACGACGTGTGAATGCATGTTTTCCAGTTTCATGACTTTGTGTCTTCTCCTGTTCATTTCAGACACGAATAATTACAATTTACAACTATAGCGCACTTGTATATTAGAAATGTAAACCAATTCTCGAATACATTGTGTGGTTTTTGTGTTGTAAGTAAATATGACCTAACCTTCGAGGTGAAAATTCAAACAACGAACAAATCGTATTATTAATTTAATGTTATTAAGTAATGCTCAATCGTTCATCCCTAAGTGTTATTGCCAAGTTGTGTTTGTTCCTCCACGCGTATCGCCTGGTGGCACGTGTGTTGCATGTATGTATGAATAGGCGTCCGCGGATGTGTAGGAGATAACTAATGGAAATTATTGCACCCCTCACCCCAAGGGAGGACGGTACTTGATTTTGAGTGATTGCAAACACAACCCAAACAGCTATGTTTTAAACTTTTTGTGGTGGGGAGTTGAAATTCCCGACAATGATAAAGACACAAGCAATTTCCTAGCCGAATACAAGTCGAGGGACTGAGATAAAAATTGTCACCATTGCGGGGAAAAAGAATGACGTTACTTCTTCTTTAAGATTCTGAGGTTGTTGTTTCCTTCTCTTGTTTTATTTTTCTTCTTCTTCTTCTTTTAGACCCCAGTACAAATTGGCGATTAGTCCTAAGCAAAGGCAAAGGAAATGGACTCGTTTATTTCAATGTTTACATTAAAACATTTAAGATCCTATGATTACGTATATTAGATTAAACGTGTCTAATGTATTATTCGCGTCTCGCAATCGTAGTGTTTTAAAATGCACATAATTTACAACCTGTCATAAAAAAAAATATTTAGCCTTTATCTAACATTTTCATGGCCTAGTTGGGTTTTTAAATTAAAGAAGTGAAGCACTTTTAAATTATCTATATTGAATTGAAAACCACCTTACTTAACGGTTGTGTTTCTTCAATGTTGATTAAAAACAGTTGAAACCATTTCCCATGCTAATTTGCAAACATTGTAATACAATGTGTGGAAAATAATTTTACTCCTAAAGCGGGTAATTTACATCAGCTACTCCACGCCCACATCCCTTTTGGTGAAAAATAAAGTGGTTCTGTTGTGTTCCGTGCGATACAAAGAGATACAACTAATTACATTGTACGACGGTAGCGTTAACATTTTGTCTCAAAGCAAAGTGTGTGTTTGCGCCACTACCTACTCCTGACTACGTTTTTCCTAGTTAGAGCACCCCATGAGGATTTCAGAATATCACTCTAAAAAAGGTAAACTAATATTTGATATCGTCAAGCGACGCTTGCGAAGCGAGGTATATGGAATGATTGGGTCATTATGGTCCGCCTCCCCTTTCCAGTCATTCGGAAGATGTGAAGAGATTACTGTCGTCAGAACACAGCCAGTGTAATGAGTTTGACGTCCACGACGAACGAAGACTAACGAAGACGGGCCAACTGGAGAATAAAAACATGATGGCAACGTTCAAAATATATCTGATTGTGTCAGATTCGAGTAATGAACAAAAAAGTCGCTAGCTCGAGCTCGAGAATGCTTTTCACGTTAGCAGAATAAAAGAGAATAGAACGCAAATAACGAAAGTACCTAAACGGAGTTGCCTAAACTGTACAACTAGAGTCGAACTAAATTGTTTTTAATTTAAATCCTTTAGAATATTTTCAATCAGTTTGAGCAAAAGAGGGCAAAAAAAATAAATACATAAAACACTCAAAAAAGTCATTTCATTTTACAACTAAATTAAACCCTTTCAACATCTTCTCTCGGCAGCTTTGTCTCGTCAAGGGTACAAGAAAAACTCATCAACGATCGTCTGGTCGTAAATTCAAATTGAGAATTGATTTTTCTGGAATAAGCATTTCTTCTTCCTTTCATTCATTCTTTTGTTAGTCGAGTGCGTATTGTTCGATGCGTAGGTACCATCATTGAACTCAGTCACGCACTATTTCACCCCCACACGCACATGTAATGGCACGCATGTCGGCAACACCCTACACTACCTACACCTAGACAGTAGGTGAAGACGTTACATTATACACGAACAAGCCGTTCACTTCAATATGTCAATTTAGATGCGCGTATTTCAACATCCAATCTTATTTACGGCGAAACATTATTCTCTCTGCCATGTCTATGAGGTTTGAGAAAGGGAAATGACAAATATTGGAAACCAATAAATACAATTTTGTAAAATGGGCGTGATTGATCAAGCCGCGAAAGTGTGTTAGTAAGATGATAGCTGGAAGGTTGGAGAATGCAATATATAACATTTAGACGAGGTGGGTCTGAAATGATGATACGATTGTAAATCTTCTGGTATACATGGTGATGAAACGAACAAGTGAAATGTATGGTTTACAGAAGGAAGGGCGGAAAGTAATGTTTGACGAATGTGCCAAATGCAAATCAATATTCGATTGCGTGGCGCAGACTGGAGTTTTGATATAAAAGACAGGCGTTAAAAATTTTCTTTCAATGAGAATTTATTAAAATGAGATTGCGATCTTCTGAAGAAACAGTTCAGCAAGAGATGAGAATCTGCAGGTCCCCAATATTTCTCTAGAGTTTTGTGTTTGGTGATTATTTAAAAAAAAATCAAATAACCTGCTTTTCTAAAACAGTAGCGAGGAAAGAAGTATATGGATTCCATACATTTCTCGCATGGTTCCAGGTCCAGCCCTGCATCTGGCAGATAATTGATGGTGCAGGTTATTTCGCATGGTTTGCGAATAAAAAGTCGCATGGCTTGATGCGCAGTCAACGCTAATTAGTCAATTAGTCGACACAAAATAAAACTGGCCAGTCAGCAACCCTGTGCGTGTGATTTTACCGTAACTTCAACGAATGCGGCACAGTTTTAACTCGTTAAAGAGAATTAATCAATTTGGTTTCTCGTTCAACACATCTGCATTGGACAGACAATACCGCCACAGCCATCACTCAACCGGCATCAAGCTGGGTGGGTGCATGGCTAGCCCGCACAATAAGGACTAGAATATTCATGATTTTAAAGAGGGCAGAAAACTGCGAAGCCCATGAAATATAAAACCCAAAATGTCGTGTTTCAGTATGAAATGTTGCAAAACAAGTATTTAACTCAACATTAACGATGTTCTCCACCGATCTATATTATACTAATTGACTCTCATAGAGGTAATTTGGATGGTAACAGATTGGAATAGTTCTTGCATTGAACTTCCAGCGAATAAACGTGTGATATTCGACCAATATAAGTGTTATGACCTACGTCTATAGTGACTACGTCCCAGGTAAAACGTAGAATATTACAACCACTACAGGTATTACGTATACGGTATTAACGTCCCGTAAGTTCTAGCACCATGTTTAGTGACTAAAGCTTCAGTTGTAGATGACTAAGCCCCAAGTATAGTGACTTAGCCCCAGCTTCAAGTAAAACGTAGAGTATTACAACCACATAGTCCAATACACTGGTACGTATAAAGTATTGGCGTCTCGTAAGTTCTAGCACCATGTATGTAGCCAGTGGACTAAAGCTTCAGATATAGTGACTTTAAGCCACAAGCCTGCCAGGTACTAAAACGCCACACCAGTATCAAGCGTCAGATTGTCGTTAACCACGCGTTCGGCGTATGTATACTTCGCACGATACTAATTGTAAATGTGGTAAATATTCCAATCCAATCGCAGACATTTAGCAAACCTCCCTCAGAACCCCGAAGAAAGCCCGTAACTCGCAGGGACACGGGAAGGGCGGACCCGCGATCCACCATTACCCCCCCCCCCCCACACACACACACAATACAAACACAGCGCAAGGTATATAAACGTTGCATATTTATTCTCACGTGCGTGGTGCACATTTTTACGCAACTTCCTTAATTAAACGCTTATATAATATCGTGCAATGCCCATTTGTCACACAAGCGGATGTCAATACTTCTCGCGGTTGACATTGAAACTATCAGGTTAGTTTGTTGGAAAGAGCTGGACACGAAGGGAACCTCCCTATATGAGACAATCACACGTACACACGTACACGATCGTACATTCTACCGTCCTACCCACGCTCCTATACGATACGCCTAACATCAATCTTCCACATTTTTGTTGCCCCTTCCCCCGGCACGCACGTGGATAATGGAAAGAAATGAAATATTATATCACTTACTTACTTAGGTAATTAAAGTCAATCTAGTTCAGTTGTTCAGAGTGAGAATTTCTTCATTAACATATACGAATAATGTTTGAATAGCGAAAAAAAGTCGTGAAGATTTATTACGAACGCAATGAAATGAATGTGAGCCAGCAACATTAATTAAACCTGTTAAAAACTTAATCTATGGAAATTGAAAACATTGATTTTGTGGCAAACAAAAGAAAGAGAAAGGGTGAAAGAAATAAAAACTACAGTGGCGGTTGTATCAATTTGTGTATGAGCTGCGAGAAGGATTCAGCGATGGTGAATCGAGACGAAACTACGGCCGGATGTGAACCTCTGACCATGATGGGACGTAAGTTAGAGACAAAAATCTGCATTTAAAACATTACACTACATTTTAAGTATTGATTGATTGATTGATTGATTGGATATTGCTTAACGTCTCATTTTAAGTATTTAAATAGAGATCAGTGATAAGAGATGCCATGGCATTATTACTTATTATTGAATGGATACCTGAAGAGGGAACACCGGTTAAATCTTATGTGTACCCTACAGCGGGCATCCTACATTTTTTTAATATGTCATTGTCAATGCTAGATCATTCTACACACTGATGTATGAATTGAATTTAAGAATTAGTTTTCATTTATTATTGTACACTTATGTACATATAAGTGATCAAATTGATTAATTAGCCGGCCTCACATCGCGGGTATCAGTCTGGAAGTGGATGAACGAATCAGCATCGTCAGCCACTTCCACCCCGGGTGTCACCCCCTCCCCTCCCCTCCCAACAACCCCTCGAGTCAACATCGTCACTACAGGATTATCTTATCACACAACACGACCGGCTCACACGGTGGGGGGGAGCATTAGTATCGGGCCGAGGAACGTTGATTCGAGCCCCGATCGCAATATCCTAAACACAAAACATCCGTTGAACACAAAATACTTCGAGGATTTTATAATATTAAAATATGGTAAAGGCAACGTTCTATTTTCTATAAGATTGTTAATCAACGCCAAGTAAAATGTAATGATTTACGTTTATAGTGGTGTGCGGGTACCCGAAATTTCGGGTCGGGTATTTGGGGCCGACCATACAACCAAGTAAGGTATTTGAACTTCGGGTAACGAAAAAATATTTATCGGGTATGGTGGAGGTGCCGGTCCAGGATTTACAAACGCAATTGGTGGAGGTGCCGGTCTAGATATGTTTTTATTTATAGCCGAAATACAAAATGTCATTAAATGAAAATTCAGACAGTAAAAATCATTTGGAGAAAATTATAATGTAAGATTATTTCAAGTAAAATTCATTACCAGTTTTAATAATATTCAGTATTATAACGGCCGTCTTTTCCCGAACCGACCCGACCCGAAAACCCGAAGCAGTTTAGTATCCGAACTCGAGCCGACTGTCAAAACCTTTACCCGAAGAGCCCTAATTTCGATACACACAGATTGTTTTAAACACTAAGCCTACATGGAACCTGGCAATGTTCAGTTTACAACTTCTGTTTTTTTAGTTTGAAAGTTTGGATAATATATAGTTATAATTAGTCGGCGTAACATTGGAATTTAGGTACTACGCCATCCGTCACTGTTGATGCCTAATATAGGTTAGCGTTCAAAGATATTCTTAATCAATCAATTAAAACAAGTGGCGCGTGAATTTGATCTTATATACGATGAGTGTAGACAGAAACAATCAATCACTTTCTCGTGGTTTACCAGGAGAGGCTAGCCATGTAGCGGTGATCCGTGCCAGCCCCTGGGAGATATGCAACTTGTATTACTCCGGTGCTCGGCGGTCTTGCCTGCTGGCAGGCGCGCCTAGACACGACCTCGGTAGCCCTGCTGATGGTGTAGGCGCCTGCAGAACTGTTCTCAGCATTGCTTTGCACTCAGAAGCTCTGTTCGCTAGCCACCACTACCTTTTACTCGAATATCCTTTCAGCTCAATATTACTCGAATAAGAGGAACTTACTCTTTACGATATAAAATAGAAATACACTTTTGACGGCAATGACCTGTTCTAACCTAAAAAAGATTAATTACATGAAGTTTGTACGTTGGCAATATTTACTTTTAAACATTTACATAATTTTTTTCTTTTTTAAATTATTACTATTATTATTGTTTGAATAACGCGTGTAATTCGTGACAAGATCGAACTTGCTCTAACGTACGGGCAAGACAATTATGCTTTTTCTGCTCTAGATAACCTGTCGCTTCCAAAAAATTCAATTAGAGCAGAGATCTCGTGACACGAACGGCTACTTCGTGATCGGAGTAGATTAGAGAACGTCGAGTATGGTCAGCAAACAGACCTAAAGTGTTAGCATTGGATCATACAATAACCCACTACCGATGTGTGTGTGTGGTGTGTGTTTGATTATTATATCGTAGCGAGGTATATCCAATACTGAACATGTAACGTTCACTTGATTGTCATGAATCTGTTATTGTTTGCTTATGATAAATTATTCAAAACCGTGTTTATTTTTTGTGTGTAGTGAGCAAAAAACGGAGGTATATTACAATGTTTAGCACTGATCGAAATAGGTTCGCACAAATACACTTTTTTGCGTTTCCACTGATCACTGCAGTGTTTCTACTGATCCCTGCAGTGATGCTTTTCAACACGACGAACTTAGTGAACGTTTTGTAAGGATGACGTATAATTACAATAACCCTTGTCTAATCCAGGAATTAAGCTAACGTTCTTTCACTTATTTGGTTTCGTAACAGAGTTTCAGAATCAATACTTACCATTAAGGTGCTAGCTTTGTTAAGAGAACATTAATTAAAAAAGTATCACTTTCTTATTTTTAAAAAACAATTCGAACCCGGTTTCTCATTACCTCTAAGGACCTGGGTCGTATGTATTAAAATATGTTTTACAATAATAAAAGTGTTTCCCGCTCTCTGTTCAGATAACTTAAGTCTGGTTTGTCCTCGGTGGGAATCGAACCCGGCTCCTGTCTGACCTCACGACGAGGACACGCCCTGATGCAACTCTACAACAACACACCTGTAGAGGTGTTAATCTTCAGCACTGTACATGACATGCACGCAGGACATGCAGCGCCGAGCGAGCGTGACGGTCGGGAGAATACTAAGATGACATCTAAGACATCCTGAGGCATTCCTCTCCCTATCAGCACTTGCACACCTGCATGTGCATATGTTATGTATACTCATTCTTTATCCTTAGACAAAATTACATCAGCCTACCTTCGCTTTCTGCAATATCACGTATTCAATAATAGCACATGGTAAATCACTTTGTAATGAACAAACATATTATTACCAATTAGTATTAATTTTGTTGTTGTTAAAGTGCAATTAGTTAGGGGATTTATATTGAAATCTATCTATATATTTGAGGAGCTTATGTTGTGATTGGTAAAATTAATAGATATACATTTGAAAATTATATTTGCAAATCAATTTAACATCTCCAATATAATTATATTCCGTCCATGAGGCTTTCACTGCTGTTGCTCGACACTTATTCAATGACGCAATGGTGCTATTCGACGTGGCTTTTCACAAAGCAGATATCGTTTTACATGAGAACGCAACGCACTATGCATTTAAAATACGGACTCGCTCTCTCATCATGATTTGAATAATTCGATCAAAAAGCAACAACAAACACAGAACGCGTCACCATTAAACACGACAATTGAGGGGAGGTAAAAAAATCTCGCTTTGTCCGATTTTATTCGGCGACTGAACTAAATTTTCATTATATTGTCTTTTAAATGTATTTATTACTTTACATAGATAGTTTATGTCTGATATAAATAATCAATAAGGCTCTTGGATTTTTAAAGGGCAAACCCCTTGAGCTTCTAAAAAACATTAAAATATAAATTATGCAGAGAACCCGTTGTAGCCAATCATATTTAGAGTCTCCACTTAAAAATCATTTTTGAAAATAACTAATCTTGTAACACTACGCATTGTTTTTGGATAATCTCTGTGCTACTCCTTTTAGCGACTTCTTTGTTTCAGAGCCAATGTTTTTGTAATTTTGAACTGGTTACATTACATAGTTACAAAACTGTGTGTGATTAATCTTAAGACGATAGTGACGACTCGAAGCGAATCAACTGAAGTCTAAGGCTAACCAAGTACATACCGTGGAAGTCAAGAAGAACGCGATGCGAAGGTGATGAAAATTAAAATACGTGTTGCATAAGTGTGTTAGGTATTTGTTGTTATGAACGCAGCAGTTTCGTGAAGTAGGTGGACAATGTTGTTATTTGCCTGGCATACGTTGATTCTGTGTTGTAGTTATACACGTGCATCCCAGGTAGATTTGCACGTCAAACTGTGATTACCTGACCCATTGTTGTCGAACATGGGTTCATAACGACGCCCATGAATATTTAACACCAGTTGTCTTATGGATCACTGCATGAATTTTAAAACACTCTCGTGGAGTTTTACTTGGAAAACGCAGAGAATCTGAATAAAATAAAAGATTGAAAGACAAGACGAAAGTAGAATATTATATAAAAAAAGTTAATAAAAGTGGAATTTAATTTTGAAGTGGTCGTTCACGTGAATAGAAATTCAAGTAAAATGTCGAGGCTTAAAATAAAATGAAACTTCGTTGACGAATAATATCGAGATTGCTCGAGCACGTTTCGTTTCGATCCAAGATGGCGGCGGTGGAAATAAAATGGAACCGTTGAGTTGTTTGACACGAACTAATATCGCGGATTATGTTTACCTTGTTGGAATGCGGAGACTGGAAATACTTTTATCGTTGGATTGTCCAGAGAGATAAGACGAGAAGCTAAACTAAACTAAATCCCTAATTGAATTCCAAAGCGTATTAAAAACACGTTCTCATCCGAGTGGTTTCAAGGTCGTTGCATTGGTCACGGGTTCGGAGCGCTTTCAAGTGTCCACCCCGCTGTTGCTTTATTCGGCCTGGTGTAATTGTAATACGTCGTGGTAGTGGAATGAAAGCCTCATTAGGAGCCGAGTTTGAAACAGAATCACAAGCTGGGACGCTGGCGCGGCCGAGGGTTGATCCGGATATTACTTGATCGGCCGCCCCGGGGGCAAGAGCTCGCCGGCAAGGGGTTGAAGTTTAGGGTTTGGAGGAATGTGATTTTTGATTACATCAGTTGACGATAACGTCGCATGGAGAAACGCCCGCGGCACTTTTCACTATTATCCGCGCAATATTACATCTGCGTAGCCGAAAACGTCTCGCCCATTCGAGTCGAGATTATTTCAAAATTATTATCGCCTGAAAACCCAGACCATGTAAAAATGTTGTCCCTTAGGGTCGTGGGTTGACTCGTTGTACATAATACTCCCTCTCCCCCTTGCTTCACGATGGTTCTGTCACGGGGACTTTAAACGATCCTCATGGCTAACCTGACCTGGACATTGATAGGCGCCTATTAAATACCGATAGCGAAGAGTGTTGTGCTCTCAATTTCCCCAACTGGCAACTTTTTTTTCTTGAACCTAATCATTAGATTTCTGCATATCATTTTTGTATTGTATGTCTGCCATGTAAGTAGTGGCACACGTACATAAAAGTGAATATAATTATATTGTATATTATTATGCCTTGTGTTTTAACTTGCCCGATTTCTGTAGCAGTAAGAACTAATGAAGGATTGCATTTTCAGTTAAGCCCACCGTATCGAGGGGTTCATTAACACAAATAAAATAGTGCGTTCACCACAAGAAACATATTCACAAATCTTAAAAACAAAGAGAAATTAAATTGTGTTTTAAGTTATCAATGCGTGAACTTCATGCGTCTCATTCAGAACATGAACAGCTTTCCTTCAAATATCTGATTAAACCTTTAATAAAGTTGGTGTAATTATACAGCATTTTGTAACTTGAGATTATGATAAAAGTACAGTAATTGAGTTGCCAAAACATGATATTCTTAAACCGTCGAAATATTGAAAGATGAGATAAAAATTACATTTTCATATAAAATCCAATTTCCACTTAATAAAACAGGAATGGAAATGGAAACAAATAACGAAAGAAGTAAATAAGAGCGAAATTAAATTTATTGCCGAGTGTTTGCTTTGAACGGGTTAAACGTACACTGAGCAAGAAGAACTCTGCTTCGGAACAGAGGCCAACTAAACTAAATTACGGTTTGTAGTTGGTTGGTCTCAAACAAGATTTATAGCAGCACGTAGCGGAAACCCACCCGCTGCCAATAAACAATATTGACTTTGCCGGATTTCATTTTCAAGAAGCGTTCGGCCGGGGAAAAGTTGGACGAAGAAGCGTATTTCTCTGTTGTGAGGTTAGAATGCCAACTTGGCTCTATTGGTTTGATTAGTGTTGGTAAAATGTTGATGTCTGATATTCTCATAGACTCGACTTGATCAAATAACTTATCCACGTATAAAACATCTAATATTACAATAATATTAATAAACAGGATTAACTAAAAATAACCTTGTTTCCCGACTAAACAATTCGGGAAGGAGAAAGAGCTGATAACTTTGATAAAACTGGCAGAAAGTCTTTGCAATACACATTCTTCAATTTCAATTCACTTCACAATAAATCTAACCAAAGTGGAACAGAATACGGAATAGGATTTGATATTCGTTTCTATATAATGTCTTACAAATAAATTACACATTGTTTGGTCCAGTATCTTATTAACATTGACAAAGAAAATGAAGACAACAATAATGCACCACATTCTAGCACTTAAATTTTTATGATGGAATTAAATGTGACATGTCCCTTTATCGTCATACTTAATCGCCTACCATATTGCAAACAACAGTTATAAACTGACGAAGTGTATTATATTATATATTATCCTTGGTTCTAAATATGTCCCATAGTAATAAACAATATTGCAATCGATGACAACGCACAAACTTTTATTTATGTTCAAATTGAAGATCTTGCAAGGTGGCAGTGTTCACACAAATCTATTGTCGCATTGACTTTCAACTTCGGAACAGAACATAAATGTTTAATTAAGGTACACCAGAAAGTTATCTATCGAAGTCAAGAATCTCGTTCAGCTTCGAATTTGCTTTTTAATTAATTCCACCCATTGAAACTAAACTTTGCGCCTTGTTTGTGATCGTTGAATGCTAAATAATACCTCAGCTAAGCATCGCACGCGCAGAGCGAATGTTGCGAAATTGGCGCAACTCAACGAAGACTCAACGAGGGATTACAGAAGTTCTTGAAATGCAATGTCGTGTTCACTGGAAATTGAAATCATTCCATCTTTTATTGATGGGTGGAAATTCTAGTCAGGCAAGAACAAAGAGAGTTTGAAGCTCTTATAAGTCATTATGCGCTGTTACGAACTTCATTGAAGTAAAGACGAGACAAAATTAGTGGGTAATTTAGTCTAATTCAGTGTTGCTGATAGACGTTCGCTCATTTGAGCACATTTACAAAGTACAGGATTATGTTTATGTATGGTATTCGCGAAAATTTCCTGCAACATAACACCCGCCGTATGCCTATCTAGGTTGTAGAGGAATATCATAAACATTGTCTTGTTGTCCTTTGTTGTTGTAATCTTACTACTTAAAAATTTGCTTTTTTCTTTGAAAACAATTTTTAATAACTGAATATTGAATATAGGGTAGACGTTAAATACATGCGTAATGTGTATTCGGTTTATCGTGAGAAAGATCATAAACAAATTTAGTATTATTATGATTTTCAAACTAAAATGTGCACCTTTAAGAATGTGTTACCAAAGTATATTTTCAATTTTATTAGCCTATTTCTACAATTTAAAAAAAGACATAGGCATAATTATTAAATGTATTTTCAATGATATATTCAAATTTCTGAGACAGTTATATTTAAACTCAGAACACACCCGAATATCGAAATAATTTTCTAGACGTTTGTGTCGTCAGCTCGTGAATATTGTTAGACCGTTGATGTTGATTTTCAATTTTACGACATAAATAAAAACACTGTAGCCCCTCCTACTTTTCTTAAATACTCGTTGACATATTCTGTCAACTTGCGTATGCATCTGAGATGTATCGCTATTCACAGCGGCATATAAATCAAAGATGGCCGACCTCAAACTCGAACAAACGTCTCCTCCAAAGAACTCAACCTATCAATCATTCTCGCTCAAGTCCAAAGCATCGAGCCAAATTAGAGCACAAACATTATCTTGGCATCCTAAGGTTTGTCGAGAACACTACATGTTGTAAGAAAGGGCACAAAGCTGCATGCATTAACCAAGCACACACATGCATTGGTAAGGGACCGTTATGAGTTTGTGACGCAATGAAATAAACTCTAATGCTAAGTTAATACCTCTGGCCCTTTGGGTAGGCGCACGATGACAATGGCATAGTAAATAATTAACACTTGGATGTAAAATGAGATTGAATGTGTGAGGGGATGATTTATGCATGGCTGTAGGGTTTTGTGGATAGGGTTGTGGCCATGTAATATATTGTACGATTCTGAATTAGCATGCGAGTATGTAGGGGTGGGGTGAAATCTTTTATTTTTGCAGCATGTGTGAAGAGGGGTCTGGGTCGCTAAAGTTTTGAAAGTAACTGCACTAGAAAATGTTGGTTGAAAATGTTAATGTCTTGCAGCCGACTGTACCAGCGCGTCTGATGGAGTTGATAATGTCTTTTAAGCAACTGTACTAACACGTGCAAGGGGTTTGCTAATGTCTTGCGGCAGACTGTACCAGCACGTGTATAGGCATGTTTTGTGCACGGCTGTAGCTTGTATAGTTGGGGTGGGTGGGCGCCGGTACAACGGGAGGAACGACGCAACGCACTGCGGTAAATCCTGAAGAGAGACGTCAGACGCCAAATTCGGTTATCGCTTTCACACTTGGGTGATTCTGCTCCGCATCTCGATAACCTCTGGCCGTGCTGCATCATCTCCCCCACCTCCCTTCCCCCCTCGACGTCGCGGCGTCGCTCAACTCCTCGACGCTATATACCGACATCAACACGGAGGGGGGACGTCTTACGAAGAAGAAACAATAAATAACTTTGTCATCCTTTGTAAATCAGTTTAGTTAGCTTAATAAGATAGTCGTTGGGTAAATTAATACTGAATACTTGTGCATCACGTGGTTAAAAGTCTTAAAAGTAATTAAACTCATAGCATTTCTCTGGTGCCTTGGTCGGAAAGGCTCAGGGATTGATGTTGTGATACGATGTAAACGCGTATTGTATATATCGAGTATAGTATCGAGTATATATCGAGTATAATATCGAGTATATATCGAGTAATTAATTATTAGTATTACAAAATACTGTATGTGCTTAAACTTCAATGGTCTTCCGTATAGAGATGCACAAACTGGTAGTTTGTGTCTAAATGCCAAATTTTAATATCCAGGACCCGATTTTACACAATAACGGTACACATTTCAATTTCGTATGACATTTTCGTAAAAATTAATATTCTTCGTCCGTATAGATTCAGTTCAGGGATGTTTTAAACAATATCGTTTCTTATCGTTATAGAACGGTTGAGGTACACAGGCACAGTGGAACAAGGCACCATCAAGAAGAAAAGAAAGTGATACAACAACCCCAAGGAGATGGGAACAGGATGGCACAGACGAAGAGTGTAGAAAGTGGAACACGCAGGGAAATGAGGCAAGCCTCCAGGTTTGCCATAGGGCGCTTCTTTTTCTTCGTCTTCTTCTCTAACTCAAAGGACTTTTCTTTTAGTTCGTAATACTCGGCTGTCTCTTTCTAGACATAGATATCGGTAAGGCTTCTTCCTTATAAGAAAGATCTTGGGAGTCCATTACCTTTGACATCATTACGTCGTTTACGTTCAGCGACGGAAGTTTGTAAGGGACAAACAAAAAACCAAACCTCTGCGGTCTTCCATCGTTTCCACGTATATTATTTCGATTGAGATAATCTGTTATATCTTGTAATTATTTTCAGCCGCACGGCGACAGTTGTGAGGTTGTGGTTTTTCTCTCAGACAAAAGAACCGTCGTATGATTGCTGAGTTGCCCCGATGATAATGCAGGGGATTTAAATTGTCTCTGGTCCCGGGATAGAGGAATAACCGTGCGTGGGTGGCTTTTGACTTGGATTGATGATAACAAGTCTAAGATTATCTTCATCCTGATGTTCAGCTCCGCGCGGACAGCAAGGGTGAGTATTTCACTGTTGTCATGACAACCTGGATGTCTCTTGCTCAGATTTTGAAACTTTCCTTTCTACCCTTTGACCTGAGCTGAATAGCAAACAAGTAAACAAAATCGTGTCACGGACGATCATCATTAGAAGGGATCCCCGAAGTTCATCGGCAATAACGTGGCTCTAGGATGAAACTTTCCGAATCCAAAGACGGGGGGTGTCGCTACTCGCTTCGCAACCTCATTTTTACCGATTCCAACATACTAACGATAAGAAAATTGTACATAAAAAACTCCCTTATTCACATCCATAAAAACCATAAATCATATAATTCGGTAACTCACAGAGTTACGACTAGAGATAAAGTGAATAATAAACTTCAAGTACCAAGAGTAATAAAGGGATCACCCAAAAGCATTTCATGTACTTGGGGCCCAAAATATTTAACCTTTTACCAGCAGAACTGAGAGATAATGTAAGCAAAACAAAATTTTCCCCGACAAGTAACACTTTGGCTAAAAGAACGCTCGAACACGAAATTGAAGATATAATAAATTTAAGACCCTCTAGACACACCCTCTGTTAGTAGCAATGTTTATAGCTCTATGATTATGGATGCATTGTATCCTCCTTTTTGGTTCTAGTTAAGTTTAGTTTAGATTAAGGTACCTAGTTTAGTTTAGATTATATTCATTATACTTACTGACCTTCTGTAGTAGAGTTAGCAAGTTTTTTCACTAGTATACATTGCTATCGCAATAAGCATACATACACACATGATGTAATTTATTTTCGTCCTAGCCTATTATTATTAGTTGCTTAAATTAGTAGACTATGAAATCAAGAATGGATGAACATTAATAATTAACTTTGTCAATTTTACTGCTATACACATGTATAATGTATATTAACCTTAGTCCACGTAAAAGGGATGCTCCATACACACACAAGTTGCCTTATGTGGTGGAGAATCTCTGAAATATATATATATCTTTAGTATCTGTTATAATGTATTAATGTGGAATTGAATAAATTGAATTGAATTGAATTGAACCACGTACAGACGGACATTCGGTCGGTTTAAAAAAAACTGCCTCTAAAACCCGGATATCACTTAACGTACATTTATTATTAATGCTGTGTCAAATAGAACAAGACTTGAACTGTAGCCATGTATTTGAGTCACTGCATAATTTAGATTCTGAACTAAAATAGAGTGCTTTCCAGCTTGCTTGTTTACATCACACATAAACCAACTCGACGATTTAAGCCAACCTCTTACGACTATCTGAAACGAATTTAAAATAGACTGAAATGTTCGAAATTTGAAATTTTTACCACGGTTTTGATATCAAATAAAAGCAGCAAAGATAAGATAGTAAAACTCGTACGACTATCAATCGATTTATTTTATTGGGAGAAAGTATGGGATACACCTCTCACATCCATGCATGGCTTTGCGATTACCTACTTTATTTTAAATTATCTAAGCACCATGCCGCATGTTATGGCCATCAGAGGCAGACATAGTAATTTTATCTCATGGGCAATTAGCCCATTGAGTACGAAGAATCATCTAGAAATATTCTATTTATCTGATTAAAAACAGTACATTATTTTAGAGGCTGATAGTCGATTTTACATTTTTTTGTACAAACGGGCAGCAGTGGAATAATTTATTCTTGGTCAATTTAGCAGTGATTATCTTTTTGGACCAATGTTTTTGAATGAGAGCCGACATCAAAAGCTTAAACTTTTATAAGCTTGTTATATTTTTACCTCTTTCCTTCCTTTGAAGAGCATTTGTAATTATTTCTGAAAGTCAATTGATTTTCTGAATTTAATTGACAATTTATTTTGGCCAATTAGCTCTCTAATTCCTTACAGTAGCCTATAATATAAATACGAATAATTTTCATTCGCTACGTGGGATTCATTTTAACGATATGATAATTTATTGTAATTCCCCGGCAAATATAAAATCTTTCTATCTCGGAATGGCAGCTTACCGCAGCCTGCGCTCGACTGGCAGGCAATCCGCCTTGCAGCTCTGCCAAGCGGACTGCCTACCGGGCTCGGCGCTCACTCGGGAACTTCTACTCCCTCCATAGACCGACAGTATTGTTCTTATGTTGGCAATCATGGGTTCGATTGCGATCATGGGCGAAATTTAACGAATGATTTATGTTAACGAAGGGTCGAGTTTTCAAATATTCTCAAGTCCCACTTGATTCATTAATTAATTGCATTTATTATCCTTTTTGAATTTGTTACCTAAATTGTTGTGTTTTAATGCATTGTAGTTGTAATATTACTATTTCAAATATTTACTTAACTGTGAAGTTCATTGTTTTGTCTGCATCTATGTAATCAGATTTATTTAGTTGTCCTCCTTTGTAAATCAGTTTTGTAACTGAAAAGGATAGACGTAAAATAAATAATAATAATAATAATAATAATTATTATTATTATTATTATTATTATTATTATTATTATTTATTTTCAATTGCAACGTACAGTTATTAGACCATACAGAGCATATTGATGGCGACAAGAATAAAAGGGCATAGCCCCAAAATAGTATTTTGAATGCAATATTGTATATTATGTGAGAAACATGATCTGTGTCGAACTTTTACCAACATTTGATCATTAATTAGTAATAACATAGTAATATCCAAATAAACGATTTAATATCAATCTCTTTAATTTATTTTACCAACTAGGAAGCTTCGCAAACGCTTTTTCAGGCGCGTTGTTGGATGAGCGTAATTTTTAAAAAACGAAAAAAGCGTAAAATTGCGATTTTCATGAGAAATCATATAAAAAAAAACTTAAAATTGCGATTTTCATAAGAAGTAATTTTTTGATAACGCTCAAATTTCACACGAATATATCTTAATTAATAAAATAAAGGTTCTGTGAAAAAATCATTACAATCGGATAAAGAATGTAGGTGTTATAAGTCGAAGAATTAAAAAAAAAAAACGAAAAAATCGTAAAATTGCGATTTTCATGAGAAATAATTTTCCGATTGCGCTCAAAAACGTGGCAGTTCTAAGTTCAGAGATTTCGAAGGCCTCCAGAAAATTTCATCGCAATTGAGTATTGGTTTAGCCGGAATCGTGTTAACAAACACACAAAAACACAAAAAGAAAAAAAAAACTTCTGGATTTATTTCTCCAGTGTAGTTAAATGGAATCTTCGCTTCGCTCATCCACTTCACAAATATTTAAAAACGTAATTCATTGTCGAAACAAAACATTGTAAAACAGAGGACAAAGGGTAGAAAGTAAGAGTGAAGGGAGCTCGTCAGGATAAGAGTCTCTGAATACTTTACTTAAGTGCGATATGTTACTACAACAACTACATATTATGTCACTATAGGTAGGGATATCACAATTTGGTATGTCAGACCACGGTAGGATGATTCAAACCCAACAAAACAGTTGAAGTATTTCGCTCTTGAAAGTGTCACCCACAGAACAGACGAAACGTCAGAGGAAAAAACAAATCAACTAAGTTTCTGACACTCAGTAAAATGAAGAGCTGGAAATTCAATTCGAGTGAAATAAAAATTGTTGTTTTCATTTTTACCTTTTCTAGCAGGCTACATCTCATACGTAGCTTTTCATAATAAAAGCAAAGTTTTGACAAAATGACACACCCAAAAGAAATGCATGAGCAATTAAAACACCAAATTAAAATACGGAATGGCGATACAAAGTTAAAACTTGTTTGTTGTATTGTAACCACATGTCCTGAAATTATAAGATCGTGAAGAGAATAGTTAAAGGAATAACTTAATTTGCAAAAGATCATATCACAAAATTTGTTACTTCGCCTAAATTTCGGTCAAACCCTAAAGGGGGTATTTAACCGCTAAACTCAAAAAATATATTTCATTCAGGCTAACTAGTAATGAATTGAGCAATTAACAGACAAATTATTGGGACCACCATGACCTCCCAAAAAATTGTAAAACATGACATTTTTCGAGCTAGGTCTCATCGGCAAAAATCTCCCATAAGAAATAACATGGGGACGATCTTTATGCCCCGTGACCTTGGAGGATTTTGATCCAAAAAATATTGGCCATTATTGACGTACTCTTCAGCCTTTTCTGTAAATTCTATATATTTAGTTTTGTAATTTGGGAAAGTAGTTCGGTCAAAATTTGCTGACTACCAAGATGGGGTGTGATTTTGGAATGCATATTTTTGCATGTTTGAGGGTATATTTGGGCACAGTTTCAAGACACGATGTTATAAAGGGGCATTTCAGATTGGTACTATGCTGTAGTATCTATGTGGACCAAAAAAGAAGCAAGGCAAAGCCGAATTAAGAAATTTCCCAAAACACCAACTTTTGCAAATTTCTGGATAAAAAAAAATAAAAAATTCGTGTTAAATCACAGTTACAAGATATAATTTTTTAAACGGTCATTTTAGTGTAGTATTGTGCTATAGATCACGTGGTAAAAAATAATTTTGGGGTTTTTAGCCCCTTTAAGACCCGAAGGCAAGTGTGCTAGTAAATGAAAGTACCGACTATTACTAGTCGACTGACTAGTAACTAGTATCATCATAAGACAGCCGCGGACTCCACGTCCTTCCTCCGGCACTGCATCAAGGTCGTCTGAGGAAGCTTCCACATTGCGTGCTACAGGGCCTAATTAAACGTCATTAGAGGTGTCAAATTGCTTCGCGGTCTGATTTATAGCCAGTGGAAACAAGTGACAGATTGTTTTACACCTGTAGATAAAAATCTTTAGAAATTATAAAACACGTTCTAATCTACGGATGCACTAGGGTTGGCTGGGTCCTCATGAAGGTAAAATACAACCAGTGGCTTGCCTTTTAATACCACCTTGGTGACGTTGGCTTACTGGCTCAATTAAAACAACAGCTTTAAAAACGGATACAAACTTTTTCGTCATATTATACATTATGATTATGTTAATAAATCAGCGGAGTACAATAATGATAATAAGCAGCCACTACGATTCAAGCCACTTCGGCGCAAAGTTGCATTATACTCGTGTAAAAGCTGACAAGTAATTACGACATTAGTTTGATTGATTGATGCTTTCAGACTTGTAATTCACTAAAGTGGTTTTCAATTAACAACTTTTGTTTCTAACTGAAAAACAAGTGTTTGAAAATAAAACGAATGTGGCGGATGTCAATAATTAGGGATGAAGGCTTCAATCAAAAATGGTTTAATATTGTTTTCTCTCTTGTCGTTCGCCGCATTGCCCGGGATAAGTAACACAGAAAAGGTTTTCAATTTGATTACGACGATTAAACTAGTAATTTAATTGCTTACATAATCATAATATTTAATACAATTCAGAAATTAAAAAAGTCCATCCCGACTGGGATTCGAACCCGGGTCTCCCACATTCAAGGTATAGGCGCCTTAGCCAAGACAGCCGAGAAGGTAACCTTTTAACTTATAAATTGTTGTTGCATTATAGATCTGAATTGATTTCTGAATTGTACTAAATATTAAAAATTCCACCTACGGGAGTGTTTCCCGACTATCCAAATCGAGCATTATAATCATAACAGAACAAAACTTCCCACACACGCACAATTCATATTACTTGAAAGGTAAACATAATGTACATGTGTACTGGAGAGGTTATAAATATTTGAAGCTGAATCGTTGACTATGAAAAAGATAAAAAAGCAAACTCAGTTTGAAATGCGTTAAAACTTGTAACATACAGAAATAATATATGACAAATATGTTTACTCTTATTTTATACTAATATTTGTCTGATTCTAGAAGAATTAAATTCTGTTGGTAACAATCGGTGTGCATAGAATTTAATACTACTAGGAAAACGCTTAAGTCCCGCCGCGTTGATGGATGAGCTTTTTTTAAAAATTTTTTAGTCTGCGTGGGATATCTTTAATTTTGCAAGTGCTTTGTTGCTTTGTTTTGCTGCCCACGCATTTTAGGTGATTGTTGTCAAGTTTCTATTGTTACTTGTCAATTTGTTATTATTTACCGTTAAAAACTTATATTAAAAGCTTTATTTCTATGGATTCTGGCTAACTTTGTCAACTTTTTCTTTCAAAAGGTACTTCATCACCATAACCTTAATGTCCATGTATAATATGAACGTAGAAGCCCCACCCGTTTGGTCAGAATTGGCCCAAATGGCACGAAAAAGATTGCACAAAAATAAAAAAACTTATAATAAAAGCTTTATTTTTATGAATTTCTGGCTAACTTTTTAAACTTTTTCTTTCAAAAGGAACGACATCACCATAACCTTAATGTCCATGTATAATATGAACGTTGTAGCCCCACCCGTTTGGTCAGAATCGGCCCAAATGTCACGAAAATATCGCACTAAAAATAGAAAAAAATCGTAAAAGTACGATATGCATGAGAAATATTTCTTCGATTGTACCCAAAAACACCTCAAAGTTCAGAGATTTCGAAGGTCCCCTCAAATTTTCATCAAGATCGGATATGCCGTTTGCCTAGTAGAGACTAGAGAGTTAACAAACAGACAAAAAAAAAAAAAAACACGAGCTAAATTTTTTGGGGGTCAGTGAAATTGAAGTCTTCGCTTCGCTCATCCAATAATGAAAATATGTACTTTAGAGTAGTAAAGGAGTAGAGTTTGTTGTTTGAGAGAGGATAAGCAACACACGGGCCACAGCTTCACCGGGACGCTACCGCTCTCGCCTCCCTCTTGGAGACAAATGAATGTGACTTTTCCCTACTGGCACTTGCAGCAATTGAAATCGTGTAAATACTGAGAAGGGATTAGCTCGCACGGCTTTTAGCAGTTTCCGGCTGAAATGTTACTGTGCAGTGTGGCATGTTCGCTTCTGCTAATAAAGCCTAGTTCCACCCCTACAGTGGCCGGCGACCCGTAAACCACCCCCTACACACAAGTACACTACACTCGCTCGCACTCGCAGGGTGCAGGGGACAAATAATTCACATCACTCATGAATTTAAAGTAATAACCTTACCCCTTATCGTTACACGTTTGCCCTCTCTAAGCTGACACTGGCCCACTGGGGCTGCAGATCTTCTAGATGGGTTAACTATTACACAACGAGTATTTACTCACAATATGGGGAGTTATGACTTGTCTACAATATGAAGAGGAGAGTATAGCGTGCAAGTGTCGTGTTCGTTTACGGGATTAACACGCTCCTTCAAGACACGAGTTTGATTAGAGAAACGCGAGGTCGGTTGGTGTTCACAAATTGGATTGTTTAGTTCAACAGATTTCAGTTTTATAAGATGCAGATGTTACATTTTCGTATAGAATCATTTTAAAAGCAATTCCTTCTTTGATGAAGATACAAGTGTTTTATTTTCGAATAAACATACCGACACACCATACGTTAGCGTAGTTAAACTTTATATTAATTAAAAAAAAGTAACATACAGAGAAACTATTTTATATAAAAAATAATCCTACATTCCAATCATGGCGTTGTATACGAAAAATACATATACCACTTTCAGCAATAGCAAGTAAAGTTTGTAAGCCACTCTTAATTTATGTGTGTACGAAATATACAGTCCACCTCTGGTTTCAAAATAATATACAGCAAGTCCTAGAATCTAGACAGACCTCAAGACATCCTTGACCTCAGTAGGTTCGAGCCTCGATCCCGGTCATTGCGTCATTATCAACCGTGGCTACAACACCTGCGCCTCCGTGCTCAGCTCCTTGTGAAGTAATCATTCCCATTACTAACTCAACCATGTTGTAAAAAGAGTCGAGTTAACTCGAAATCGTAAAAGGGAGTTGTAAAATATTTCAAATCGTCGAGCGTTTCATTTTGAATCATTAAAACTTTACGAGTAACCCTAGAAGCTAATGAAAACACACCATTTTAACGTGGAAACAATTACGAGAACAGATGTCGGCAAAGTTTATGCCATGTCTAAGCCACAGCCGAGTTTCTACCCCTTCTTCGGTGAGATGTACAGAGTCGGAGATGTCTTACATAGGAATGTTCGTTATTACAGTTTGAACTGTCATAACCTCTTCTCGGCTCCGACCAAGACCAACACACCAGAAACCTCCCCCCCCCACCCCTTGGCAAGTGCATCAGTGTGAACACACGACTCATGTGTTATGTTACGATTTAAAACATTTACGATTTCATTGCATGTAACAGAGTAAAAAGTAAACATGAAAACATAAAAACATAAAACATATATCGTACGACAATATATTCGCTATACAGATAATAACTCAAGACTTTTTGTAAACAAGATAATGAGATTTGAGAAGTAACCTTTCATACCACATAGGCTGGTATTGTATAACCTGGTTTACGATGAAAACTTCCATTCTAGTTCATATGATCTAAGACGTAATGCAATCACATGGTACGGGATGTGAGATACCAAAGTTTGAATATATAGATCATATCTATAGAATAACAGAATTTAATCGATCAGATGAAATAAAATTTGAATTTATCACTCATTTTAGGAGACATCACTCTTTGAATACCCTATTGAGGTGAATGCTGGTAGAATCTATATTATTTGGATGCAGGAGGCGGCGATATCATTTTGTTTGAATAGATATCGAAAAGCTCTTAATCTTAATTTGACAGCGTTGGAAGTATAGTTAGTCTGGAGAAGGGTAAACTTTGATTTATGAACTCTTTCAATAAAAGAAAGGCTCGGTGATCTAGAATGTGGTGTATCGAGTGAAATTATTCAGTAAAGCCACGCAATACAATGAAAGTAATAAATTTACAACGAACGAAAGTCTGACAGTTGAATCCCTAAGAAGTATTTACAAAATGGCCTCCCTACAAACATGGCGGGCGAAGCTGGGTGGATTTATAGTGTTGCGATGACGTATTTTAAGGGGTTTGCGATAGCTTCCATTCAACTCAATTTCCACCGCGTTGTTTCTTGCTAAAGATTTGAAAACTAAACTATTTAATTAATTTTGACTCACTTCGTATACCGTAGTTGAGACGAGGAAAATCTTCAGGAATCTTTTAATCAAGAATATGGGAGCACTATATACTACTACATTCTGAACTACCGAGTATTCAAATTTAATTGTTTTTAGATTCAAATATATTTCATTACACATTCCCGCTTGTTTTGTTGACAAACTGTCACAAATTACTAACAATTATCTAAAAACACCACGTTAAAACAATTTTTTGCAAGCAATTTTGTACTTAGGTATAAAACTTGTTTTATGTCGTATTAAATGGTCAGGAAACCGGTGCCGGGGGTTCCAAAACACACTTGATCTGGGTTGTGAGAAGGAAAGAAGGAATGTCCAAGTGATGTTATATACGAATAAATAACACTCACTTCAAGTAGATAGATAACCCATAGGACAACAAAAGTTTTACCTTCGTGGTACATGATAGTATCCGATAGAAGTAGTCCCATCCAGTCCAGACCCGGATCCTTCAAACCCCATAGTCTGTCACTGCCTGCAGTATCTACTATTATTCATACTTTTTACTGCGCTTATTCAAGTATGCTCATCGCATGATCTCCCCCTCCTATCTCTCTCTAAGCTTCTTACCCTGAACCCCGCAGACATATTCTTGTGTCAGTCTGTCTCTTATCGGTCCTCGTTTCTCGTGCTCATCCGACTTAACTTCATACTATCCACGTCAATCTAAACTATTTTCGCACGCCACCATTATTTTTATTACACCTTTAGTTCAAACACTGTTTTGCAAGTCTTGGTCACAAGTATAACCTTACACAAATATTAATTAAAATAAATCAAAGAAAGTATAATTGTTGCAAACTAAAGTATGTAATTAAAATTAATTGCTACAATTGAGACAAGAACCCAGATAATCCAGATGTTCATAACATACTGGTTAGCTTGCTCTCTAAGGAATCTGTTTTAATACTCACTTTGATCACAGAATTAAAATAATTTCAAATTCACCTAGCGTTAATATATTTAAAAAATGTGTCTGGTTTCTTAGAGCTTCGAATGACACCGATGAACGATTAAAAATAATCGTGACAATGTGAGATTTTTTACGATACATAATGGAAGTACGTTATCAAACTGATATTTGTTTAGCGACCACATGCACTGACAAGTTTATCCGGATGATCTGGGCTCGAATGACGGTAAGCCGATCTGTTTTGTAATTGCTATCACATCACCAATGTCAATAAAGTTGGTAGGTTAACCAACACGTTTATTAATCAAATCCGTATTTATTAGAGTAGTTCCCCGACCACATGTCACATATTACAGGAAACCACATTTTCGTTCATCGAATCAGTTCGAGAAATGGAGGGAACGAAATTAGAATACAAATTTAAAAGAGTTGGGACTAATGCAACTCAATACGATTTACATATTCCTATAACGACATTCGGTGATCAGTTGTCGGGCGGAAAACTTGGGGTTTGAATGAGATTCATGAGTTCGATCGCGTTAGGTTAATCCGCGCTGAATACCGATGTCATTACGAACGCGCTGCTGAAAAACTCTCACGAAGACAAAAAAAATATGGTTGAAATTCATTTTCCGGAGCTACGCAGAGCAGATGAAGGCAGACAAGAGTGTTTAATGGCAGAAAGTATTGGTATAATATGCTAGAAGCTTTTTACGAATTCTACCCACTTCCACGAATACATGCACAAGAAACAAAAGAACAACATTTTTTAAATCAGAAAATGTATTTTAAGTAATGGCAGCATTATACTAGTGGTAAAAATATGTGCGTGTGTCTTTAGACTTAGTATAGATGATATAAGAAAGAACTCAAGCTTTAGCTTTGCACACATTTATGGTATTAGGGAGCAAAGCTTCTATAATTTTACGTCAGCTCGTCTGTCCGTGTGTCGAGTCTCACTTCAAAAACGGAACACGACGTCGGATTGACATGTTTTGTGTAGGCATTGCTCTTCAACAAGGATGATAAGGATGAATTTTAAATAATTATATATCTGATATAATTATATTATATGAGTCAAGATTTGAACACAAAAATGAAGATTGAACACAAGATTAAAGATTTCGCGTTCGGTGGTTTCTTCCGCGAAAGTTTGACTATACTCCCTGATTTGCTGTTCCTGATTTTGGCAAACCTCATATTCGTTTGAGTGGGATCGTCTAATAAATCAGTTTTTTTCTTTTCGTTTTTCTTTTTTAACGTTTTTTTTTTTCTTTTCTTTTCTTTTCTTTTCTTTTTTTCCTTTCTTTTCTTTTCTTTTTTATTTTCTTTTCTTTTCGTTTCTTTTCTTTTCCCTTTTTCCTTTTTTTCTCTTTTCTTTTCATACTCCACAATTTTTTATATTTGATTCATTCATTAAATGCATATAATATCATTTAATTTGTTCCCAAAATTCTTGTGTTAAATGCATTGTTGTTGTAATGCTGCTATTTCAAATATTTACGAAAATGTAGTTATTTATTGTTGTTTCTGCATCTATGTAATTAGATTTATTTAGTTGTCCTCCTTTGTAAATCAGTTTTCATAACTGAATAGGATAGACGTTAAATAAATAATAAATAAATAAATAAATGATACAGAATGTTTTGGGTGACCCTGAAGGTTAGAGAGAGTGGTTGTAGCTTCCAAGAAAGTTGAACATTTCATGCCTCCGCTCCGCCACCACTTTGAATGCAGACACAGGAGGCGAATCTTTGAAGTGGTAAGCTACCCGGCACCTCCACCAAAATATCAACGCTCGGCGAATTATTTATGTTTTTATTCTTTTTCGGCGATCTGTTGTTGTAGCTTTGGTTTCTGTTGGTTACTACCGTACCCGTGCTTGATCAATTACATGGTCATTCTAAATCATGTTTGTGTTAAATGAAGTTTAACCTATCAAATAAATATAAATTATAACAACTAAAGACGTTTAAAGTTTAAGGTTTTCGCGGCGAAGATTAATGACATTAAAGAGGATTTAAAAAGAAAATCTACGCAGCGAAATTTCTCGATCTAACCTTGATATAGTGTTATTTAAAATGTAATAATTAACAAGAACACACAAACTTGAGCAAACGATCGTTGATTGCCTGTGAGTGACTCATATTCATATTACGGATTTAGAATGCTCTACGAATTACCCCTTACAAGGGAATCCGTAACAAAGACATCGTTGGCTACGGAAGCAATGCAAATTGTGCAAGCCGTTCCAAGTTTACCTTGCAGTCAACACACGTATAAAATTAGTTTCAAAGTCTAAAGCAAGTTTCCTCGCTTCCTTGAGCCTGTGTGAAACTCATAGGAGCGTGAAGCTGTGACATTGCGAGGCATCGATTACTTGCTCGCCCCGACAATGATGAAGATGCTCACGATAGTATATTGAACAGACACGGCTTTCTAATCCCCGCGCTCAAAAGTTAGAGGAAATCCAGACCACCGAATTTTACTTTCGAAGGGTAGATTTTTGGTGACAAATTATTGAGCCACCTAAATAAATTCACATTACACGGATATTAATCTGGTGTTGCTACTGTCAGAGAGCAATATCAATATGGATGTTATTTTGTTTGTTAAGTTAGAGTGATGAATATCCTAGAATTTAGTTTGAAATTAAAACTGATCAAGCGACATTTTGATATTAAAAAAAGAACATAAAAATATTTTAATATCCATGGTTGTAAATAGTTTGGATGCGACTAATTTCCTAGAAGAATCAAGGAAGTCTGTGACTGACGTGATATATTTTGAGTGAGGTAGTTCTGCCAACTGCTGCTGCCAACTGATCACTATCCCTGGATCTGATTGCAGCAGGTGTTGTGGGGATACTTTCAGGGCGTATGTTTTGGTATTGGAAATAGTGACTTCAAAGTTGTATCTAGTTCACACTGCTGAGGACTAGAACTGCAATAATTAATGTAATGACAATTATCCCGCAGTTTCGTTACAAGGGCTCGCATTAACAGAGAGAGTTTTAGATAGGCATACATGTCCTCTACCCAAGTCCGACAACTCGCACAGTACACCCCACGGTCCGTGAACTAGATGTACACAAGCCGGCTGGAGTCGCGCGGCACACACCATTTGCATGCCACTCCATCACCCCGACGTGCCACGGTCCCCTGACGACGCGTCTGACAACAACGCAAATAGAGATAAAGAGACCACCCCCTCCCTGCATCATCAAGCGTAATCTAATTTAGTTACCGGGACGTCTAATCCACCTGGGTAATCACCTTCGCCGGAGCAAAAAGGGTAAACGAACAAGTGTGTATGTGAGTAGATTGCTAAAGAGCAATTATTATGTTTTATGAAGAACTCCTAAGAGCTTAATTTATTCATAAATTCGTTTATTCTCGGCGTTGTAATTAATCTGGACGTGGTTGTTAACCAGACGCTCTGAAGAGGCGGGTTACAGAGAGAAGCTGTGACAACTGTCGTCTCGCACTCGCAAGACATTTCACGAATATCTGAAATATTCCGCAGGCATGCCCCATTGAGAAGTCAATAACAAAGAGAACTTGTGTGAATATCGGAGAAGATGGTTGGTTATTTTCATGGAAATGGCTTGTCTCCTAGCAACCGTAATACACATTTTTATTTTTCAAATTTCCGCTGTGGGGTGGGGAAAAACAAGGAAACAAAAGGATTTCTTTATTCGCGAATATATACACGAATAAAATATCAAGGTTTTGGATTTATTCACAAGACACTCGTAAATGAAGACAATGACGCGCGACTCTGCAGGCAAATACAATTTCTTGTGATCTACACTAATAAAACTGACGACTGTCTTTTCTTTATGGCCAAAAATATTGTCCCGTTGTCACTGAAAATAAGAGGGTGAAAAAATTCCACACTTCTTTTCCAAAAACATTTTATTTTATTTTTTCAAATTTTTATATCCCACGCCTCCCTTAAATCCTCAGACGGTTAGTACGTTCTTCCGCACAAGGGAAGGAAGCACCTTATGAATGCGGGGGGTGCAGATGGCACAGGGTGGCAACTGCAAGAGATGATATAAGGGTTGATCGTGATGGTGTATAAATCCTCACCGGGCTGTCGTGATAGTTCGCATGCACGTGTATGTCTACGCATGATGTATCTACGCGGATCTAATATGCACGCGTCGCATCGCTGAGCGAAGCAGACATCAGATGCAGGGGCAGAATTATACCAGAACGAAGGCTTGGAAATGTTTTATACATTATACAGGAGGTAAATCTGCCAGAATCAATAAAATATGAACGCACACCACACATACTTTTACGCTTGAATTTACTTATGCACCGTCTAGCGTTGGCAGACTGCATAAATGGGGATGAAATTAGCTGCATTGCAATTTGTAAGTGCAATCTACAAGTACAGAGAAAACTACTTCATTTACCGGGATGGCTCCCCCAATGTACTTTTTCATAGAGGATCAAATTTAAAATGAAGCTAATCAACAGCAAACACAAACTATTCTAGACTTTTGGTGGAGGTGCCGGGTCCATAATAAATGCCAATTTCAAATCGGTCTAAAATAATTGTAAAAACTAATTGTAGAACGTGCAGTGCGAAGGTTTTTCGCAGAATTCTAGAACTTAAACTATCGGAATTAGTTTTATTTGTGTTTACATGTATTAATAACGAATACAATTTATTTGCATCGTGAACATCAAATGCGGTTTGCCCAGGAAATTGTGCAGGTATAAAGAATCAGATATCAATCACCCCTACCGAGTTTTTTCGTTCTCCGGTTAGGCTTTCCCAGTCCAAATATACTATTTTCATAGCGAAGCAAGTTTAAAATGAAGCTAAACACACACTAACTATTCTAGACTTTTGGTGGAGGTGCCGGGTCCTTAATTATAAACATTTTTAATCATTAAATTACTGTAAAATGTTTAGTTTTATACACACATTTTGTAAAAAAAAAAAAGGAGTTCAATGTAGTTCTTGTGTTTTTCAACTCGAATTCGAGAATTGAGAATATTGGAATTGGTTTTGAAATGTGTTTACATATTAATATCGAAGATACGGTTTGCACATTCAATTTCTTGAATATAAAGAATCCTGTATCAACCACCCCGCCGCACATACAATTTTCTACAAGTTTGACAAGGAATTTTAGATAGTGAGCGAAGAGAGGGCTTATTAAGTAGTTTTCACCAAGATAGTACTTGATACCACGCGATCAATGAGACTGTTTGCGCTGACAGTGATCCCAAAACTTGAATGGTGAATAAATTCTCGTGAGGCAAATAATATGAAAATAGCCTCGTGAAACTGAAGACTCACAATCTCTCTTTTAAATTTACGCCCCGAGTCCCAGAATGGCCGTCATAAACCTAGTTGAATGAAACGCTTTGATAAAGTGAAAGCCTGTCTTTCGTCCGTCAGCGAAATCCTCCTTTACGTTGCATCAGTTGGCGGAGTGATTTGATTTCCTCCCCGGATCAGCGCGGTTTACGGCTTCCCATAACTCGAAGTCGATCCCGATCATTTCATTTCCCGACCTACTTGTGGACCGCTAAAGTGGGGGTTTCGCTGAAAGTGTTTACGATCTACCCCCCACATCGTGTCTAACATCACCAGGGTCGGTGTTTAGCTACAGTGGGGGATGCTGGCGTCATCTATTGAGAGTAGAGTGATTCTGTCACGTCATGTTTAGGTTTACGGGGTGGTTGATGTCTCCCAGGGCAGCCATAACAAACAATCAAGAGAGTTCTAATTTTCTTTGAGAGATTGTTGAATCACGTGTGAAGGGAAGCATCGCAGGCCGCTCTATGAGTCACACTTGATGCGAGGTCCACGGGACAAGAATTTCATTTAGATAATATGTGGAGCGATCATGCGAAATGCAATATGTACATCGAGATTTAAAAAAACAAAACAATTACAACAATACAACAGCAGCAAACAACTGCTTTTTGTAACAAAGATCAAAGTTCCTCATCAAATAGCATGGTAGATATTGCGATTTGCACCAGCAAAAGTTTGTAATATTATAATATCTTCATTGTGAATGTGAAGCTTCTGCAATTTAGATTTTATTAAATTTGTAGATGGACATATTGCATTTTGCATCATCGCTACTCATATAGTAAACTTAAAGCAAGCTTCCAGACGGCTATTACAGTAAAAAAAAACTTAGGCGATTGTTGAAAAATATAACCACCCAAAGGCTTAATTATGTTACTTGGCGTGATGACAAAGTATCATTAATCTTTAACTTAAGACTCCAATGGCCAATTTTGAAGTAATTTAAATAAATAAGGTCATTATAATAACATTTTCGAACAGACCAATTTAAATTTTTACATGACTGGAAAGGCAATGTAGTTTTAATATGAGTTTTGCACAGTATGAAATAATAGGCGTTGAACATACAACAAATTACTTAATAATAGAGAAAACGGTTATGTTATGGAAAAGGAGGGTACTAAAAGCTTTTCTTTGCTAGCATCGAGCTTTCAAGCTCTCATCTTTGTTAACTTTTACTCAGATCTCCCTCAATGCGAGTTTCATGTTTTCTTGAATTCGAATACAATCTTTAATTGGAATTAAACTTAAAAACAAACTTTATAATGGTACTTTCATCTAGGGACTTACTGCTAATATCAAATGTTTTCTTACAGCTTAAGCGAGCTCAAACTTTTCAAATAAAATTAAAGTAGGCCTATATTGAAATGCAAGCTATACAACTAACGTGCCTGGTTTCCGCCATAGTAGGAAGAGAGTTCAATGGATAGCCATCAGAGGAGATAGAAAATATTCAGACAAGAAAAGTTTTGACAGAAAATCGTTCAAGGTTTTGAAAAACCATCAACTTCCCAGAATAATTTGCGCGGCAACTTTCTTTTAGCAATTAGAGTGAAAATGTGAATATTGGCGTATACCATCACTCAAAACATAAAAAAATCTGTTTGGAACATACAAGAACATAAACCCATCCACGTGCTATAGAAAGCATGTTTAGAAAATTGTAAACATATTTTAACATTCAGTTATCAACAGTCTAATGAATCCTTTGACCCCGAGATGATTTACCTCTTTCATAGTGTTATAAAGATTTCTGTGCATGATTTATTTAGCAGTAAGAGTACAATTTATGTGTCGACCTAAGATGTATAGCCTACCTGAACTTTTCAGGTTATTACCATATAATTTTCAATATCTTGAAACAGTTCCAATACTAAACGAAGGGGAAATTTTTATGGATAGAAAACACTTTTAAGTTACAATTTGTGCATAATTTGGAAAGTTGTGTTTCCCATTACTCACGCCGACGTCGGTGGATGTATTTATGCAAATCACACGAACGAGATACAAACTCTGAGCTAGACTCTAAGATACGAAGTGATCAATGCAATTTGAGACAACTTATCTAACTTTAAAATATCTTGCTCAACTTCATAGATTTCTATTTCTATTTTCAACTATGCTGGCGGAGTATTTGTCGCTCTCGTCAAGTAATTGGATGTTTGCATCGGAGTTTACAAGCAGCTGTGTCACTGCAAGGAATTGATGACAGCGTCGGGACGCCTTGCGCCGAGCCCCAGAGACTGAAGACTCGCGTCTTGCTTGACACGACGCTCTCGTCTCGTCATCACATTACATTGACGTCTTGTGGTTTAAACAACGTGATCGTCTTGACTATGTTAGATTAACCCGTGACAATATTGCCTGACAACAATGAACCTATCAGAATCAAGCACCAGTACTTCTATATACCTGTCCCAAGAGCTCTAGCACAGATAATAGACTACACTGATTATGTGCTTCTAGCATTTATAGATAGACGTTTTTGAGAGAGTTATAAAGTTAACCTTCTCGGTAACTTAGGGGTAAATCACTTGACCGGGAAATGGGAGACCCGCGTTCGATACCCGGCTGAGATGGATTTTTTAATTTCTGGTTTGATATCAACCCATAAAATATTCTTTCGTGGAATGAGAATAAATTTTAACTCGAGGTCGAAAATTTGTGTTTAGGTTTGCAACTAGATTTGCGAGAAAATATAGACCTTCGTAAAAGTGAAAATTTCTTGAACTGTTGTAACGTGTTGTTCCCATGCCTGGTAGCCCAAGCAACTCATGGAGTACGGAGACATGCGGGATAGCTTCTCTCAGCAGTGACGCTGACTGATGCGTCGCTTGCTACCTAGGGCCTCGGCGTTATTGTCTTGTTCGCGCGCGCACACACACACCACGTGTAATCGTATATATCTCTCACCCCGAAACTACTTTGTGACAGCTTAATAATGAGTTACACGGACAATAGCGTTGTTATGATGACCCGTCCGCCGTCTAATGAAAAGAGATGAACGCGGAATTACGAGCGCGGACAGGAGCAACAGCGCGACATTTCTCACACTTAACCCTACACAACACGGCGCGTGTGGGTCTAAACTGAACTCACCTGCATTTGGCGAACTTGATGGGTTGGTAATGAGGGTATCCCCAAGGTCGGCCAAACACGGGGAACATGACCCCGGTTTACACAAACACACACAGGTCAAGATAAGAATGTTAGTCCTCCCCTCCACGCCGGTCAGCCATGTTTCTTGTCGCACGTAACGAGATAAGGAATTAAATCTCCTCTTCAGGCGAGTGCAAGGGAGGAAGATAACCAAACACGGCCACCACTACTAATCAAACACAGGACACTTAGCCAGCAAGACTCGATGACCACTGCGATACGTGCGCACCCCATAACGCCGACCGGGAAACTGCATAAGAGTCGAGTCTCCCCTATCACTAACCTACCCTTAACATATCAGCTAAGAGGGTCCACATGCATATTCCCGACACCAAAAGTGGTGTAACGAAATAAAAGTGACTAACAATGCTATTATTGTATAGGGCCAATATGCTAAACCTGCCCCTACGGCTCCAATGTTACCAGAGATGAAATCTCTAATCGATAATTCAATTGAAAAACGTGGGGGAGAGGAATTGTTTGCGTCGTGTGACAATGTCTTCTCGTACAATGATCAGAAGATGATGGAGATTGAAGCTGCGTCATCCAGATGCGAGGGGAGGGGAGGGGGGTGAGTCATGGCGCGAGAGGGGGTGACGAAATTAGGCACAGGGATGCAGCCAATGTCGTTTAAGGGTTTGAACAGACAGTTTAAGAGACTGCAATCTTTCCTCGCTCCTCTCCCCAATATACAGTATTTAATTATAATGGAATATCCAAACAGTCCTAATTAACTTCAGTAAGCTGGAAGAGACCTAATGCAAATCTTATCTCCGACCCTTCTCTTCCTCAAAGACTTGCCTCTGTCGGTGTGTCGCCGTCTCCACACGTGCACTCGCACGTTATCCCGCTGATTCGCAGAGTCAACACCGTGCATGGTCCGGCGGGAGATTCATGGGTTTTAAAGCTTTGAATCACGGGGGATTGAGTTGGTTACAAGCGCGGGAAACTCCGTCTAACGCCTCGTAATCTCCACGCGCGAGCCCGAACCGGACAAAGCCTCCACGGCGGCGCTATTCCAAACAAAGAAATTAATAGTGTATCCTCATCGTTCATATGTCCAGAATTCAACACTTCTAAAGTTAAACAACTCCCCCTGCAACATAGCATGATGCGAATGTAATTATTCCTCCTCCCCATGCAATATGTCTAAGATTTAACGGTTTAAAAGAGGTTGACCGATGGGAATGCTGCAAGAGTTCAAATATTTGACTGACTAAACGAAATGACTTAGGGTTAGTTCTGATAAATAATAACCAATCATTGTTCAGAAAGTAAACTGAGAGACAATGAAATTCGTGGATATAAGTTTAGATTGGTTGAGCACCAAGATAAACACAAAAGTGGTGGAGGTGCCGGGTTAAAATTTAAAACCTTAGTAAACCTGTCTTAGTCTGAACGCGACTTTTTACTTTGATATAAACTGCAGCCTTTATTCTGTGCGAATGTGCGAAAACAGCGCGCGGCGGTAACGGGGGGAACGAAGCGAACAGATGGTATAGTCTTCGCCATTTGCTGAGAGCTACCGGCTTTTGCTCTCCGAGTGGGAGGGTGATTGCTACAAGTTGTCGTCTTTTGTGCGATCCGTGTAAACAGTGACGAAAAACTCCGCACTACCGGGAGGCTAAAAATAATGTATACCGGATGAATAAAAACAACCAAGAAAAACTTTGAAATGTATAGATAGCTGATGAAAAAACGTAAATGAAGAATACAATTATTATGATTATCACGATTAAAATGCTGTTTCCCAAAACATCGCATTGGGCATACTAAAATGTAAATACATTTAAACACACGCTACGATCTATGCATCCTCGTCTTCGCCGGAAGATGTATTGCTGTCGGTGTCGTCTTGTTTATTATAATGTTATCATCGTTGAAATTGTTCCAATTTGCGTATTATAGCTCTACTTTTTCAGTATGCTGTGCGCATTTCAACCACAAATCTCGTCCGATTTTGCTTTCTTCCCGTCGTATTGTGTCCACTACTACCACGTTAGCTCCGGGCGACTTGTTGTTGCGTCTCACACCTTGTTTTAAATTACTCCACACCATTTCAATGGGGTTCAATATGCAATAATAAGGAGGGAGTCTTAACAACTTTATGGCCAAGTGTCTCTGCTAATTGGTCAATCACATACCGTCGCGGAATATTTGCAAGTTTTACCAATGTAGCACTAGCAGCACGGGTCTGGTCGGGATTGGATTTGGGATAACTATATTATTTTCGGTCATTAACACGCATTAAACATAACACTGAGCTATTACAACTACACTTCATACTATATAGTCAAATCACACACACAAAAATGAGTTTCGTTTTTGGTATTTCAGAGTTCAACTATACATACAGGCCTACACAAACTTTAAAATAAATAAAGCGTTTGTTGCCGTCTACAATGTCACCTCATAAACCAACTTTGTACGGAACAAGCCAACCAACTGAACACTCTTCTAGCACCATTAATCCACTGTTAAAAATTTCGTTTTAAAACAAAGAAACAACTAATTTACCACTATTATCACACACCAAAATGTATTACAGACCATCGCTTTAAACAACTGGCACATTGGAGTGCCAGACAACGACTGGAAACAAACAACGGAAACAATATTGACAAACATTTACAGATTTTGTGCATCCTTCTCCACCTACACATAACAACTCTAAAATGTTGCAAAACAACCCTTGGTCGTGTTCGTCTGTCTGCATCAGTCATTCAACACACTCGCATGATTCGTTTCTTCCATCTACTTATCTTAAACTGCTATCAAACATAAAGGGATTCCATTCACTTCTCGAGATAGAAGTGAAGATTATATGACCTTGCTTTTAAAAGTCTGTGTTAGAACAGTAAACCCCAATTTCATCCCCCTCGTTACTCAATAGATTCAGGATGACCAAAAAGACAACAACCTTTCGTTTTAACACATATGATTTCGTTGAGTTTATTTCAGATACTCTTGTAGCCGCCAATTTACTTGTCAACATGTTAAAAGGTTAGAGATACAAGAGGATTTACAGTCAAAGACTTTTCCGGTAGCTCTCAGCAAATGGCGAAGACTATAACTATATTCGCCAATGCCATATCTCGAGTCCCATCCATCAGCGCTGGTCGCTGAGTCAAGCCCGTCATCTCGGAGGATTATGCCAGCCGCTCAGCGAAGAAACCGCCATCAGATAGGCTGTGGTCAGAGGGTGCTTGCTTGCCTAGGGTCGGGGAGAAATATGTATGTCTTGTGGCGCAAGGATGCCCCTCGCATAAACAGGGATTACTTCCCGCTAACGGGATAAATACCACTTTCTCATTTACCCTAATGGTATTTCACGATTACGACGCTATAGATAACATTGATTACACCCCAATGGAGAAACGCGTCAAAGACGGTCATCCATTGAAACGTGACTTGATACATTTCGCAATTGATTTCCACGAGATTTCATGTACAGGAAATGATTGCTTCACAAAATCTCGACTGGAAAATGGCGCGTTTTTTTTTTAAATGGAGTGATCTTGTCTGTCTTCTGACAACTAGCAGGCGTTGTAAGATATCCACGGTTGTGCTGCTAACAGAAGAAGTCTTTGAGATTTATCGGCACTAAAATACATCTCCTTGTCGCTGTGAATAAAAACAGAACGGCACTTCACGCAAGAAAGTCGTCGTTTTTCACGTTCCGTCGCAGACAACGCACTTTTTCTTGAACTACTCAAAGCATATCAGCTGCGGAATCCGGGGGTCGTTATACACAACACAACGACTGCGTTGTAAATACGGATAGATTTACTCGTGTATGTGGAGTTTATAGAGAAACAGTAACAAACATAGCAAGCTAGACTTCTTCTGGTTTGAGCGGAAAACATACATTAAAAAATGCATTCCCTGAAACGCAACTTGCCACCACTTCTATAACAAGAATACCATTTCAACGTCGTTTTTCATACTTTTTCAAATTTTACATTTAGAAAAATATAATCTTTACAGTGAGCAGGACATGTGCAACACCTTTAATAGATAGGAAATAGGATTTACAGTAATTAATAATTAGTTTTTATATCGCCTTAATCTGCCTTGGCCATTGTCTTTGCGTTTGTATTAAGTATGTTTTTAATTTTTTTTGTATTAACCTAATGACGGAAATAACCTTTGATTTCTGAAACGTTCATATTTTGTAAAAAAGAAAAAGAAAACATCAACCATCATTTAAGCTAAGAGATCTATTAATTTGTGACGAAAGCAACAGACATTCGCATTCTTCTGCGATCTTACGTGTGTATGAACCAAAATCTGCACCTGAAATATAAGTCTTAGTATTTGGTGTGGTGAGGGTAAATAAATGTTATTTACTGTTTACTTTGAGCAAGAAGTTGCAAAGTTAAATCACTTCAAAATATGTTCACAAACATTGAAGAAAAAAAATTGTTTCCGAACTTAACACAAACGAGCAAGTCTGAACGCATGCGTGGATTGTTTCTTCTATTCGTTCTCAACGTCAAAGGGTCTCGGAGTGGTAGGGTAGGAAATGTGCCAACAGTTGAGTCGAAGTGAGTGCTGTTTGTTCACATTGCCAAAGAGATTCAATCTATGGAGGCCAGTAACACCCACCCACGCGTCGGATCGAATGAATGAGAGTGGGCACTTGGTCATGCTTCAAAGCGCGAGTAGACGCAGCTATTTCACGCCCGACGACGACGACAAACGGTTGTAATCAGACGAAGAGTTTGATTATCTTAAAACCTCTCGGTGAAGGTGCCAGTTGTACTGAGTGGCATCGTCGATTGTCTTGTTGGTTGATTCATTGATTAAAGGATATATTATCAACAAATATATACTATTGAACCGAGTTCAGAGATTATCAATTTTAAAACCATGTTCCGTACAATACGCCATTCCACAACAATGTATGCTAGAAATTAGTTTACGACGTGATAGTTGAAAATAATTTTATAGCGGACTTTCAGAGAACCTCAAACCTCCGGCAAGCGAGTGGAGCGGGGGGCGCATGGAGATCAAGCGCAACTTGCTAAGGCCAAAACTAAGAATATTTACACACACATATCAGCCCTGTAGATTTTACGATGAATAAAGAAGCATGTTACGTTCAATTTACTGTCAACGATTGAAATTGGGGATTCCAATATACTTGGAATTTGGATGATGCTGCCCATGCAGATATCATCTTTGTGACGTCAGCTGTGCAGTGTCGTGTTCATGCCTTGGACTCTGACAGGGGTTAGGTCTGCCGCTCGAGGGAACACGTAGCCTCGGATGCAAACGACAGGACGAGACCACGGGGTTGACAGTCACTGACAGGGAAGTCTTGCAGACATCGGTGGCCGTCCCCCCTCCCCCACCCCCTCCTTCGATCAAGCCTTGCAGTTTTATATCAGACCACTTGGTTCCTGTTTATCGCGATCATAAACCTTACTTACACATTGTAAAACATAAGCATGGGCATTGGTTAATTGTTTTATGTGCCAACTGTATTCACCATGTATTTGAAGAACAGAATGTTCCCACGCTAACCACTATATTTCTCGGTTCGCGTGGACAACACAATGTTGCGGTATAATAATTCAATAAAAATAAAGCAATCAAATAATCAGAATATAATAATTGATAATTTCATAAGCCCAAAATAGAATTATATTTCTATCTATCGAAAATAACGTGAGAAGATTGTAAACTACTTAAATTCGTAGTTATCGGAATTCAACAAATTAAGGTCATAAATTAATCTCGTAAAACGTTTCTTAGGTAAGACGTTTTAAGTTCTGTTTGACCTGTAAATGTTTTAAACGAGAAAAATAAAGCATAATCTGTCGAAAACAACGTGCGAGGTTCGTAAACTACTCAGGGACGTAAGTATAGATATAATATAAGTGAGTTGTAAGTAGCCATAAAGTAACACGACTTCAAGCAGGGGGAACGGGAATACTGAGCATATGCACAGATTGAGGAATATTATCGACACTATAATGAGCATACTCAATAATATGCAATTGTGTCTTTAGTATATGCATTCTAGTTTTTTAAGTGATTATTCCGCGAGAACAATATAGCGCTTTCTTTCATCTAGGAAATAGTAATTATGATTGCAAATGTATCAAAATACACAATTTTAAATACCAGTGACTGTAGTTTTGGCCATCATCAAGCTAATGTATTCATTGTAGACTAGCTAATGTAATCGTTCAGTGATAATTCATTGTGTTTACAGTTTGTTTGCCGTAACTCTGCTGCCAGCGAACTCGAAAGGAATCTACGACATATTGATATTAAAGAGTTACAAATAGGACAAGGTGTGTAATATTTTACAGTCGTCCATTGATACAAAACACGGGGCTCTGAAATTAGCCCAGTTCCATGTGGCTGTCAGAAAGGTGAATGGGGAACAACCCACGAACAGCTGACTGTCTTCTGTGCCCAATCGGATTTCTGTAATTTCCTGTTACCGCTTTTAAAACCCGTTAATCAATGTAAAGTTGAGTCAATCAATCGTATGCTATTATCAGCTCGTCTTTCTTCGGAAGGAGGGCAAAACTATTGCAGGGCGGGCTTAATTGGATGCAGCCGCGCGCATTGGCATTCCATTGCAAATTAGTGTTGCGGGTAGGAGTTGGGGCGGGGGGGGGGGGGGGATACACAGATGCCACTGAGGAAGTTCTTCCCTTTACACGACACTCAATTTGTTTTAACTTAGCTAAATGTAGATTGTGCATGAGGACTCTTAAATATAGATTTGCCCAAAACAGAGAAGCACTCGCGAAACAAATACATTGCGGGTCAAATAGTTGACAAACTTTTATTAACAATATATTTCGACTTTTTATTTTTACTAAAAATTGTTTTGTAAACGGTTCTTATTTATTGAAGCAAACCAACAATTCATGAAATTTGGTAAACATTGGAGGCGAATCTCTGGAGAGAGTGTTATAAACACCACACTTACAATGATAAGAACGCTGGAGTGACATTGATACACGTATAGCTCAAAACAACCGAAAACGATATTTTGGGGAAGACAAATTATTACAAAATTCCCACTTAAATTTTTGACACGAATATAATTGAGAATTTGTATAGCTTACATAAAAGTCTACCAATAGTATATACAGAACACCATATAAGAATGAGTTTGGTTGAACCAGTGCCTGTTTCTCAACTTGCAAGGTTGGTGGAGGAACGTTACACGTTACAGCGGCAGTAACACCGCCGAAGGTACAAACCTGATACGCGCTGCAAGGGTGGATCCGATGTATTGTATAATAGATGGCTCTAGGGATGAGTTATTAGCGAATTGTGCCATTGTCTTAGGTTCAGCCGTACAATGTGATGGTAACGAAGGGTATCGCTCCAAGCAGAGAGGAGACGTATTGTTTTCTCACGCTTGAATTAAGCTTCTCGACGCTCGACTAAAGACTTCGCAGCAGGCGGCATCGCCTGGTTCAAGTTATTGTATTTAAACCAACAACGAGCTTCGCTAAGAATGTTAATCTGTGTGTACACAACCAATAACGTAATCACTGAATACAGCAGCACCATGTTAAAAGAAACGATATAATTTATACTGTAAGAAATAATTGAAAATATAAGATTGGTGTATGCGAATGCGAGTAAACTAATTTTACCCTGTTACGATGTGCATCGGGGAAAACACGACTGAAGTAGCTCGATGCTGCACGCAATCAGTTTGCTCAAACATTGAAGGAAAGTGTCACGTAAACACACTTCTGGGAGTTTCATCTCAGCTTTTAACTTGAGATGGAAACATTGCAACCTTTAAAGAGAGCTTACAATATAATTAATGAAGTAACTTGCAGAAAATATATAAAAACACGAATGCTCTGTTTTTATAGTTCAATTTTGTATGTTTTGTTTTTCATCTGCAGTTCGAACACGCTTTTATTTATAACAACCACAAACAATGAAGCTACATTTCGATAAAACTTTCAATAAATTGATAAAAATCAGATAATGTACATGTTAATATTTCAACGATGGTAGAGTGTCGCTAAGGGGTTGAGACGTGTTCTTCCTCACTTGTGACTGAAATACACAGAATGATTAGCTAATGTGATGTTATAGGCCTCTCTTTGAATTGCAACAATATGGTTATATCGATTGCCAATCTTTAGACACAGATTTGAAAACTCTGGTTTGTTTATTCGCAGAGAAGGTGCAAAAATCTTCCCTTTATTGCGCTCACTGCGTGTTGTTATAAATATAAAGTATAGAACCCCTTCACAAGGGTAGGTTTATTAGACAGTGAAGGTTTGGTTGAATGACCAAAACAACAACAACAATAACAACCACTCAACGCTTAACAAGGCCGTGGTCATTAGTGCAGGGGTGAATTGAGCGCTTGACTTTAAAGTAAGGGTGTGAACAAGGTTACGGCAGTGGGATAGCCCTTTACGACACCATTTCACAGCTCACTTTATACTTTGCTTGAAGTTGGCCAGCTTATTACACAACTCATCATTATACCGCTTTATAAGTTATTCACTATTGTCCAACACCTGTGGGGCCATACACTGTCACCGCGTGGAAATATTTAAATTATTTAAAAACTCTCAAATGACCTTGTGATTTGGTAAAAGAGTAGTTTTGCATCGCGTTTAAATGCCGCGCTATTGGTCATTCCAAACCTATACTGCGTTGATAATTTGCACTGCCTTTCAAATGTTTTAATATCGCACGCTACGTCCAACAAGCTGTGAGTTGTTGTTGCTGTTGTCATTATCCCGAATAGGGTTATTGTACAGTGGTGAAATATTTTGCTTTTTCAACACGTCACATACAAGAACACACTAACTATAGAGAATATATGATATCATATTATAGAAAAGGCAAATAGTAAGAACGTGAAAATTCGTAGTGTCATTGAATTATAAGAATATAAATATGGCTATGAAATGGAGTGTGCTTGATATTTAGTTAGCAACCTCCCCCTCTGCAGAAGATAATATATCCTGTGAGGTTAGTTACGAAGGATAGCTTTGACCACCGTCCACAAAAATGCTGGGGATTCAAAATAATAAATATTCAAGCACTTTGCGGAGTTCTGTTCTGGTTCGAATATCGGTCTAGCAGCAATACAGCTGAGCATCCCCTTTAAATTCCAACCAAACCAGAAAATACACAAATATTTTCCAGAATACTCCGATTACTTCCAGCTAAAAATACGATCGTGAACGAGTGTGTTCGTTTGGATGGTTCGGAGCCGAAGTAAAGCACACACCGTTTAGTTTAGAGTCACGTCCATAGCATCCACACGACTAGCAAGTGATACAAATGCCAATTTATTGGTAGGCTGTTCTGTTATAAACTCCCGGCTGCAGGCTCAAGTTATAAACAATCTCCCTTGCTTACGGAAGATCGTAAAACCGTCGTTGAGGAACGTTTCAAAGTGTTTCTTGCGAGGTTTGGCAGAATGGGTTAGGATGGGAACCCAGACAAGGTATAAGAGACGCAACCTACAGTAAGCGCAACGCTCACTCGCAAACACTTTGATAAAATACGGGATTCGCATAAAATGCGATTCACGATCCATGGATGTGTTTTTCAAAAGGTGGTTTAAATGGGGGGAGAAGATGATACTGGTTTTATATGGTTTGGGAGTACGTACTTTTATCTGACTATACTAATTTAGAAATATTAGGCCTAATGAGTAAACAATTAATAATCTTTACCCTTTGTAAATAATATCAAGATTTAAACCAAAGGGGGGGGGGGGGGGGAGATTCGTAATTTTTAATAACGAAACCATGAAACACAAAAACAAAGCTCATTAACCTTTGACATTTAAAAAATTAATTAAGACCTTTAGCCTGGCTATATTACAACAATAGCCGGTTAGATATCAGCTGATTGCACCAACACACGTCACGATTGAGATGTTATTCTCATAGCCGAACCCCTTCAAGCTATAATTAACCTGTTATTCACAAATTTATTATTAAAAATTATAGCAAAATGTTTGGGAAAAATTAATTTTAAGTGGACTACAAACAGCAGATAACTAACAAAACAAAAACACATAAGATAATAAATATTGCTCTAAACCATGCGGACGTATAACGATAATTTTGTCGGAAAAGAAAGTTCAATAAGTAATTACCTAAAAAATATTGAAATTATAAAGCGTGTATAGCTGTATACGATGAAAAAACATTAAAAGTTCTCTGCGTGCTGATTTGCAAATTAATTAATAAATAATGGACACACCACACTTTTGAAGTTCTGCAAACTTCTAATACCGTTCTCGCCGAATCCAAGAACCTCAACAGAAACCACCGAGCAATAATGTATTGCATATAATAGTTGCAGTACGTTTTATACCTAACAAGATAACATTAATGGACTACGAATCTGGTTTAGGGACAATTAAATAGAATTTACCTTGACCACTAACGCTGCGGTACTGAATTTTCATCCACAAACCGAATCGAGGCAAAACTAGCCCCACCTAACTTGCGCCAATCGTAATTCTTCGTGTTGGCTCACGAGACAATAACTCTGGCAATAGCGTAGGATCACGTACCCCAAGAGTTTTGATAGTAAGTGATCGCCTGCCCCGTGGCGACCGTCTCCCCCCCCCCCCCCCCCCCCGATGTAATAACGGCCTCTCACCACGTGGGCATAAAGCTCAAGATTTCATTAGTGGCTCCGACGATGAGCCACGTCTTATATGCTAGACTGGCGGTCGTTACCAGAACTTCTGATTACACAACTTCGACCATGGGGTGTGTGTGCTTTCCGCCAGACTTACGAGCTTTCCACGGACGAGAATGTGCTTTTAAAACACATGATACTAAGCGGGCTTTTATAAATTACAAACGTCACTTCAACTTCTTCTTCTCTTGACGAGAATATGGTGGAGCGTGAAAATATAGTCTATTCTCGTTTTTTTTTCTTTCTCTCGAAATAAACGACACAAATCCCGTTGAAGATTTAGAGTTCCGGTTGTGAGGTTAAGTTGTGACCACATCAAATGCGCGACGCATCTGTGTTTAATATTGTTGTTGAAACTGCGCCAAGCTCCAAGAAAGGCGCCGAGAACTAAGCGTCGCGATGATAATGCGGACACGACGACATTCTTGAGTAACTCTTCAAGATGGACGCGGTGAAACTCTCGCGTACCGGCCGCCATTTTATACAAGTTTTAAGTGGTTTGGCTAAACAAAAAAGACAGTCATCTAAAGAAGAGGAAAGTTTACCCCCGCGATAAAGTATTAGGGCCTAATTTAAGTGTCGGCCTTAGTTCTGAGTAAAACCTTAGGGGTGAAAGTATAGGGGATGAGAACATCCGTATCGACAGAAACAAAAACCCTCCCGATAAAAGTCGCGGATTGATTTCACACCGGGTGTTTGAGTGAATGACTTTGCTACACAGAAAACCAATTAGTGCACAACAACAAAAAGAAACACATCAGCGCTAATTACTAACTAGAGTAATATTCTCCCCAACCCTCGGTCGCTACCCGAGGGCTATCCAATGGCAATTATACATTTACTGTGTGGCCATTTTGCTGACAAAGATAAAACCATTAAGCCAGTTAAACAACTGTAGCATATGCGGGGCACACATTTTTAATACTCACGTCTAGAGAAACGTTATTAAACTCAATATTTTGCACTCGGGTAAATTCAACACGCGGTTACATAAAAATAAAACATACAGAGATTAAAACAGGGAAAGCTTGAATGTACTAACCATGTCAAACGGATTTGAAAGTTTAACATTGCTAATAAAACAAAAACAAACATAATTAACATGTAACGGGAGGCAAAGAAAATCAAACATCCACAAAGACAACAAACATACCAACAGAGATCGAAGGCGTTTTTTTTTGCTCCCATTAAATCTAAAACCGAGATACGCTATCAGGCGCGAATATGTACATATTTGCAATTACTATTTTTCACTCAAGTTATAGTCTGTGAAATAATAAATAAATACTCAACCGTATCACACATAAGCAAATGTTACAATTACAATTTCTTTATAAATCTTTGTTTCGTAGCGCAAATTTGTGCTGTATTGATCTACAACACAAAACAGCAGCTAATCTAAACTAGTGTTTCGCATCTGAGGATATTATTAAATTATGCAAGACAGTGTAAAAGTCAAGTTTCAAGTACGATCGAGTGCAACATTGCTAGTCCACAAACCATCTATATGCAAGCACTCCCCTAAATCTAAGCACGTCACCTTACACAAGACGTACGACTGAAGGATGATGCAAACAATCCAATTCCAGGAACGTACTTTACATTCCTATCCTACGTCGATCATGAAAACATCAGAGAGAATGAATAGTACATAGTTTATCTCAAGAGAGGGTTTTCCAGATTCCAGGCCCATTCCCGTTTCTATTTCGTCTAACGTGTACTTTGATATTTGTAGAATACCTTCTAGGAATGCTCCAGAGAAAAGACTCGGGAATTTATTCAGTGAGAAGCTTCTAAGGGGCAGAATCGACAAGGGCTCGGATCAAGAGTTTTCCAGCTTCTAAACGTAGCATGCGAGAGATTGAGACGCAGCAATAAGGCAGGGTTCAAGATTCTAAGCTAAGTAATAGAGGACTTACCGAGTCAGATAAAAATAAGTTTTAGTACAATGCACTTTTTATCTTTTGTTTTAACTAACTTTTGCTCAATTTCCAATGTCATGCCTATAAGGCTGTTTTAATACTTAATTCTGATATGACGGAGAAAACGTTTTGGAACTTCAGTCAAGATTTCTTGTGGCTGGGATCGTTCCGGCGACCCTCCAAATTAAAAGTTAAAACGAATAACAGTCGGGTAAAACCGTTCAAACAAAAGTAACCAATTTTTAAATTAATCTATGACAAAAAAGTATTTTTTTGTATTCCTTGTATAAAATCAGCTGTTCTGGTGAGTAAAGAACAATACCATTGGCAGTTTGCTTATAAACGTAATACATTTTACATTTGAAAACACTTTGTTAATGGCATTTTAATTATGAGAATGTTTTACTTTTAGTGACACTGACAGTACAACACGAGCAATTTCCATTCACGTAATTTTAATGTAGGTGCGGGAAGGGCTTTTTGTGAGTGGTTTGTTTGTTTACAAATTAGTTACAAAAGTCAGACAAATAAAACCGGGCTACTGGTTTGGAAAGAGGATGGCTGCTTCACTTCGGTGTTAATTTCAAGGCACAAAGCTCTCTCTGCCGCCAGCCCCCATAGGGCCGTTCGTTCATTCTGTTCGTCTGTCATCCTGGCTGCTCCGAACCGTGCACTGGGGGGAGGAAGAAACAGAGCAGGGAATTGAGTGAAGGCACCGGAAGCAGACAGCCAAACACATTGAACCATCTTTTTACAGATTCTCCTCTCAAAGTAAATATGTTTTTTACCCCGTGTACACGCAATCAATTAACACCAAGTCGAATCCTGAACCGTTTCATTCATGATAAATTGCTTCCTACCTACCTCGCAAAGACTCCGGATTACGAGACGAGCGACAGTAATTGTTTCAAAGGATTTCGCACTTCGGCAAGATAAGCTGCGCGGCTATAAATGTCATTTTTAGCAGGGTCGTTCAAGTTGTCATTTTAACAGTCTACTGCAAACAACTGGTGAACTGTTAACCTCAATTGTTTTTTATTCATAAGAGTTGGTTAAATTAGTGATAACAATGTTTATACCCTCAAAAATACATGATATTCCTAAAAAATAGAATATTATTAAAATTTGATTAAAAATCCAAGCAATTTTAAATTTCTGTTTCTAAAAAACGTAGTGCGATTTTGTCGGTCATTGTGATGAAATGAGTTGTTATATTTACGGAAACGCCATGCTAAAATATGTTTTTAAACTTCATTCAGCTATCTATGGAGGGTTTACTTTTAAGAAGTCAGCTCGAGGGTCGAATCTTAACCAAACCTCAATTATATCAGAGATTTAAAATAGTAAATATGAATCTTCAACGTATCTCATGCAAAGACACGTTCGTATTCGCTACAGAACGGTTTATCACTGCTGTTTCCGAACATTGTTTCTCATCACATAGATGAAATCCTCACCCCCGAACTTCCCAAGTAGCTGTGAACTAAGTTACGAGTATCTAAACCATCATGATCATAAACCCTCTCCTCACGTTTGTAGCGTTGCTGCTTTTTACTGCTCCCCGCAGGCCACTTTCTGGCGGGAACAATCCACCGTACAATACCTTGAACGGGCTAAAACACAACGCAGAACAGTTTATCAGCCATGAGATTTATTAATTTAGTTCAGTGACTTATTCGTGGGGTTTTTCTTCTAGTTTCAATAGGCTTCTAACTTTATAGGTAGTTTTGTGAAATATACATATACATACGTACATTATGGTGATGCCACTAAGAGCAAGCAGCGGTGTACGCAAGAATATATTTCGGGGGGGATGGGGAGGATTTTTTGAAGTGGTTCTTATGTGTTTAAGAAGACGTCAAAAGGGGCTTTGCTGAACGAAATAAAAGAAAAAAAATATTAATTTATTTTTTTGCGTAAACCTAGATGACTTGCAGAATATGATATTATATATTGAAAACTGGGATTTCGAGGGGGGGGGGGAATCCTCCAGATTCTCCTCTGGATACGCCACTGAAAGCAATATATGTAAACTATTATTATGTGTTGAAATATGGTTTAATGTAAATAAATCTAAACATCTTTATATTTAGTTCAAAGAGTATAGTGGGACAGACAACAAATTAATTATATAGAAATAGCAATGTATTGATTGAAAGAGACACGTCTATCGGAAATAAATTAAACGTATCAAACTCCACTGTTTGTTCATGTGCCTGAATGGGGGTAAACGAGACGAAAGCAATATCTTCCATGAGTGTTGTATAGGCTTTCACACTCCGGTGATGAATCAAGTGTTATTCTTTGGCTTCGCGAGATGATCATCACTCCTGAGATAGCAGCCGATACAACAGAGAAACTTCGCGAGAGAGAGAGAGAGAAAAACATTCCGAGAAAACAGGTAATTCAATATCGTCGAGTATTTTCGAGTTCTCGCTAAGAAACGATAAAAAGTGAAATGTTACCGGTGTGAATACTGAAAACCGCACAAGACGCCAGAGTAATAAAGATAGAACGGAATATTAAAGGAAAAATACATAAATATTCTGTTTGTAGAGAGGAGAAATGCGGAGAACGTTCCTTTGTCAAGGTCGTGTGAAATAGAACAAACATTAACACATCTCCCAACCCTTTCAGAGGCGCGCGCACAAGAAGCGCCGACAAAGACAGCAGCGATCTAATATTAACATGGACGAAGCAGCCGACTCGTCATTAATATCAATTCAGTGCGAGTACGATGAAACTAAGTTGTCGTTAATATCAATGCCCCATGTTAATATTGATTCTGTGCACGTGCAGACCACGTGTGGCTCTACAATCATTTCCTCAGACAGACCGGAGCGAGGGGAGATTGAGCCACACTTTTCATCCGGTGGTGGAAACTAAATGAAAAGGTTTTCAATTCAACTTGGATAGTGAAGTTTATCACGGAGATTACAGCGACTGGATGAACACGTACTGCACATCAATACTACCCCCCACACGGCGCACCCCCAAATGAATATTGTCAAGCAATGTGGCATTTTGTGTGAGGTCACTTCCATTAATTATTTGATGGCCCGTAGAATCTTTTCGGACATTCCCTATAATTCTGATAACTTCCAAATACACAACATTGTTCGTGAATATGTCAACATGTCAGTGTTTGTGACCTGTATTAAATTAATTGCAAATTCCAAAAGCATGTAAAATATAATAGTGAAGATTACATGTCCAAGTATCACTTTTGCTAATAAAAACAAACTCAAAGGCATGTAAAATATAATAGTGAAGATTACATGTGCAAGTATCACTTTTTCTAATAATAACAAACTCAAAGGCGTGTAAAATATTGTCAGTGAAGAATACACATAAGCCAGTTTGACCGTTTCAAAAATGATAAATTGAAAAGGCATGTGAAGTGGAATTACAACTGCATTTTATACAGTAAGGAAATTGAATAGCATAACGAGATACATTTGACTTCGCATTCACTACGATAATACAATTTGTCAATTTGTAAACCCCTGCAATATGATTATCCTTAGATCTCGCGCCTCTGACAAGTAATTATAACTGACGTTTATTTGTCTTGTCAGACGCTTCTGGTGTAGCCAACTATATCAACATCGCCACTTGCGTCTTAGTAGGTTTGATTCGCGCCTGGTCGCTGAATATTGTCTCTCTCTAGTCTATCATATGCGCGGGATGTGTTGGCGGTTGAAATGTGCAACAAAGACCCCGGGAACAACTTTTGGTCAAACATTATAACACGATGTAAGCAAACTCTAGTATGAATATTTATAATGTGTCGTCCACAAAATTAGTTTTATAATCCCCCCCACCACTTTTTTTTTAGCTTTAAAGTTTTTTGTTCTCAAATTGTTTGAAAACATGATCTCAAAACTTGAAAAGGAGAACAAATTTGTGTGTTGTGTTTGTTACTTCAACCACTGGTATGGTTCGGACTAGGTAGGTGATATCGCATTTAAGATGGACGTCCTAGATAAACTCACAAGCAACGTTGTCAACTACATTTCAACTACCCTAACAACGAAAGCCCTAATCTTACCAAAGCTTAGTCATTAGACGTAAAATAAGTCAGATTTAAATTTGCACAAATAAGTACGCGTAAGACAAAATCAGACAATATTAATTAAAAACATTTTAAAGATGCAGCATTTTTAGATTCTAGGAAAACCAATTAGTTTTTGAATTCTTGGATGGTTTTACTAATATTTTTTTTTTTTTTTTTATAATCAAATTGCTAAGATAGCTTCATCAAAGTAATGCTAGCCTATAGACTTGACTGATGGTATCTTGAGAGTTCGTAAAATCTCATTTTAAATTATTAAATGATGTTCTTAACATTTGACTTAAACTAAAATACATACATTATCACATGAAATAATATAGTGCCCACATGAATTTCTTCTATACTAATTTTAGTTTGAGATATAAAATTAGTTTTTTGTTGTTAATTTAAACATGAGCCGTGCGTTTTTTCATGAAGGATTGATATTTATTGCCCTTGTTAGTAAACAGATTGTAAACATGAATAGGGTGTAAATAAAATGTACAAACACGTAAAAAGACGCACGTTTAGCACAGGAAGTGACGCGTGTGAACATCCGCGAACTCATGGAAATACCTTCGTGGTTCGCGTTCTGTCTCTGGCTGCAAATGTTGATTAATGTGCGTGTAATTTATTGGCCTCGATTGGAAACAAGTTTCAAAAGTCAGATGTGCATGCAGGCATAATATTATTATAATTATACTAATAACACCTTGCGAACGGGTACTTGTAAAATTACAAACTTTGTCTATTATCTAGGCAAGACACGTACGTTTCATAAACACTAAATTATACGTTTGATAACATGCAAGTCTGAATTAGATTTCGCGAGTTAATTTTAATAACTGACTGATCACATGGTTGTAGTTAATAAAATAATAACTTACAGACCTCCGTGAATTAAATAATTGGAATGAAATGAATGATGTACAGACGAACAGCAGTTTTGGCTATTCTTTAAAAAATACTCAAATATTTATTTTCTCCCTTAACTCCTATACAAAATGTGATAAACCTATCACACACGATGCATGGGTGGACATTAAAAATGAAGAACAACTAGTAATTCTTCATAAGATAGATATATTTAAGCAAAATTAACAAATTTTCGTCAGTTATGAATACCGGTACTTAATCGGTATACTGGACTGGTGCTCGGTTTAATGATTTCTTGCAACTATATTTTCTATTATAGAGACAATTTGACGTCATTTCACACGTTTTCCACAAACGTCGATCACGTAAAATGTAAGTCGCATAACAATTAAAACATCAAGAAAAGTACTTACATCGATAAAAACAGTAATAAATATAATGGAAAATAATTATCGTGTAAATATAAATTAAACTTTATTTGAGTAACTAAATGAAATTAATATAAGAATGAACTATTCCCAAAATGTGTAATACGTTATAATATTAATATTTACATACAGTTACGTTGATTGTAGTTGAGATTTTTGTGTTTATTTTGTTCGTTTGTTATTTTGTAACTTTTTATGAAAGCTCGCGTTGGCTATGACAGAAAAACACTCACGTACAATATAGAAACATTCCTAGATAATTTAATTCGGGGATCGCCACAATTACCACCTTGACGATAATGCAACATTCTACATTTCTAGTGTTATAAAATGCTTTGTCGCCGTATTCTTCCATACTAACCAAGTGCATATATTTGATTAGCGTTTGAGCCTAGGATAGGAAGGGTTGTTTGCTGTGGCCGGCCATCAACTTCGAATGCCTTTGAGGCGCACATCCCAAACCACATGACAAGGCGAGAGAGCCCTCACACAACGGCCGACTCTATTTGATGTTCTCAGGACTTGGGAGGATACAGGAATCTCATTCCAAGGATGTGCGGAACTGATTTCGAACCGGAATTATTTTGAAAATTTCCGATCTCCTCAGGGAGTAACATGGCCCGAGTGAAACACGTGGAAGTACTTTTACAAACAAACAGACAGGAACCCCTGGAAGTTTCCGAGTCCTGCGTGTGATTCCGGAGATAGAATCTCTTTGAGGGGGATGAACAGAAGTATCCGGACATCGAGTGTCGTGTATGCACAAGAGCAGCCACCCGCAGACACACTTGCAGAACTACGTCATCGGATGCTGACTCGTCAGCTGGTCCGAGCGAGACAAAATACTAAACTCCATTACCAGCAAGTTTACAACTCCCCTGATTAAGACAATAAATACATAGTTATTTTGGACGACCCCCTGCCGTCTAGGGTGCACGTCAGCTACCTCAAAACTGGAGCTAGGGTGTACGGATATAGTTGAGAAGAATGTCCAGGCATTATAGTCTATGTGGTCGCCGCAATCCTAACATTCTCCATGTAAAAACGCCGCAATATATCCAGAATTGAACCCGTGACCTCCCGAATAAGAGAAGCGCACAATAAAGTTATTATTGTAAGCTATAGGTAGAGATGTGCAAAAATGGCGAGAACGAAATTTGCGATTTTTTAAAAGTTGCAATGATCCCTTCAAATTCAGTTTGCACATGAATCACCTGAATTGATGGTACCAATTTCCGATTCGCGAATTTTCGCGATATTCAGTTTATACCGCGAACTAGTGGCGAAATTAGCAATTATGTTTTAAACGCGAATTAGGTCACGAAATTTCAAACAGTTCTTTTTTCAAAGGTTTGGTGGAGGTGCCGGGTCACACAACGCGATTGTGAGATCGTGATAATCGTTTGTACGCGAGTAAGCTCAAAATACTTCATATCAAAATATCGACATTACACAAAAAATGCATACTTTTGTAATTTTGGTGGAGGTGCCGGGTAGTCAAAATTAATCAGGTGGTAAAAACTATCAGAAACTTTGAAAACTAAAGGTTGAAATTGAGCTTAAAATTAAAACTGATTCTCACTGACATGTGCTAGTTTTTCTTTTAAATTAATCATAATTGTCCTGAAATTTGTGATATTGATAATTTAAAACTTGGCGTTTTTTTGGCATTGGGGGAATTATTTTGTGGTGAATTACGAAAAATTGCGAATTTTTATTTTTAAGACGCGAATTTTCAAACTTTAAAAAACATTTTCGCACATTTCTAGTCATAGGGCGCTTTAACAGCGAAGATTATTCGCGTCTCCTCAATAATGCTTTTCTACATACTACCCAATTTATTTTTTTTCATGCTTCATTACACCTGTCAACCTTTTTACTTCACTTGATTTACAACAATTCCAGCATTGCCAATTATTGTTAATGTTGAAAAATTGTAATTTGAATATTGTTTGTAAATATTAAATACCTCTCTTAAATCTAAAACTTGGGAAAGTAATTAGATCCGTAGGCAGTGACTTCTTAAAAATTTATAAAATTATTCTATTAGGCAGTGATTTTTAAAAAAGTATAAAAGGTTTCAAGTAGGCAGTGATTAGTTTGTTTACTTTATAACCAATTCAGAAGGCTGTATTTTTCCCCTTATGGTAAAAAATTTATTATTAAAGTTTAATAATGTTCTGATAATGATTTTAAAGTAAATACACATTTAAATTTATAAAAATAAGTAAATATTAAAAAGGGGTTTTATGTGATGTGTATAAAAGATACAAAATCTAGACTTTGAAACAATTGAATTTGACCGAAAAAAATGGCCATCTTTGATGGCTACTTGAATCGAGTTAGGTCCCAAGAGTTTGCTCTATAAGAAAAGCAAAAATGATTCTTTTAAAACCCAATTTCAATTATAAGTTTATGTGTCTGCAACTTGGCCCCATAAATTTTACTTTTAAGAAGACTTCAAGAGAAGAGAGTAAGAAGTTATAAGTATAAGGACTCCAAGAAAGGGCTACAGATGGGTGAAAATCATACTCAAACACAACAGCCAAAGAAGGTCGTATGATATAAAAATTTTAATGTCCAATGTGGTTATCAAACAGATCAATTTTTACTAAATAATTGCTGTAGTATTATACTGGGGAAAAAAATGTCTAATTATGTGTTAATTTATGCCAAGTGTGTTGCTCATTGATGTTAGGCTAGCCGAGGGGGATGAGTTTTTAAAATAGGGTACCTTGAAAAAGGGGACACGGTGTATCGTTTCAATTTGGGAGCCCAACGTTAGTGGTCTTACTAAATAAGTCACACAGAGTTGGGGCTCAATTACCCTTGGGTCAAATAAACCTAGCTTTGGAAAAATGGCTGTAAATGAAGGGTTGCTATTGATGAAAAAGAGCTGGGTTTCAAATTGTTTCTCAAATTAGGGAGGACAGAATTTTGGGAAAGATGGGTATGGTTTAGATAGGCACTTGGGAACCGATATGACTAGCACTTCGACGGAAGGAATTTGGGATGAGTCCCCGAAATGAGTTTTTTAATGATACTTGTTGAATAAATGGTTTCCAGGAAATAGCATGAAAAAAAATGGGTAGCATAAAAAATGACATGGTAGCATTAAAAATGAAATGGGTAAATTAAAGGACGAAAACAGAGGTTGTTAAACTGAAATCGTAAAGGGAAACAACGAATGGATGCATCCAAAATGGATTAGAAAAAAAATATGAAGACTTTTCTACCCTTTGAAAAACAATTCATAGAGTGAAGCTAAAAGTAACTAAAATTGGAGGGCTTGAAGCCAAAGTGGGGGTGCTATGGAATTGATAAGGGGTATCCATGTCATGATTGATGAAATGGCAAAAAATTAGGGAAGTACAAAAGAAGTCTCAAAAATAGAAGAAAAACGAGAATTAGATGATAAAAACTTTCAAGAAGCTTTGCAATATCTGGAAAAACTATTTTTAACCCAAAACAAAGAAAATGGAACAACCCATTCTAACCCCAAAACAAAGCAGTGAAAATTTTATTCTAACCAATACAAAAAAATTCAAGATTTTGGAAACTCAAGGGGTAAAGGGGTTTTCGGGGAAATCCCTTTTTTTGCAAACGATAGCGGTGTAGGAGACCAACTACTTTAAAAGGGCATAATATTCATGGGGATGGAGGTATTCATCCCCTTTAATTTTTGAAATTGTTAGAAACCATTCAAGAACTATTCGGTAAATAACAAAAAGGAGGTTGGCGTTCACTCTACAATGCTTGAAGGGTCAAAGCATACCCTGGGGGGGCTGGGGAAAGAGTTTGATTCCTTTTAAGATTTTAAAGAAAATTCATTAATCATTTTGGGGAACAAGCTCAAGAGTTTTTCTGAAACCATATATGTGCATCCTACGAAAGGGGTTTAAAACGGGATTTACCTCAGTATACTTCAAAAATTTTTTTTGGGGTCATAAGGATATCTCAGTTTCCCAATACCACAAGAAACGATGGTCAAACAACTGCTCAAAAATTTTCCTATGGAAAATTTTTGTCCTTTATTTATTAGCAAAGATGCCACTAAAAAACGTAAATCTTTTTGGGAAAATTGAAAGGACAGACTGATTTTGGTTACCCAGTCCCAAAAAAGGAACTATAAAAAACCTACTACCCCCAACTTTTCAACAAATCCAAAATAATATTACCAACATCGACAAACTAACTTTAAAATTTAAGACCTCTAGATGACTGGCGACTCCAGGGGGCTAACGAGCACCCCCTACTAAAAACAAAGTGACGGCACCTCCATTAAAAACAAAAACTAGATAGGGCTGTGGACTCGGTGTTGTTCTTTTTCACTTTTTTTAAAGTTGGTCAGTTTAAAAGGGGGGTTTTAGTTTGAAGGGGTGTTGCGATTTGGTGGTTAAAATGGTTGGTTACATTTCTTGGTACATTTTTTTGTTTTCTGTTTTGGTCAGTTTTTAAGGGGGTTTTCTATTTTTAAAAGGGGATTCACTGATTTGATTATTAAACTATGTGGGTTTTGGGACATTTCTTTGGGACATTTTTTTTTCTTGGGTTGGCAGTTTTTAAAGGGTTTTTCAATTGAAGTATTTTCATTGTCTTTCATTGTGTGCATTCCAATGTATTTTTTTGTTCTTTATTGGCAATTTTAAAGGGGGTTTTAATCTTTTCTTCAATTTGCGGTTTTACTACTTTTTTTATGGAGATAGTTCTTCTGTGGGATATAGATTTGGAATAGTTTTTTTGTGGGGTGGAAAATGAATAAATGACATTTTCATAAAGATTCTTGGAAAATTGGTGTTTCTGAAATTGATAAATACTATTTCATTTTAATAAGGTTGTTCATAATTTCCCAAATTTAAAGATTTTTAAATTGTTGATATTATTTAATTGGGGTTTTTGTTTTTTTAAGGGGAAATAATTTTTAATATAGTGTTTCAGGGGTTGCAAGGGGGTTTTAAAATCAAAAAAAAATAATTTCATTTTTTTCAAAAAATTTATTTTTGGAAAGGGGGTTTTTAAACAGCTTTCAATTGTTGAGTTATTAAATTTTTTTTTTAAAGGGGGTTAAAATTTAATATTAAAAATTTTTTTCTTTTTTTAAATTTAAAAAAAATTAAAAAAAATTTTTTTTTTTTTTTTTAAAATATTTTTAGATTTTTTTAAATTTTAATAAAAAGATTGTTTTAAAATTTTTAAAGGGGGTTTAAAAAAAAAAAAAATTTTAATTTTCTTCTTTTTTTATAAAAATTTAAAAATTTAAAATTTTTTATATTTAAAATAATTTTTAAAAATTAAAAAAAAAAATTAAAAAAATTTTTAAAAATTTTTAAAAAATTTTTGTTTTAAAAAATTTGTTTTCAATGGAGGTAGGTTTTTTTACATTTTAAAAAGTTTTAAATTTTTTCCTTGGAAAAAAAATTTTTATTTTTTAAAATTTTTAAAGTCTGTAAGTTTTTAAAAAAAAAACCAAATTTTAAAAATTTTAAAAAATTTTTAAAAAATTTTTTGGAGTGAAAAAGTTAGAATTTGCAAAAATTTTTTTGGGGGGGGGGGCCAGAGTATTGAAAAGGGTTTTCAAGGGGGTTTTTTTAAGAAAAAAAAGAATAAAAAAAAAAAATTTTAATTTTGTGTCTCAAGCATATAAATTTTTTAAAAAATTCAAGAAAAAATGAAGATTTAAAATAAAGGCTCCCAAAAACTAAAGGGTAAAATTTAATAAAAAACCCAAAAAGGCAGTAAAAATTTAATGTATTGGTGTTTTAAGCAGATCAATTTATAAAAAGTTAGTAATATTGATTTTTTGTTAAATTTTTTAATTTTTCCAAGTGTGTTTCATTATGGTATAAAAGTGTAAAGTTTTAATAAGGGTTCCTTTAAAATGATTATTTTAAATAAAAATTTTTTTTAAAAGGTTTTTTTAAAAAATTTTAAATAAAATAAAAGTGTTTTTGAATGAATAAAAAAATTCCCAAAAAATTTCCCCCAAACAAAACCCTGTTTGAGACCAAAAATTTGATGGAAATCGAATAGAATTGGTACAGAATATTTTTTAAAACTTTTCATATAATAAATGGCTAAAATTTCAAAAATTATTAAGTTCCCCCCCCCCCCCCCCCCCCCCCCCGGAGGGTTTTAGGTTTTACTCCCAGGGGCCAGGGGGGGGTGAAACTTTATACCCCCCCCCAGCAGGGAAGTCCCCTTGATTTTTAATTTTTCCATGTGGCCGGGAAATAACAATAATTTCCAATAGCTTTTTTTATTTTAAAAAGGTTTTTTTGTTTATTATGTTTTAATTATCCCCCCCGTGTGCTCCCACGTTTTTGGCCACGTGATAATTTATAAACGAAAAGAGCAAAAGGTGTACGGGGTTTTAAAAATTGTAAACTTTAGTTTTATTCCCCCCCTTTGGGTTTTTATTTTAATAAATTTTTTCCTTTGTTAATTTCCCTCCCCCACCAGAAGGGGGGGATAATCTAAAAATTCCCCCCGCCCGGGGCCGGGTCTGGAAACCCATGGGTGGGGGGGCCCCCCCCCGGGACCAAAAAAAAATCCCCCCCCCCCGGGCCCGTGACCCCCCGTGGGGGGGTTTTTTCCCCGCCCAAACCGCCCAACCCAAACCCAAAAAAAACCCGCCCCCCCCCCCCCCAAAAAAAAAAAAAAAAACACCCACAGCACCGCAAAACAACCCCCCCAAAACAACTAAAAAAAAAAAAAAGGGGGGGGGGCCCCCCAAACCCCCACGGGACAAAAAACTAATTGGTAGTTGAAGTATAATATGGTTGGGGTAAGGTACGTAAGACTATAAGTAAACTTTTAGTTTGTCTGTGTCCTTTGGCTTTGCAATAAAATTTAAATAAAACTGAATAACTTTCCCACTAAGTTTTCCTCGACCATGAACGCTACAAATAATTCATATAAATAAATAATTCCCTCACAACAGAACAGTGTTGTAGAGCACGCAATTCCGATGTGAACCTCGAATGAGAATTGGTACAGAAATATTATATTTAATTATCGTCTTCATGATAATAAATCGACTAAACGTGCAGGGAATTATTAACCCCCCCCCCCCCCCCCCCCCGCCCCCCGCCCTGGAGCGTGGTTTTCACCCTGGCTTTCCTCTCCACGTGGAGCGAGGAGGGGGTACACTTCACGTACCACGTGCGTGGCTGCATGCAGGGTAGTCGCTCTGCAGCTGGGTTCTTATCCTTTCCTTATGTGCGTAGACGTGAATCTATAATTACTTTCTTTGACAATATGCTATGTTTTATTTTCAAGCACTAGGTGTGTGTGTGTGTGTGTACTGTACCTGTTTCATCCAATATCATCCCTCACTCAGCATGCGTCCCACGATTAGCCACGCTGCACTAATATTATACACGAAAAGAGCAACGTTGCCTGATGGACGTGTTTAATATCAGCGTCGTAAACTCTTAGATAATTAGTCCCACTCACACTTCGCTTATCAGTTGTAATAGCGTGTGTTCACTTGTAGTGTAATCACTTGCACCTCCGCACGCGAGAGAGGGTGGGAGTAACGTCGTATCCATGTGGCCGGGCGCACCGCGCTACTGTGATCCAGTGTGCGGTGACACGTCGGGAGCGGCGAGCACGTGGGTCCACGCACACGCACACGCACACGCACACGCACACGCACACGCACACGCACACGCACACGCACACGCACACGCACACGCACACGCACAAGCACTATCGCTTTGATGTGGTTAATTGGAGCTTTGGATTTATTTTATCCCACATGCCAGTGGGGTGAAAGAACGCGGCGTGAGCCAAACGAAATAAATCGTAAACGTCGCGAAGGTTTGTTTCACCCACAATGCATCTCGATTACACAAGCCCTAATTAACATACAATAAAAGTGTGGCCCTCGTAAACCTTTTATTTTCGTCTACAAGGCTGAAGAGTAGATGTGATCTTTATTCGTTCTCTGTAGATCCCGGGGATATAATTAAGAAGAGGCTTCGATGATACGAGGCAGGCACTGAGGACCACAACATCGCAGTTTCCGTACGTACATCGGGCCTAACCCGCGGGCCCTTATAGGTCTGAGCTGCAATGCCTCGCAGTCATTGAAGACTCTCCGCTGTTTGGTTGTGGATTAAAAGTTCCATTGTCTTTAGCCGAACGCCACCGTTTAAATGTGCAATCAATCAAAGATTAAAAGGGGATGCTCCTCTGCTGGGGGCGACTTAACACGCATGAACGGCGTGTAATGACAATGGACCGAGATCGGTGCCTGCGGTTGAGAGAGGCGGAAAAATACGCGTAAGGGGGAAACCTGAGGAACTTGAAATTCTGGCGACAGACACTCGACTCAAATTGGTTTACGACTCCCCTCTTCCCCATCTTCTTCCTCCAGCTCGCAAGTCGCACCAGCGCAAGACGCGGGATCACACAGGAATAGTAATGTGCAGGGCTTCGGCCCACACCACGTGGATGACGAGCGGTGGCTAGCTTGTCATGCCTTGGCTAGATCCATTATGACCAGCTGTGGCTAGCTTGCCACGCCTTGGCTAGATGCATTATGACCAGTTGTGGCTAGCTTGTCACGCCTTGGCTAGATGCATTATGACTAGTTGTGGCTAGCTTGTCACGCCTTGGCTAGATGCATTATGACCAGTTTGTGGCTAGCTTGTCGCAACTTCTAACACACGTCTATGAAAAGTTTTGGACAGCTTGTCATGCATTGATTACCTAAATTATGACTGGCTAGATAGCTTGTTATAATTTAATAGGTTTAAATATGACAAGCTGTGGCTAGCATGCCATAAAACATTAGCTGGTCAAGGCATGAAACGCTAGTCACGGCTTGTCATACGGCAGCCTAATTGAATTGATTGATTCAGGCTCAGCTACGTGACACGTCTATTAACTTGTGACAGTTGGCTATACTTTGAATTGGCTAGAGGTGTGACTTAGATTTACGCTCTATATTTATGCCAGATTATGGCTGTACGATCCATGCGACATTTATGACAAGTTGTGGCTACCTTGTCATGCTTAGTCCGAGAATGCACAGCATGCACGTGTAAGCAAGCCTATGGCTAGCTTGCCACTGGTTACCATGCATACAGCATGCACGTGTAAGTCAAGCCTATGGCTAGCTTGCCACTGGCTACCATGCATAAGCATTGCACGTGTAAGTCAAGCCTATGGCTAGCTTGCCACTGGTTACCATGCATACCAACACCTAAACGTGACTGCCAAGTGTGGTCAACACTCCACTCCACACCACACTAACCGAACACAACTTATTATGCACGCCTAGCCCGTGTTGGAACCACTGTCGTGTTAGTTGTATTTACATATGCTAAACAAACAGAATCAGACCGAGAACAGAGTGAATATTTACACTTGACCCGCGCTTGTCATTATACTCATTTGTACGTGTCCCATTCGCATTCACTGAATCAGCACATAAAATCAAATAGAAATATAACATGGCGGGGTAGTATAATTTGAACGAAGCGCAAGACGAAATATCCATTGTTAGGCCATCACGATTTACAATGGTGTAGCTGTTTCAAATAAGCGCATATAAATATCGACTCGAAAATGTTTTGCTGCATAAAAGCAGCATTTAAAAAAAAATTTTACTAAGAAAGTAATACACATTTTAAAAATGTAGTAATGCTTATTTTTACTACTCCGCGTCTATCGTATGATGGTGATGGGCAGTTGACTAATTCGTCGACATAGCAACGAGCCGGGACTCCCTCTGCACTGGCTGTCTGAAGGTGAGTGGGTTAGTAGGTATGTAGGTGAGAGTAAGTGCATATATCTTTTTGTCGATAGTCTAATTAGGAAATTACTCTAGTTTGCAATTGAAGTAATTCTCTTAACATAATTAATAATTCATGAAAGCGAGTTGTGTTTGCCACGTTCGCAAGGATTGTCGATACGAGGCATGTACTTAATTAATTTAACAAATAATCAAATCGAAATGTAATTATCTCTTGATTGGAGTGATGTTAATTCCAGCTGGACACTGTTGTTCTGGTTAACGAAGGTCAATCAGTCGCGAGCGTGGCTGTGACACTGCATACATACAAGTACAAGTCAACGTAGTAATGGATTGTGCCTCGTGTGCAGCAAATTACTAGTTGCATTAGCGCGTTATCGGGTGCGCAATGCATCAACTATACTGGAGATATAAACTGATAATATACGGGACAATCATTACGGCACGTCAGAGAAGACCATGCTTGGTTAGACTATGTTACACCTGGGGCAAGCGAAATCACCGCTATACAAACAACAAACTAAACCATTGCATAAACTTGTTTATTAATTTTGTTTACCACAAATTATAGTTAACCGTGTTCACAGATTTTATATTATAACAAGCAAAACTTCGCCACTTGTTCCCGTGTGGTTAGAAATAAAAAATGTCGAAGAAAGATGACTGCTGAAAAGTTTTCTGGGAGTAAGTGGGCCTTACATAACAGTTTTTTTTTTGGCGGGAACATAACCTCACTATACGCCATTATATGTATTTTTATTTTGTCTTTTAATAGCCTAAATGTGCAGGCTACACTTTTGTAAAAACAAAAAAAGACATACAATGGCCGATAGTGAGGTTATGTCCCCCCTTCCCCCCAAAAAATGCTGTTTTCTTTCATTCCGCCAACATTCATGGACTGTTATTAAGATTATGACCCTAAAGTAATTAAAATAGCCTTAATATGTTTAAAGATTAATGCCAATTTGTTAATAACAGACGATACGACTACATGTAAAAACTAAAACCCCTTGAACAAATCAATGACTTTTGAGTAAGGAAAACTCATATGGAGTTTGAATCTAGCTGGCTGTGACCGTTCAGACAAAATAATGCGGGACTGAATCGAACAGAATAAACGGTTTTTCCTCGTGAAATACAATTTCTTCCCGCGTGGCCTCGCCTCGTATATTTTCGATTATGTTATCCACAGCAGGCGGTTAGTGAATTCGTGTAACTCACGGGGGCCAATAAAAATAAATGCCTACTGTGGCCCTTGGAAAATTTTCGAAATGAAATGGCTACGTTTACGTCATCCCCAACAGGAAGGGTAGTAAATGTAACCTCGTTATATTTCGATTTAACACGTAGCCCGGTGGGGCGTAGTGGATGTCGAGGAATGTCCCATCTGCACCGCAGCCGGCACATTTCTTGACATGTTTTTAAACGAACCAAGATTATGAGTGTTAATATGAAGAGACGTGGCGTCTACAAATTACTAGAAAGACACTCGCGAGCGCGCTCCGCCTCCTATCTCGGGCGACAAATTGCAGAAGCACGTGCTATTTCCGTTTCCGGGGAGTCGAGATACGCAGAGAACAAGCCAATAAAATCTGTCACAACATACGAACAAGTAATAAGGAAAGTCTCTCTTGAGACAGAAGCTCGATATTTGAGAATGTCGATGTAGTAAAACTATATTGATATAAATCTGAGTGGAGGGGAGGGGAGGGTTGGGGTGTATAATGACGGGTGCAACACGCGACACGAGGTCTCGCACGTGAGAATACAAACAAGGAGGCGGTGATAGCAGTTTCACACACGTCGGCGAATGTGAATACACTTTGGGGTCGGATACACAGTTCTTGTCTAGACTCTAGACTTCGATAAACAAGCACACAAGAAAATCCTTTTAGTACAGCGAAACTATTTATACATGCACTAATAGACTATATGATAGTTTTAAACCACTTGAACACAATTTGACCTTCTAAGTTCATATCTCAAGACTGGCGCAACAGCGAAGGCAAACTAAAACTTCTCTGACAACTTCCAAACACTAACTTAATATCAGTTTGAACTCAATACTATGGCTGCCCGGCTTCCACCTAAAGTTTAATACTGGGAGGAAATGTAATGCAATTTCACTGTATAATAGGGAACCTAAGTGGGCGTTGTCCGGTTCTCTCCGGTCAGCGTGGTATAGGCGATTAACCCGTGCTAAATGTTTCGTAAGCGATAGCGCGAGAACCCGACAACGGAGCGGAATTATATTCATATTGTAAGAAACTATAATCTTTCCTCTTTGCGTGGATATACATAACTATGCTCTATCACAAATATTAATTACATTTGTTTTGAGTTGAAGTGAACTCTACATTTACACTGTTGCCAAACCTTCCAAACTGCTCATGAAAAAGTATATAAAAACATTTTGTCCGTGGCATCAGCATAACATTTGGAATCCGACTTGCTTTGTGGCTACTGTGAGGTCACTGGGTTGTACTAGATTATACATTACTAATAAAATATCCTTTAATGTGTCAACAAAATCTTGAATGCGAAGTACATTTAGCAACCATGGAAAGGCGCGTGGTATGCAAGGATGCCACAGCTGCACACAACGTGGCTGCGTCTCGCTTAGGTTGCCGCTCAGTCAGAGTACATTTGCGACAGCGCGCAAACATGGGTCCTTTAATCATATAGTTGAATTGGACGTCATCGAGCAAAGTAGAAGCCATCATCTTCTTCACAAATTGCATCTTGTATTTATTGGTTTAGATTTCTTTTGCGCGAGTCAAGATACGGCAGTTAATTTCGTACCAGCTAATTGTTAGGGGCGCCGAGCCAAGAGAACCAATTTCTTCCCGCCTTCAAACTTAGGTTCCCTATACCTATTGTTGGCCGTTGGTCTTGTAGGTATCTGCTCAATGCAGAAGGTCAGGTTCGATCCGCTGAAGTCAGAAGTTTTTTAACTTCTGAATTGGACTTAAGTCTCATTTGTTATCCTTAGGAGTTTGTAACGGTGACTTTGGAGCCGTCCTAGCAACGAAGCACATAATAAATTCAGAGTTGTTCTGAATCGGCCTGTTGATTCTGGCGTGATTCGCGGGTGTTCGCACTGTCCATACCACTGATTGCTATATTTCCTATTGAAAATATCGATCTTGGTTGTTATCCGCTCACTCGTCATTGCGTCGGGGCCTGCAGGGTTGGCTTGGTCACTTTGATTTAAAGTCCCACTGAAATCCAGTTCTAACTGAGTGGGTAGACTCTAAAAAAATTTTATTTATTATTTATACATATTATGGTATCAGCAATGTAATTAATTACAATACGCTAATGTATTGTTATCAATTAATTAGTATTTTGTGAGTGAGTTTGGGCGAGTTCCTCACTGATGCTGAAATTATAATTATTATATTATAAGTCAAAAATTAGTTTGGAAATAACCTACATTAAAACACTATTTTTATAATTTTGTAATGACTTTGGTTGAAACGTGAGTGTACTATTAGAACAGAGCAGCCTGAGTCAGTGAGATATAGTATATTATGTGAATGAGTGGATTATTAACTCTAATATTCACAATGAGACCAACAACAACAGTTGCATTGCAAGGATAATTCGTTGCATTGTAATTGCAAGCTGCAATATGTCGATTGTCTTTCTAGTTTGCCACACATGAATAGAAGGTTGAATTAACCATGTGGTGATGAAGTGTGACTGTGAGGCATGCAGTGCCTAGTGTGGAGTAATACCCACTGAAACAAGACGTGGACAACATGCAGGATTGTCAAGTTTCCTACCCAAGTGTTTTTTTTATGTTCTTGCGTTCGATTAAATTATTGCACATAAACACACACTAGTAGCGAGTTTGACCTGTAAAAGTATGCTTGATAATGGAGTTTATTCCACTAACAAATGTTATGGAACCTAAATCCATGCATCGATTATAATAGCTACACCTGCAATCATATGCGTACATTACTTTTGTCGGATGCGTCCCAATGATCACAATAAACCATAACAACACACAGGATACCATTAAAATGGGTGTACGCGTATTCTGGGCGTTGCTTAAATAATGTTGAAATTTTAATACCTTTTTAATTGACTTCCGATTTATAATAGCTCTCAATGCACGCTGTAATGTCTACAGTCCGATAGGATTACCTAACAAATGAATCTAACGTTGTTTTTCTATTTGTCTATTCCATTTATCATACAAGATGGGGATAATAACGTAGGGCTTCAAAGATATTCAAATTTATACATTTGGTGGAGGTGCCGGGTAGCTAGCCTATATCACGCAAGAAACGCACACTGCAAGCGAAGCGGGGGTCCGCGGACACTGGATAATAATGTAGAATTGTAGCAATTTGTAGGCCTATCTTATTATGCACTGACAAGAGAGTTGTCTTATGTTGTACCTTCTTAAACAATCTCTCGTTACGTTGCAACATACATGAACGAAAGCATGAACTTCAAGACCAAGGCGTGCTGGGTATTTAAAATATGTCTTAAAACAATTTTTACTGTTTTAACTATTATAAATTGTGATTAAATAAATAAATTGTATTTAGAGTCTACCCACTCAGTTATATAACTGATTTTCAGTGGGGGACAGTAAATCAAAGCGACCAAGCCAAACCTGTAGGCCGCGACGCAATCGACGAGTGAGCGATAACCAACCAAAGATATTATATATATTTTTTTTAAATTGAAAATATAGTAATCAGTGGTACGATCAGTGCGAACACCCGCGGATCAACGCCAGAATCAACAAGGCCGATTCAGAACAACTCTGAATTTATTATGTGCTTCGTTGCTAGAACGCCTCCAAAGTCACCGTTTACAAACTCCTAAGACAAGAACTGATGGGACTTAAGTCCAAATCAGAAGGTAAAAAACTTCTGACTTAGGCGGGATCTAACCCTGGACCTTCTGCATTGGAAGCAGATACGCTAACCACAAGACTAACGAGCCACACGCTTTGTGTTACGCTAGTTGGTATGTATATTGTGTATGTATGTATATGTTTGTATATTTTACAGTTGCGCCCTATTGGATTGTATAATATGGGCAAACTGTTTGGTTTGCTTATTGTTATTGTTGTAAATTGAATTGACTTGTAATATGCCCCAAGCACAATGTGTGGGGGGTCAACATAATGTAAATAAATGAAATGAATAATACATTTTTTGCATTCATATTTTTTTCGCGAAGAGGTAAGTAAGAAAATGTGAATTTTATTATTAGCCAAATGGTGGAGGTGCCGAGTTGCGAAAATAAATTATATAAGGTGAAGAATTGAACCGTAGATTGAGAAAATATAGTAGGAATAAATTAAATATGACTCAAAACTCTGTTACTGATCAAACAAAATACAATTCATTGGACATTGGGAGACTACTTGTCATACTGTCAATACCCGATCGCTAGGTCGAATTAAGGGTAGAGTTAGAAACCACAGCCATCGATTAACAGGCTTAACCACATCTGCAATTAGTCGATCGTTCCAAAAGTATCTCCGAACCGCGGCACTAACGACCGTGTTGCAGACAAGACGTGAAATCCAGTGAGTTGGTGGAGGTGCCGGGTTAATGTAGGCCTACTACCACCAGACTATCTTATGAGAGTTTAATGAAGGTCATCGCAATACCATCATGTGGTCTTCTGTTTACGTTAGGTTTTACCACCCGTACCTTCGTTCATAACCCGATTAAAAGACTGTTGGTGGAGGTGCCGGGTTAATGTACGACCGCCAGACTCTATGTTATGAGAGTGTAATGAAGGTCATCGCAATACCGCCACGTGGCCTTCTGTTCACCAAGACCAGCTTCCGTCTATTAGGTTTTACCACCACGCGTTTCCGGCCATAACCCGATTACAATGTAGTTGGTTTGGCAATGATTACTCCCCGGTTCTGCTAACAACCCCTCGCGTTGATGGAGTTTGATGATAATTGTGTTTATATGGTTGGCACGCATGATAGCTCAAGAGGCTGATAGTTTTATTTCTCCTCTCTCCTGTGCCCGACGAAGCCTGCACCGTCTTATCTCCCAGATGCTAATACTGACGCTCCGCGAACGAGTTACTGCAAATTAAAAATACCACAAGCCTACTAAGCTTCACAATCTCCACACAATCCCACCTCGCGCTTCAACGTTACGAAATTAAATAATATCATTTGTAATCTTCTTAAATCTACGGCTACGCTCCGAGTACAAAAATCTGCTAGTCCCCTTAATTGTTTTAAACCGTGTCGTGTCGTGAAGTTTGTTTGCACGGGCCCGTGCTTAAAGTGTTCGGTTAGTCGGGGTTTAGAGCAGCAAGTGTAAACAGGACAGGTGCTTGTTTCGCTTTCAAGGGCTGGATTCAAAGGATTCCGGGCATTGTGGGATAAGCTGGAGTGCTCGGAGAGACGGCAGGGGATGAAGCGATTCTACCAGGAGTGTTTTCAACCGGCGGGAAAACAAGTGCTCGGTTTGTGTACTTAGCACAACCACTGTATTTGCAGGAAACGCGGTAGTTTTATACGACGAGACAACATTTATTTGCAAAGGAAAATGAAACACTTGAATTGCCCATTGTATTGTTGTTGGCCTACTTAGCATAACGGTTACTCTTTTAAACACACATAGCCCACATTTTTACGGAAATATTTAATTCTTTCCAGGGGTTTGGTTCAAGTCGCAAAATACAAAACGCAATCAAATCGTGACGCTTCAAAAAAGCACGAATAAAAACGTATCTACATTTAAAAATATTTAATTTTAAAAATAAACCTACACTAGAAACGGCATAACTGTAAGTTTCCTTTAGCACGTACGAATGAATACTTCGTATTTCTTTTTAGAATTTAAAATTTTACACACGTGCTCAAGTAACGAGCGAAGGTTTGAATGAACAGCCGTATTTTAGTTTTATATCCCGTACAGAGTATAGTACACTTCAAAATAAGAACTGCTGCACATACCAACTTCGGATTTCCAGTGAATTGGTATTTCAAATACTCACTTGATAGTGGAGAAATACGTTACAATTTAACAATAATTCACCGCTGTAAATGATCTGAGTAAGAGACTTATGTTATATAGTTCAAAGTGTTTGCATTATTATTATAAAACATGTGGGTTAGTGAGGTGTTGTTTGTATTATAATAATACAATATCTATTACATGGATAAATAAATAAAATACATTTGTATTAATAGAGTCAACCTACCCATCAATTTTTCAGTATGGTACTTTTATTTAAGGCGTGTATTTGTGTAACTTTATTCGAAAAACGTAAATTATAACATTTATTTTTACTTATACATCTTGCCAGATTTACTTTGGATGATAGGCCTACTGTTAAGCGAAATACTGAACAACGGAAGCTAGAATTACAAAGCAGAGTGTATCAGGCCTATATAATACAGGAAAGTATAAAATCGATCAAATTAAATTATAATTGGTTTGAGAACACCGGAAGAGCGAGGAGATTGACTGAGTGGAACGGTAATGAGAATTGCCGAATACAGTAAGTATAAAGGAAAAATAAAAAAAGTAGATATCAGTCTTGAAAACAGTTTCAAAATTTCCTATAGACATCGCAAACATTTGATCATCCCTCCTTGTGCTCGAACTTCATCATATCAAAACGGATTCTACTATCGTTCTGCATCGTTATGGAACACTACTGGCTGACGTGAAGACTTCCAGACATTTCAATATTGATATTAAGAAATGTAGTTCAATTTGTGTCTGTATCTATAATTAGATTTATTTAGTTTTCCTCCTTTGTAAATCAGTTTTTATAAATGTATAGACGTTAAATCAATAAAAAATAAAAAAACTCAAAATTTCTTAATGAGAAAGGATTTACATTTTTAAATCAAGTTATAACATGCTGGAAGTCATCAAATTAAAGTTCACCATAATTTGTTCACCCTTTTACTATCTAATTTTATATTATTTGTACCATACAATCAAAATTCACCCTTTACTAGCCATTGTTTACCATCTATTGTTCACCCTTTACTATCTCCTTTTACATTATCTGTTAATTTTTTTCTATTGTACTTTATAAAGCTGTTTTAAGTGATATAACTTAGGCATAGTAAGTTAGATACTTTGTGGCTGGGGCCTCATGTCACTTTTCTAACTTTCTATGGAGTTGTGCATTTTAAATTTTGATTATTTGTACAATTATTTCAAAAATAATTAAATATAATTCCCAAAAATGCAACAATACTTATTGGAACACTTAATTGTATTATTTATTGTTCATGAAAGTTTCAGGTGACGAAGGTTTGACCACAGTTGGGACGGAACGTTCGTGTGTTACTTCCCAAGATTCAATTCATTAATCCGTCTTTTCTCTCGGTAAAGTCCTACGTCGACCTGTCGAATTAGACCCTCACGTTGTAATCGAGTCGCCTCACCTACGTACATCCTCTCGTCTCCCGGCGGGGGCAACGGAGGGTCCTGCCCCCGGGGCCGGGGGCGAGAGAGAGTCAAAGGGTTCGCGCCCTGAATGCCAGATGAGACCGGCCGTACAACATCACGGGGCACGTCCAGACGGGTTTCATCACGTAAGATGGGCGACACGACAGACAGATCAGAGGGAATTCTTTTCAACAGGCGAGACGAAATAGAAATTTATACTCCGGAACTTATTCTTACACGTATACAAAAATAACGTTAGAGTTTCGTTTTAACATTCGAGCAACCTACATTGTACGGAACATATTTTACAGTATCAACCTATTCTTACGTTCTAAATAAATATAAGCTGACGAAAAGTATTCAACTTTCAATTCTATTGGCTCACTCACAAATTTCAATATTTTATATTTAATACAGTCAGTAGGCATCCTTATTTCAGCTATGTCAACTAAAACCTAATTATAAGAAATCCTACATACTATACCCAACTCTATAGTAGACCCTACACAAATTTAACGCAAAGAATAAAATCTTATGCATGTGCACGGAACGTTACTGATTTCATTCTTGTCACCAAAAACTCTGACTGAAGCATGTATTTAAACTTTAAAGTTAAACCAAATACTACTTTAACTTTGCCTTTATGAGTTGAACCACAGATAATAGGCTAGTTGAACTGTACACATTATGGCATTTATCCCTTGTAAAGTAGCCGTAGTTTATTTCGAATAATGTAACATAATATCATTTTATACATTTCAATACATTACAATATAACATCTTAATGCATGCTCGTACATTAATGTGATTGAATGTAGTTGACATTTATTTTTCAAGAGTAATTGCTAAAGCATATTTTAGTATCATTCGTCTGACATTTCCATTTAAAAGTCACTTCACGGCCTACCAAAGACGTGGGAACCAGTGATTATACTGTAGCAACTTTATAAGCTATAAAACAACATAATTGATGGGGGGATTAAATGTGTGCTTTGAATTAAGATCCTCGGTAGAACGTTATATTCGAACATCTCCTTTAAGTTTTCTGTTAGTTTAATTTTAAATTCATGACAGGAGCCACTTATGAACAGCTAAGAGGCTTTTTTTCAAATCTCGTTCTAAAATGCACATCCTACTTAAAATCCTTCTTTTGCATAGTCCGGAAATTACGCTGGCTCGGCGAGAATGGCGGTGTGTGAGTGTGGCGTTGTTGAGAGCGCGCGGCGCCTGTGGAGAGGATTCCGCCACCCGCCGCACACGGCAGTCAGGCGGGCTGCGTGGCGGGTCTCGCAGGCGCGAGCAACACTTGTTGTTTGCAGGAGACGATGAGTTCTAGCTAGAGTAGAATGGTTCACACAGCGATGGTAAAGTTTCAAGAGTTTTAGCGATAATGGTAAAGTAAAAAGCTACAAATTGTATCGAAGACTTCGAATCGGAAAAAAAAGGACGATGAAGTTTATCTGAAATTCCCTTGCAACGACTTTCCAACATGCTTCAAATACACGATCTTCAATATAGTACGAAAATGGCAGATTTTTGTATTTGGAAGTATTAAAACTTAAAGGGATACTATTGTGTGAAGAGAAGCTACATGAAACCCAACGTCGTGCACGAAACTAATAACCAAATGTAAAATCTTTTCGATGAACCTGAGTAACTGTTCTGTATGTACAAACACGAGAATCTTAATCAAAGCATTGTAAGTATCGCATAGAATCCATCAACCTTGTTCACTTAAAGTAAATTAAAAAAACTAGCCACATTCGTGAAATAAAACGCAATGTCTTTACGTAAATCAGTTGGCGTCGTTTGTTTTAGTGTTCAAACTCTTAGAGAAAATCGTTTGCCAGCCAAATAAAACGAAACTCCCTTTAAAGTCGACTAAAAAGAAGAATAAACGTACATATAAAAGAAAATAGAATTACATCAAAGACCAACATTATTTCTTCCATTCCAAACTAATCTAATGTAACAAAGAAGTCCGAGCCAGAGCAAAATGGCCTCTACCGACCACCGCACGGAATTCAGTTATCTGGACTCTGTTCCTCCCCCGTTCTCTTTCTTCGCCATTCTCTTTCCGTGCACGTTGTTTGGTTATTGTAGTCGGGCTGGGGGGGGGGGGGGGGGGGGTTCCCCCTAACTCGACGCATATGTGGCCCCCATTGTCCGATAGTGGCGCTTGCATGTGATTTTTCTTCTCCTATGACAACTAGAGCGCCATCAATTCGGTCTGCACCTGCGGCCCCAATCATGGCCAAACTCGCCCCCGTCCCCAACTATTGTTACGACGACGATCGCTACTGGGATTTGTCAATAAAATTGCTGCACCGACTGCAATCGATGTCATATGTCAGCGTAGGCCGTGCGAGACTCACGTTAGAGTCGAAGAAGTTTGAAATATAGAAAAGCTTTGGATTCACAAATCGAATTGATCAGTTTGACGATGATTTGTGCTTCCCATCTTCCATGTTATATTTGGAAGCTATCACTTACGTATCCTTCAAACGGTGCTTCAGGTTCTTGATATCACTTTCTATCAAAAATAATACCAGTCGGCACACAACAATTTACATTATCGATACATTTAATAAGAAAATCAGCGTTATAATATAATAATTTAATTATTCCGTGAGTATTTGTCAATATTTGTTATGGATTCTGGTGCATGACTTTACTTATTAATTCACATTCATTTAAAAATATAAATTATTGCCTATATACTACAACTGACAAATATCTGTACCTATAAACAAAAGATATGGAGTGCCCAAAACGAGAAGAAAAGCATTGTTGGTGGAGGTGCCGGGTAGGTTGAAAGTTGAAACCCTCTCCGTGGATAGGGCTGGCCCCATCCTCCCACCCCCAAGATCACCAAACACATTCTCTACAATTCTAGTTGAATTGAAAAGGCATTTCAGTCGGAGGTCATGTTCGGGTTTCGTTGCGAGATGGGAAACACACCAGGTAGGACATAGACATGTAGGACAAATCTATGTGCGTCGCCCCTTAAGTAATTCTGTACACGATTTCCTGTTGTCAATAAAATGTTGTAAATCTCAGTAACTCTTAGTTTCATATTTAAGGATAATTTTGGTTTAAATCTTAGAAAATTCGGGTTCTAAAGTGTCAAGACATCTGCAAGTTCAATAGTCTCCTACAAACCCAACAAATATGCGCGTCTGTGACTGACGTGTAAAACCCGTTAGCTTTTCAAAACACGCCCTCTCTGTTCGCACACACATTAATAAGAAATCCGTTTCACTTAACGCTCATTTGAAGAGAGTTATTTCCTTAATTATGAGAATCATATTCAAATGAAATATTTCTTACGAGCTCTCGTCAGTGCGAAAATACCTGCTCACCGGAAGTCGGATATCTTTGCTCTAAATTCTCGGACAATTGAAATGAGCTAATTAACGCACGAGTTCAAACGTATAGTTGTGCTGAGTGAGCGACTAATGAATCTGGTCGAACGAGGATAAAACAATGAATTATTATTTAAGAATACCACTGTAGAGCGTCTCCAAATCTGTAATTATAAGTGAGGAAGGAATACAAAAATCCTCACTTCATATTGTATAGTTTTCAATGACTGCAGGAAGAAAACATTAAATACAATCACTTGACCTATTTTTATTTAACATGAGAACGGGTTAAATATTGTTATCAGATTATTGCAATGACGTAACAAATAAATATTACAAAAATTAAATGCAATTTATAAAATATTCAATCACATAACAAAAGAAGATGAAAGACTCAATAGTACGGTGGATTATGAAGCAGAAATTGTTTATAGAAGTTGAAATAGTTCTGCATGTGATGCATTGCATTTGTCTAACCAATGTGAGTAAAATCAGAAACACAATACATATTGAAAGTAAATATTCGCTTTCTTATCAAAAGTTCGAGCTAAAAGCTAAGATTGTTTCCCGTGTCTACACGTGACAATTTCGAGTGCACGTGCTAGCAGGAGCCTATCATCCATGAAGCCGTGTCACAGTACACGGCTCACCTGACTGGGAGAGTCACGCCTGCGACCGACCCGGCTACGCGTGATCCCACACTTTGGAACGCAATCATTCAACAAGATCCTCTTCTTCTGAATTAGAAGTACGTGTTTGAGTTCTGGCATGAAATCCGTCGGGCCGAATTATTTCGAGGCTAATGGCTAAAGGGATTCGACGGCTTCTGTTCGCCCGTCACAAAGACGAGAACAGAGCGGTAACTCACGTCTGGATCGTCCGTTCTTCTTGGCTGGAGCGACCGACGTAATTCTATTTCTCGGTCTGTCGTAGAATTCACGCGTGAACCGCCGTTTACATCACGGTCAGAACCTATCGCCTTCAATTATTATCGTTCAGAAAATACTAACACTGAAAGGGCTACCCGCCAAACTAAAAATAACTAAAACATTTAAGCTATAACTAAGAATTTACAAAGAAACAGAAAATAATATATTGGGTCCACCTTTACCAGAAAAAAATGACTTTGTACTCTAGTATTAATATGTAAAACAAAAAACAAACAGGTTGAAACCGATTTAAGAAATTCACAAAAGCGTAAATTGTCGCAAATTTCAGGAGCGAAAAGCTTTAAAAAAATTCGTGTGAAATCACAGCCTGTTTACAAGTTATACTTTGTTAAACTGTCATTTTAGTGTATAGTATTGTGGTCTAGATTATGTGGAAAAAATTTGGGGGTGTAATAGACCCTTTATATAAAACTCGTGTTTGCCCCATAACTTTATTCCACTTTAGTCTATTATTCAAGCGTGCTTACGGAGGTATAGGGCTATATACATTTGTAAAGGTACAATCTGTACCGTGTTAATTTAATCAAGCTAAGCCACCCACCGCTCAGGCACAGATTAGTGAATTGAAATTGTTACTAAATAACATAGTTGCTAAACACATGTTCTGTGCTCTCTCCGAGGAAGCCAGTTTCCTGTCGAAGATAGGCGCGCAAGTGGTAGTTGTGCAAGATGGCCATGTCTGGTTCTTGGAAATTAAAAAATACCCCATCAAGTACCATCATTCTCTCTACGGTACCAAAAAAAGGTGTTTCGAATAATGGACAGGTAGATTTTACACGTTTCCGCCCACTATCGTTCATTTTACGAAACAAGCTTTGATTTTGGAAATTGTACGCGAGATATCGTTGCATTACATCAAGAGAAAAAATAAATAACACGCACTTTACAGATTTCTTCGAAACCATTCGTATCGAAAGGTAATGGGCTAGATTTCAAAGTCACGATGCTGGAAAGAGAAGATTAAAATTTAAACGCCCGCATCCTGAATTTCACAGTAACTTAAATGAGTAAAAAAGTAATACGTTCTACTCTCCGTCAAGCAATGGTTGGATGGTGACGACGGATGGTTTGGTTTGGATCGCATTGGTATTGCGTTTGTGTGTGCCAGCTACTGGAACAGTTGTGCCCTGGCTTAGCGTTGCACGCAATGAAGGAAATGCTGTTTTACTGTCTCAGTTTAACCTTAAAACACACTTTTTAGCTCATGTGTTTATTGTGACTTTATAAATAAAAATATGCGATCACCTTTACTATTGATCATATAATAATTTTAACGAGTAAGCTATTTAAAAAATAAAATAAATATAATTATGAATTGGCAGGACATTATCGGGACAGTCCTGTCACAGTTGGACTTAAGGGTTTATTATTATAATTATTATTCAATCATATCACTTCTTGTATGATTAGGCTGACTGCATGACCCAGAATATTATCCGAAATACGGTTTTAGTGGAAACGAATAAACGAAATCCCCGGTGTGCAGGGAGAAGTTAGACAATATTCTAAGACATTGTCTATCGCCCTGAAGGTCACACCGTGTGAAGTGATTCGTCTTGTGGACACCGTGGTCCCTTGGTAATGCGAGTGCCATATTAGACGGTGATTACTTCATAAACAATAGCGAACTATCAGCCCATCAATCTCGACCGATGACAGCTTCAATTAGGGCTACCATCAGTAGTCGTGTAATCGCTTGGGAGATAGCGCCACAGACGCGAGAGGTACTAGTTCCTACCGTAGACAGCGCACCCCTCGCTCGCTCGCACGAGGAGTACTAGATCCCACCGTCGGGAGCACCCCACACTCTATGGTGAGTAGTTCACCTGGCTTACCTGCAAACAAAAACACAAAATGCATCAGATAGGCCCACATGTGTAGGGACAAAAAAGGGTTTGAAAGCTAAAAGGAACTTATGCGTACGAAACACGGTGTATAAATTAAACACGACATTGCTTTTATACGGCGTGCATATCTTTTTTTTAAAGTGAGTTGTAGGTTAGCATTAGCAGTTTATTCGTTTATAAAATGTGTGTATTTGTTATGTTTATACAATTACAACACTATTTAAGTGTATAATCAATTTTCATAAAATAAGTCTCTTTCACACATGACGATGTCAGCACATAGAGTTTTATAAATAAAACTAACATATGTTAAGATAAAGCGTTAAAACTCTTCCGTGTTCATAAATACAATTACAATCAATAGCCAATCAGTTCATAAATAACTTGTTTCATTACACTCGGTAAAAAATTTAAAAAAAAACGGTAAATAGTAAACGGTAAACAAGAGTAATGATAAATACATTATATTGAGCTTCAATTACCCCAGTATAATCTCACGATTGGATTAAATTGAATACATTCACAAATAAAAGTACTACACGTGTAAAAAATAGTATTGCTAAGCACTTAGGTAAATTACTGAACGACAGTTGATGGACGAAAGTACGAGTAAGGAGGGAAAGACGTCGACGAATCATCACTTAAGTTACATTGTGACGTATACATGCAACACATAGCACGTCGTAACTGGAGAAGAAGCAATTAACTAGTATTCAATAAGACGCCTGACGTCGCCAATGAATGCATAATGAACTATGTGATTAACACTCTGCTGAATGCCTAGAATTACGAGCAAGACATTTGTTAAACGTGAAACTATTAACTCGGGACAGAATCTCAATGTGCTAGCAACTTGAGGATTGAAAATATAACATTCACGCCTTATTTATGATTTAAAGTCAATAATATCACATAACAATCTAAACAATGTTATTTCTAGGTGGTTTGTGAAACACATTTCTTCTATGGCATGTATATCAATGTTATTTCGTCTCGTTCTTCTAACATATTTTCTATAAATATGGGTAGGGGTTGTCCAGAGATTCCATACAATCATAATTATGATATTATATTCGTTAGACGTATGCACCAAAAAGTGACGTATACACATTTTCCTACTTGCTTAAACTTACTTGTAATTTAAACCAAAACTGCACGCATCATTTATTAAGAAATATAGTCATCAATACAGTCCAAGCTCTATTTTAGTCTACCGCTTGGCACCTTAATCAATCTCTGCAACACATTCTTCTATCAGCTTATTAGTAAATATTCATAATGAAATAATTGAACGTTTCGGAGTTAAGTTTTACACAACTAAAATGTTAGTAAATTATTTGAAATTTCAAAGCGTGCAAAATAACTCGTAACTTTCTCTGTTCATAAGGTAAAACGTACAACACCATCTGCTAAGGCTACTTAGGAGAATGTTTAAATAGTTTGTCACAAATAAGGCGTAGTCACAAACACCACATAGAATACACAATACACAAATGTAGCGATAAATAACTGCAAGGTTAGCTAATACTGAATATTTTAATACGTAATTAGTCAGTAACCGCTTTGATTATCGCCTTTTCAATTACCGAATCGAAGTGAAAAACCTGCAGCTATTCGACACCAATTATCCACCATCAAACGCTGTGCATTACAATCGTGTCGCATGAGTTGTTTACAGAGTCGCGGCGTCCGATTGCAATCGATCTACCGATGTTGGCGATCATGTACAGTTGCGAGGAACAAAAATAGATCTAGAGTGACAAAAAAATGTTGGGTTCGTGTAAATGCAGATAGAGCGCCACATGTCAAAGTGTAAAGCCAACTGTATGTAGTTTCTTTGTAGCTACTATATATGTATCTTAAATTAAATTATCTGAGAAATCATGTTTTTAAGAACAAGGATGGATCTATCAAATAAATCAACCAAATCTATAAATATGGATGTACTTGATTATGTATTTTTCATACATCGATATCTGAGTACATCAACCATTCGTTGGTCATGAACTGTTTGTTTGGGTACAGGTTTTGAAAGTCGGGTCGGGTTCGGGTAGTTTTCGGTTCGGGTCGGGTCGGATCGGGTGTGGGAAAGACGGCCGTTATAATACAGCATGTAAACATGAAACGTGAACAATTGATTGAACATAATTGTGAAGAATCTTAGATTATAGGTTTCTTCCTTTTCATTTTCGATTGTCTGGATTTTCATTGAATAGCATTTTGTAAAAAAAAGACTATCTATTTAAAATTTGTCTGGACCGGCACCTCCACCATTCACACTAAAAAAATATTTTTTGCTACCTGAAAATCAGGCACCCTTTCTTACAATCGCGTTGGGCCCCAAAATAACCAATCCGAAAAATTTCTGGTAATTTCGAGTACCCACACATCACTAGTCAAGGTGATTGGGTCCTCACTCCTAACGCATACATTATGAGAGCCACGTGTAGTACATGTGTATGTGATCACATTGTCTTCCTCTCTAGAATGTGCGTCTTGGGTGGGGACACATGCTGCACATTGTCATCGCATTACTTAAGCCTATCACGTGCCGCGTAACGCTCTATTGCGGGCCCTCGTTATACCATTACTAAACGAGTTACCCCCAACACATGCACTGGTTAAACTGAATTTCGATGTTTGCGGTAGCTCCATCGTATCTAGTGGTCCCCACAACCACCAGGGCTAGCGACAGAATTAATTAAAACCATAAACCACTACTAAACCCTCATCCAACACCCCCCCCTTCCCCTCCCCGCCCCCGCACAACTGACTTAATGAAGCCAGAGGATGGAAATGAAATTGGCGAAAAGTTAAAAATTATACTTTTTGGACAGCCAGGATCGTGACTATTTTTGGATATTCGCGATCTTAATAAGTTGGTGAAACTTCCGTTTGAAAATATTCTTTTCCACTGATTAAGTGAGTTGAAACTGGCGCAATAACTTTCAATAGCACTTACTAAAGTTTTAACGATAAGTTATAATTATTCTTCTAGCAGAATTAAAATTACTCCCCCGACTCCATTTCAACGCTTTCTTGTCTAAGACAAACCTCAATTCGGTCTAACTCTAAATCACTTTCATTCTTTCAGTTTAACAAATCGCGTGTGTACCCACTGAATGGTTTTTAATTACAACGCCAGCGATGGCTGTGGCTTGATTGGCCTAGGTTCTCGCGGTCGCTGGTCGACTCCAGGCGAGGGCACGAAAGCCATGTGGCGTATTGCAATCTCCCATTGTCACCCACTCATCATGGACATTACCATACATGCATAAACATGAGTTGAGCCATTACGATTCTCGGGTAAACGACCCTTCATTAATGAATGAGTCGGTATAGCGAAATAATCGCAAACTCTGCGGTACAATGCGAGGATTCCATCACTAGACGACGTCTGATTTAGTTCACCGCGAGCCACAACCAGTTGCTATACGCGAACAAAGCGTGTAATGCATTGTGTACGCTGAGAATTGTGTGGAATGAAGCGGAATTGATATGGTGACTAACGTGATCATGGGAGGAGTGTCGTTATGTGGTTTAGTTTCATGGAACAACGCCTTAATGGGTGATTACTGAAATGTAATGAATTTATGAATTTGAGAGTTTGTCCTGTGGCCTAGATATAGCTTAGTTGGAAAACATGTGTGCAAAGCTGGAAGTTCTGGGTTCGACCCCCAGTACTGATAAAACTATTGCGACCAAGAATAAGGGTGTCACTTTGTATATAAGAGCGTATCTTGAAGTGAACATGACAAGATTCTAATAGTGTCAGTGAAAGGTGTACGACAATCATCAATATAATAAAATGAGTTATTGCAAGAATATTCAGGTAAATATGTCGTCTGTCATGATAGCGGACTGGTGTGCTTTTATCTTTACTGTGACTATTGGAATGGGATAACGATGCTATTTATGATTGGTGGTTGGTAGGATTGAAATTTACAACGCAGTTTAGTAACAGTCAGGTGTTGTATCTTGTACTTGCGAGGATATTTTCAACAGGGGGTGTGAAGTCTGCCCGAATGTTTGCGAGTAGTTTCGGGGAACATACAAGACACTCAAGGTAATATTACGCTCCAGTAAAAGAATCCCGAGTTTTTCACCCTGCAATGTAATATCTTGGTTCGATGGCGTCGGTGTCTGTTATTTATAACCCCGACATTGTTTGGTTAGTCCCGGCGATGGGACGTCATGGTCATGGACCCAGGGTTTGCGCACCCGGGCGTGTGGTTCGCCGGGGTGGAGTTTGTCCTGGGCCACGCGCCAAGCCAAGGGAAGCTTCGTAGATAAAACATTAGTGTTAAAGGGTGGGTGATTTTCAAAATCAAGACATTCCAACCAAATGGGTGGCATTTTATTTGGACACTTTCCAACTTTGGGAGCGATTATCGATTAACACCGGTTTTATCTGGGTTCTTTGAGCTATATGAATTTTCTATTGGTGTTCAGCGAATGAAGCAATGTGCACAGGCCATGGTGATTGATTGGTGCACATACCCATGTCTTTGATAGCGTTGTGCGCTCGTCTGCGCCGATGTATACGCGCATATCTTAGGGGAGTCACCAGATTAGCACGCGCATTTCCATCACACAATAGGAATATACTCGAGAGGGAGGGTAAACTGAGCAAACAATGATAACACCCTCAAACAAATTCAAATTATACAGTCAGATATCAGACGGAATTCAAATGAATGAATCAACTGGAAAAACCGCGGCGGAAGGATGGGAAAATATTATCGTAAGCTCAAAATGGTGACAGTTTTTACAAGTAAAATTTTAAACAATGTGCAGGACTAGCATGCATGGTATAGACTTATAATTTATAATCCTGAAACAAACGACTCAATGGTTCCTACGAAAGAATTAACATTAGATACTTTGAAAACAGGGAAATTCAAGTGACTTGGCAACTACTAAGCAAAAACGAGTTAAAAAGTTGCTATTAATCTGGTAAACCGTAAGGAAAACTCTTTTGGAACAATGTACCTAAAAAAACGGCTTAAATAATGAGAATACCCTTTTGATTGGTAAGTTCAATACTTGAAATGAATTGTTTAACTATAGTTTCTATTTGAAGTTAACTGAAAAGTAAAACCTGGGGTTTTTTTTTGTAATTTTCTATCCATTGTTGCTTGTCGTGTCTTGCAAAGTCCTAGCAACGAGAATCTGTTACAATTTGCTACACATAATCTCATGACCTAGAGCTCTATCTATTTGGAACAAGCCGGCTAAATTTTTGTACCAAATATAGTGTTTCCTAAGCCTGAGATTTGAATGTGATGTTTGTGCAGCTGCAGGGCATACAGGTTCTCGCCCGGGATTGTCCGAGTAAGTTTGGCTTTAAACGGCCGCTGCATATAAGGTTGATCAAACTTATAAACCGTTCTCAAAATCACGAAATTACAAAGGGTTTGATTTCCAATTCACTGTGAGCATTATCGATAATAGCTTCTTATCAGGTTGATACTTTGATTTTTTGGTTAAACTGATACATTACGAACAGTATTTTAGACTACAGTTTGATAGGTTCGGACTATCTGCGCGAGTATACGGTGAACATTCTACAACGATTACAGCCTATTTCTTACCTATAGAATTGTGGAGTGAATTTTTTGTAGTGCTACTTGATAAATAAAGACTTCAAAAAATTAGCACCGTAAACAAAAGATATCATAAAAACCCTGCAAAGGTTTATTTAGTAAACTTACAGGTAAATGTAACAAGAATGCATAATCAAAGACTAAATTCTATAAAAGAAAAATTGTTAATGTTCCGCTGAAAGGACGTAATTTTGCACAGTATTCAATATGTCCTCAACATAAAAAATTCATCATGCACGCGACTGAAGAAAACATGCTGTACTAAACTGCAGAATTGCGCGATTCATCGGTTTAGACTGTAAGTGAATCATCTAATGAAGATTGATCCTTGTCTGTAACAGCCTGTGCGTGTCTTTTCATAGTCCTAGCAACGAGAAAACTGTTTACAATTTTGCTACACATAATTATACTCCACCGAGTCTCTTCTATTAAAACAGCCGGCTAATTGTTATGTACCAGCCAATTAATATGTTGTCTTCCCTAAGCCCATGAAGATATTGAATGTGATGGTTTGTGGCAGCTGCTGACGCGGGCATAACAAGGGCTTCGCGTACGCGCCGGGAATTATAATGGTACGACGCGAAGATGGAGATTTTAAATCTGGCCGCCTGACAATTAATTAAGGGTAATGAGATTTCAAACTACTATAAAACCCATCCCCTCCCCCTCCCCTTTGCGGATATTATGCGCGGGAAAACGGGCCGATTTCCCAAAGTTTTACTGTTGTTTGTCGTTACTCAAAGACTAATTTAAAGCTAATCAGATCCGACTTGAGATCAACCTGCACTGACTGGGTAAACCTGATATCATTAACGAGAACACACAAGTTATATTAACGACGCGGCTTGGAATAGTTCGAGACAAACTGGACGAGTTACTTCTTGTGTGAACAATTCTCACAAAGACATACAAGTAGCACCTACATCTTTCTTATGTTGTGTAGTACTATTTGTGTGGAGTAAATTAAAACAAACAAGGTGTTTGAGTTGCCGTTGTTTTAAATAAAGGCTTTAACCCCAAACAATTACAACCGTAAAAAAATACAAGATTTTTTTATAAATTCTAGAGTCTGTTGCTGAAGGGTTGTTGTTTCCCTAAGTATTGCTCAAATGTCCCTTTCTATTGCATAATATTTAATATATTTCATTGACGAGCGAGCGATCGTTCCCTGACAAGTGACAAGACAGTGGCTTCGAAACCAAAGCTGCGAGAATCTGTCTGTGGCCTGTCAAGAAAGATGTCACTCGGTTTAGACGATGGGACCTGGGAATGACGTTCTTGAAATGAAGCATTTGTAGTCAATCGCTTCGTATTTCCTCCCGGCTCTAAGGCTAAGCCAGCCAGTGTTGACGGCGGCACGAAGCTATCAACCGTCTGATTGCGGGGCCAAATTAACATCGGCCTCACTATCTTAATTAAACAGTATCGCCCGGTAAATCTGGCTCGAATTGAAACCCCGACGAAACTAACGATATTAGCTGGGAATCTCTTCCGAAACGACGAAGAACGAACGTTAGCTTGTTGACAATTTAAAGACGGCTCAAGGATATCTCTTTCCCTCTGTTAGAAGCGGGCGTACAGGGAGCGCCAGTTAATCAGATTATTCGGAGAGTGAAAAAGGGTATAACTTGGTTCAAACATAGACATTGACGTTAAAGCTAGCCCGGTATATATATAAGAAGAGTGATTGCCGTTTATAATTCTTTCCACAGTGGGGATGAAAGAAATGAAAGAAAGAAATATGCTCCGGATTATATGGAGGCTCGAGGAAATTGCTTAGATTCAGAATATAAAGTAGGAAAGGAAATAAAGTAGATAAGATAATAAGATAAATCTTTGGCACATGCGAATAGAGCGGGCGAGGGGTTAAGGACTAGCGGAGATGAGGTGAGGTGAGGGTGAGTGATAAAGAGTCAAGGAAATGACGGAGGAGATGATGACAGCGCCTTATGGATGTGCTGCTCGTCGTAGACATAAGACGGGCTTAACGCCGAGGAATATTCATAGGGTGGAAGAGGGAGAGAGAGAGAGAGAGAGAGATGACGTATGGAGACGAGACGAGTGATTTCAGCGCGCATATCAATGTGTGTCTTAGGGAAAAGCGCATATCAATGTGTTCCTTAGGGATAAGTGAAACATCCCTAATTCATGTCTCATTTGCTTTGTGTAAGTGATTAATTAGGATATAGAGCTAATCAATTCATTATCGTTGTGACGCCCACTTACCCGCGACACCTTTGTCTTGGGGTAACTGTTCTTGTGTAATGGTTTGGTCTGATAACACTTCACGTTGCCTTCAATCATAGTTCGAGAATGAAATAGAAGATGATGTAACTAATTGTTGGGATGATTTCCTCACCGAGAATCAAGAGACGGATACATTGAATTACAATCACGCTGCGTGGGATGGTGCGTACACGCACAGCACACTGAAAAGAAGGCGGAATGCGTGAGTGTGCGTGTACCGAGGTAACGCACGTACTTTCAAAATATATGCACGTCTTGGGGTCCATCTTTACGACTAGGATCCCGCATGTAAGACCGATAAGAGCCCAGCTCAGCGCTAGCGAGTCTTATGCATTGTTCGCATGGTAATATCGCCGGTTATAACAATGTATAATACATCAATTTAAAAGCTTCCACTATTGAACAAAGCTGGCCTCATTCATTCAAGTTTCATGGTAAAACCACGAAAGTCATTTTTATTAAAAAGGATAGGTTTTCAAGTAAAAACACGAAGCCACGAAGCTGAAAGGCTCTTTTTATATCGCTGTCATCTTTGCTGTGTTATTCTTTACGATGGAAAGTTTCGTCTTGTTAACAAACAAGAGGCATCCAATTTACGAAATCCTTTTATAATAAGCAGATCATAGCGCATATATGAAGCACATATCGTTTATCATAATCACGCTCCTTCTATCAAAGCTAAACTCTTTGTGCTTCTTTTATAGTCGCGTCGTCTTTATAATACGCGTTCTCCGCCCCAACCCCTCCCTCTTCACATTCTTACTGCTGTTCACAAGAGATTTGCTTAAATTGGCAATTTTGAAGGAAAGCATATTTCAAGTTTGGAGCGCGTCTGATCCTCTTCACCTGACGTCTTCCTCATCTTCCGCCCCGCAGATGAACTCCTGGGTTTGCATATGTCCCCGCGAGTGCGTCGCCCGGACCCACAACTTGTAATAAAAGACCCCGTATGGAATTTTAAAGGGGAGTAAGGACTATCTATCGAAATGGGTTTTTAAGATAAATGGTTTTGAAGGGTATGGCTCGACGATGCACTGCATGCCAAGTACTCGCTAGCCAATCTTAAGTCGTTATTGGAAACCCTAGAGGGAGACACGCATCCTCGCGGAGAAGATGGTGGGGTCCTTCAGATTCAAGGACATTCATCCGTGAGAACTCCAAGTCTTCACTTGCAGATGATTGTGAAGAAACTATCGCCGCCTTTGCATCCGGGAGGTCAGCCATTACTAGATAGTACACTTGCATATGAACAACCAGCTCCGCTTCAGCAAAGCATCGGGACATATATATGATACTAGTTGACACGGGAGGAAATTATTAAGCCCCCTCCCCTCGTACCCGCTTCGCATTTTGATTGAAGCAAACTTTGTGAAAAATAAAAACTTTACCCGAATAAGAGTCTCGCCTGCGAAGAATGTTGTAATCAATTAGATCAAGAAGTTAAGAATGCAAAACACGTAAAAGAAGTTAAAGATTGCTGCCTTACTTTTGTAAAAAAAAATCCTAATTTGTGATGAAGATTTGGTAAATTTGATACTTTTGTGCATTTTGATAATTTGATTATTTTGTACATTTTGTAAATTTGTAAATTTGGTGGTTATTTGTGAATTTGTTAAATCTGTAAATTTGGTATTTTGTAAATGTGTATTTAAAAAATCTTGTGTTGGATAAATTGAATTGAAATAGCAATATTTGCTAGATAAATTAATAATGATAAGGACCTATATCGCTATAGTTTCTCATATAGGTTCGTCGTAAACACTGATTAGTTCGATCTCGCCTTAGAAAGCCAAAGTCACACGGTCGGTGCCTTAGTGTTGTGGTATAGTTATAGCCCTGTGTTGTAAAGAAGTTTCCGTGAAATCAAATCACGTTTGAATCGCACAGAATGCACGTATAAAGTATTTTTGTTCATTCCTTGGAAAGCGTGTTTTTATACAACTACTTTAAAGAAGTGACTCGGTCACTCGGAGTGGAATGAGTATGACGCAAGCGAAATGATTACGGCCACATTTCCGTCAAAGCTTGTTTCAAACGTTAGTTTTTTTAAAACTGTTTCTTATAATATTACTTGGAATTATGTACGCAGTGAATAAGTGTCCTTGTCCAAAAGAGATGTAGTCAGGTAATGAAATGATGGAACATCCATACCTGGTCACAAGATGACATTAGTATTAAGACGCTCTTAGAAAAATTACTAACACATTCACATCGTCAATAAAACTTGTTCAATTGCTTGTATGGAAACTGAGTTAATCTGATTGAAGTTTTCGTCCCTCAAAGTTACATGTAGGATCTGCCCGGAAACGGTACCTTATTTTCACAATTGTGTCTAGAATAATCAGAGTCGCGTGTTAATGGAGAGCGAACGCGTGCAGGTTTCCCCGCTATCAGCTAACGCGTGTCGATATTCTGCTAACGCGTGCCAAATGTCACCACAGCCGCTCTCTCTCAGTCGAAGCCATCAATGAAAGTGTTAGGGTCGCCTGCTGGGGGATGGGGGATGAGGTAAGCGCGCCGAGCTCGAGAGGGAAATAATTCAAACATCCTTAAAATACTTATACTTTGAAAAGTTACAAACAATCGAACGACACTCCCCACCAGCACCCTGCTATTATTCTGAAAACCATGGTTATTACAGCCATAGTGCAACGATTGATTTCCTTGCTAAGTGGAGGAAACATTCGCGAGCGTCTAAATTTAAAAACCTTTCTTACACTGAAAACATTTTAGTGAAGGCAATATACAAGTAAAAATAGCTGCTATGTCAACCAACCAACCGCCTGGCGTTGCGTGGCGTTCTCGAGTGTGTATGGGGGTTGCCGCCGCCACAGCCCAACAATGTCACCCTAATGTATTCCTTCCACCCTTATCGCGGAAAGAGCATTAACATTTCTCTCAAGTCTCGATCACGTTTTGTATTATCCCATCTAGATACTTTCTTCGACGTCCGGACAATCCAACCCCCGTTTCCGAGTCTGCATTTCACGGTTATGGCCTCACTTGAGATGCTGATTTCACAGATCAGAAATGCCTTAATGCCGTGCCCACCATTCTATAAAGCTTTTCTATGTTCCGAATGTGCAACGGACGAGGGATGAAAGTTTTATTTCCTTTTGTCGGAGGCTTAGCTTACGCGCGTTCTGTGTGTGCCTCTGTTTTAAAAGCGTTCTGAAAAGTGGCTTGACCCTCGCAAGGAGAAATCTCCCGCCACGGATTGAGACGTCGTTGGGCTCCGCTTTGATTTAGGGGAGCGCTCACTACAGTTGGAGGTGAAACAGAAACGAAGACGTAATATGTTTCTACTTTCATCCCCTACCTTGAATTCTATAAGTTAAAGTAGCAACCCTTCGCGGGCGCGACATTCATCATCCCCCTACCCCATGAGAAACAAACCATTGTTCGTGGGACGATTAAGCTATCTGACCTCTCTTGAAACTTTCACAGTCACCCCTTAAAAACTAGGGGATGAAAAATCTAAAACCTCTATACCACTCACAAGCTCTGAATGCTTTTCATGATGCGAAAACCGTCGAGTGGGCTAAACACAGGCGGCGTATTTCACCCACGTGCTCGGGACTTGAGAAGGCGACGCTCTTGGCGTGCGTGGAGTGTCTGTCAAACAATGTGGCGCTCAAAGTAGATATCAGCAGTCGGACAAGTACTTCATCAACGAACTTCATAAGGGTAGAGAGAAACGTCGTACTATGGGGATGCTTCTGCTAAAGTTTAAGACATTTAACATTCGGGGAGGTGTCTCAGTGTAGAGTATTTTTTGGACATTTAATATGTGTGTTTTTCTCGAACGTGCATTGAATTTCAAAATTACTTAATTTATTTTAAGGATACCAATTTACTTTAACTTATAGTCAGTTACCAATGACGAAGCGTATTAAGATAGTATTTTACAACCATTTCCCCCATCAACACGCCAAAAAAAGGTAAATTATACCTCATTTTTTAATTGATCCATTTGGTACACGTGTATCGTTCCAATATGCTCAGTCAAAGATTTTCTCAACTTTCAACCTCTAACACGTTAAACTATAGGCCTACTTGTGATCAATTTCATTCTTGCTATAACGTCAGTTTAGCAGGAGCAGGGCAAGCAGCCTTATTTCTCGTTTAATGTATAGTATGGTATTTAAACAGTGAGTGGGTACTGTATTCAAACGGTATGAACAAATATAATCCAAAACGCAGTGAGCGATTATTTTCCTAAACAAATACTACAACTCGATATAGTTTCTAAATTTGAATAAAAACCCGTGCTGACAGTTTCTCCTGTCCTGCAGTCAGCAGCCTAGTTTGTTTTAGTCACGTGGAGGGAGTCTCACTATAAGCGCACTGTGCGTCGTCCGCGCCATGCACCACATCCTCGCCGTAGAACACATAAATCAAGCAGCTCGGTAGGTAGCGATTGTCCAAAACTACATCGAAACGCTCCTTGCTTTACAAACGAACCAACCCAATGCATCATCAGGAGTCTTCCGAAACAATTCGGAGGATACAACCAAGCCAAGAGCACGCAAGACCCCACTAATCGGGTCCTTTTTTATAATGATCGCAACGTATTCTTTATAATTTAATATTAATAATTAACGGTAGCTCTCAGTACTTAACAAGGCTAAGACACGCATGGTGGCCGGTAAAGACTTTTAGCAGGGAGTAGGCTACGTAGAGAGCTAATTGTGACCGCGCACGCACCCTCACAACAAGGGGTTTAAGACGGACTAATCTGTTGTAATTTAGACAACCGAAAGAACTGGATGTGTAGAAGCACGCAAATTAGTTTTAAATGAGTCTACTAACGTGTAATTTGCCATTACAAAAAACTAACTACCGTCTTGTTTTTGGGAGTTTTTGAATTGTTTAATCAATGATGGTTGGATGAGCGTAGCGAGCGAAGCGAAGATTCCATTTCACTACACTGGAGAAAAAAATCCGGAATGTTTTTTTTCTGTTTGTATTATTGTGTGTCTGTTAGCACGATTCCGGCTTAACCGATACTCCAATTGCGATGAAATTTTATGGAGGCCTTCGAAATCTCTGAACCAAGAACTCGGCATATATAACATATGCCACGTTTTTTTAGTGCAATCGAAAAATTATTTCTCATTAAAATCGCAATTTTACGATTTTTTCGATTTTTTAAAAATTTCTTCGACTTACAACACCTACATGCTTTATCCGAATGTAATATTTTTTCACAGAACCTTAATTTTATGAATTTATATATTCGTGTGAAATTTGAGCGCAATCAAAAAATAATTTTTGATGAAAATCGCAATTTTACGTTTTTTTATTTTTTTATTTTACATTTCGACTTATAACACCTACATGCTTTATCCGATTGTAACGATTTTTATACAGAACCTTAATTTTATGAATTAATATCTTGGTGTGAAATTTGAGCGCAATCGAAAAATAGTTTCTCATGAAAATCACAATTTTACGCTCTTTTTCGTTTAAAAAAATTACGCTCATCCAACAACGCGCCTAAAAAAGCGTTTGCGAAGCTTCCTAGTAAATGGAAACGGTTTTGTGAACGTTATAACTCATGAAATGACTATAGTTTGTAAATTTGTCACTGTTTTGTTTTGCTGTCATACAGGTCTACAAGCTTTGTGAGTTAGTGGGTTGTAATGAATGACAAAATGATTCACCAGATAGAATGGGTAAATATAATAATCGTAATTAAAATTTGATGTCTGTTCTGAACACATTATTGTAATTATGATGTATTATTAATCACGAATAATTATTACGAAATATCGGTGTTGATGAAACGAGACGAGACGAGAGAATGCCATCAAATCAATCAACCCCTGTCGCCCTGTGTATTGGTACGGTTTCCTGACAAATATTCATCGAGTGAGGTCGGTGTTTGATTGTCAGCTCAAAGGCTGCAGGGCTGACTGAGGCGGTTTTAATTACTACATCGACAAACAAAATCCAGCTGACGAGTCGATTGGACATTTGCGAAGGGGGTGGCTTTTATTGTCGCCCATCCCCCACCAAACACATGTACATGCGACAAGAGTCAAGTGTACAAAATACTCGTGTACTCCTTGGGATAACGAGCTAGCTGTGCCACATCGTTGCCTTTGAGGGTGTGATGTATTGTTTTATTTGATTTTTATCCATGTTTCCTGAAACTTTTCACGTCTTATCAACTGTAGGCTATCATCATCAATATGTTGTTTTGTTTTTTTTAAGCAGGCCTAACTCTGGACCAAAACGGTTTTTTCTCTATTATATTGAACCTGTCTGTATTCAAATTACAACACAGCTAGAACTTATACGCAATGTAATTCAAACGTCAATGCATAGAGGCTTCTTTCAATGCCAACTGCAACTACCGAAATATGCTGTCTGGCATTGTTCTAAGCAATCCGAGCGTAATTGTCCTGCATAAGACATGAATGCATCTCACGAGTAGCGAAAAACAAGTCTTACCATAAACGGAATATCTCACTAATGACTAATTTTTCATTCTTCGTTTGTAATGAAGAACAAATATTCCCACTCCTCGTTTACGAGAGAACCTCCATTTTAGCTTAATAAAATGAGCGTCGTATACCGAGAAACTAGATTTCCTGGAACACTGCAGCTTATTAGCAATAGCCCGTCATTTCCAAGCTGCATTCCCAAATACCAGGTACCAGTTTTTACTTGGCGTCTATACGAGTGAGTCTAGTCTCGTTGGGAGTCGATCCATGCCGCTGCGCTGTTAACAGCAGTGTTCGTCGTTGTCATTTTCTTTAGATATATTCGAGGTTGTCCGGCCCAAGCAGTGATCGCTTGATTATCATGAAGTAAAACACTAGCAATGATGTATTCGACAACGTGACAACCGACTGCTACTGAATAATGGTGCTATGGCCAGATGAAAATTCTAATTATTAAGATGCACAATCGGTGAGCATAAATTTTGAAAACGCTACAAGGTGCAAACAGAATTATCAGTCACAATGAATTATCTCACCATTTTGAGGTAACAATTGATTTATTTCGATTCACCGGTAATCAATTAATAAAGTCGTTTTAAGGAGGTGGTGGTGGAATTCACTTGAGAGTTCAATCACACAATTTGAACTTTAACAAACTGGATTTAAAATTTGCAAATTGCCGAGATGCATTTAATTATTCATTGAAAAATCATATAAGAATATAAACGCGCATGTAAAAACAAAATAACGAAAGAAGCACCTAAATGACAAAATAACATACCATTTTGTCTAAGAGAGCTATTAAATTAAGTAAAAGGTTCAACAGTAAACTTTCCCTGTACCGTCCATGTCATGAAAAGAGTATCAATTGATCAGAAATACATTGCATAGTCAGAGTCTACACACTAAATGCACTCAAAGTTGCATTTTCGTTCGAGGGTATTATCTTAGTCGAAGAAGCCATTGAAGCTACATCCAGATAATTGGCTGTCACAAAAAGCCATCATTGCCTCGTATGTAGCCTACTCGGCTTTGTGACCACAAGTCCACGCTTTGAAACTCGATAATATGATAGCGATTAATTACAGTGCGCTCATACACACGTAGAGTCGAAGTCTTGTATCGATTAATCGACAGTGTTATACGAGTCAACTCTTTGATCCTTTGAGTGTCCTTTAGCTAACAAATGTGATCTATACAGTTAGGGTCCGACTCGTGTTTGGGGTTTTACTCAGCTCCAAATAGGGTTCAACTGTTTCGTCAAAATGTCAATAATGAAAACGTTACACTTGATACGAAGTGATTGTGTTACCTCTAACGTATAGCATCACTCTCGAACACCTACGTTCTGCGTAGAGTACGTAACTCTGTGCACCTCCAGCTCCTTCCACAAACCTATTCATCATCATCCGTTATCAGACTTCATCACCAATAGTCTTGATTAACCTCTCGGTCAACCATCTCATCGCTCAACGCAAGAGAGAAGACAGCAGAAGACTCGGAAGATGCAACTCTATAACCTTATAGCCAAAGAGCCACACTCTGCTGCTTTACATGAGTAAATACTGCCCGTCAACACTCGTTAGCATGGCCGGTGTCAAAGCTTCAAAATGAAGGTCCAAGTCGTCACCACAAACAAACCATCAAATTAAGTACAAAGAGTTGTATGACTGTAGGACACTACACTATACGTATCAAATAATTTTGTAAACAATTTTTAGAACGAGTGGTGATAGATGACGAGAAAAGACTATTACAAAAAAACGTACCTTATATGCGGGATTCAAACCCGCGCTCTAATCGTATGTGCCACCGCGGACGACTGTCAACCTGCATGATGATTGAATATTTTTCATTTATTTGGTAAGCAGTATAATTATACCCCTACATAAAATTAAACCTAATCCTACCTGATCTATCTGTTTCATCAATATAGTCATCGGAAGCCTCTCACCTTGGCAAGGAATACTCTGCTACTTTGCATGATCAAATACTGCCCGTCAACACTCGAGTGCAGCGAAGTCGTTGTCACTGCGACACAGCACTAAACGGCACACGGTTCTATTACCTCATGACAGCACCTGCATCCATCTCTCTTTGTACTCGGGTAAACTCCAGCCAAGAGCCCACGCAACAGAGATGATATCGTCAGTCTGTATGTTTGTTTTGTTAGGTTACCAGCAATGCGTCTTCTTATACGACTGTCAGTGTCACTGTTCTCGTGACAACGCCGAGATTTATAAGCCTCTTACTGACTGCGAGAGATGTCGGAGCAAGGAGCAAACAAAACTGAATAAGAAGCCATTTTTATAAATGGCCGCCGGCGCAACGTACGCGGGAAGAATACTAAATCGAATACAGATTAAACCACAATCCTCTCAAAATCTCTTTAACGAACAACTTTATTATCTGTGTACTATAATCATGAGATCAACTTAAGAAATTCTAGATTAAATTATGATGAATGTTTACAAAAGTGACAGTTTATATTATATAGAATTACCAAGCATATAATTAGACATAGCATTGTATAGAATTACATAGAATCATATTATTAGCCTTTGCATTCGTCTAGTAACACGTTTCTCTCCTAGGAAGCACAAACAGTGGCTCCAAGCTACGCAACACTATCCACACATCGCTGTGAGGTATAGGTGTGACGTGCATGTCGTCGATGATTTCGGTTTATTGATTCCGTGAGTGATTATAAGGTTCTCTTCAAACAGATTTTAGCCGGGGACACCTAAATGTTTAACGACACCAGTAGTTAAATAATTAGCTAACACCACACGGCAATTAGCTAACACGTCGTGACGCCACGCCGACCATGCGATCTGATGTCACTCATTATACACGAGGGGGGTCTCCGAACGGACAGTGACATTAATTTTATTTACTATACAATTTGAATATGACAGTTATCAAAACAAATTTCTTACTATACATTGTTGTTGTATGTTACTGAAACTAGGAAAACGCTTAAGTCCCGCCGCGTTGTTGGATGAGCGTAATTGGTGCATTGAGCTGCCATGTGTTATGCGGATTTTCTGTTGTTCTGTGAAAAAATCATTACTTAGTTGAAGATTTTTTTAAAATTAAATTAAATTTAAAAAAAAATAACTTAAATTTTAATTTTTTTTAATTAATCGTAATTTTAAAAAAGGAAAAAATCGTAATATTGAAATTTTCATAAGAAATAATTATTCGATTGCGCACAAATTTTACACGAATATATTAATTCATAAAATTAAGGTTCTGTGAAAAAATCATTACAATCGGATAAAGCATGTAGGTAAAAAGCCGAAGAAATTTTTAAAATCGAAAAAAGTCGTAAAATTGCGATTTTCGTAAAAAATAGTTTTTTGATAACGCTCAAATTTCACATGAATATATCAATTCATGAAATTAAGGTTCTGTGAAAAAATCATTACAATCGGACAAAGCATGTAGGTGTTGTAAGTCGAAGAAATTTTTAAAAGATCGAAAAAAATCGTAAAATTGCGATTTTCATGAGAAATAATTTTCCGATTGTGCTCAAAAACGTGGCAGTTCTAAGTTCAGAGATTTCGAAGACCTCCATAAAATTTCATCGCAATCGGAGTATCGGCTTAGCCGGAATCGTGCTAACAAACAGACAAAAATACAAAAAAAAAACATTCCGGATTTTTTTCTCCAGTGTAGTGAAATGGAATCTTCGCTTCGCTCGCTTCGCTCATCCAATTAAATCATTTGCCGTAATTTATAAGTACTAAATAAATTTCGAAAATGAAAGTAACGTATCGATAGGCTATATAAGATGAACACCAAACAAACAAACTTGAAGCATCAAGCATATCAGGTAATTTTAATAATTATCACTCAATTTTCCCCTGACCATATGAGTATTACATTTTCTTTTCCCACATTACCGAAGTTTAAATTCACAAAATAATCACAATGCGTAACGGCTAGAAAATCGTAATATAACTAGGAAAACGCTTAAGTCCCGCCGCGTTGTTGGATGAGCGTAATTGGTGCATTGAGCTGCCATGTGTTATGTGAATTTTCTGTTGTTCTGTGGCAAAATCATTACTAAGTTGATTTTTTTTTAAATTAAATTAAATTAAATTAAAAATTAACTTAATTTTTTTAATTTTTTTAATTAATCGTAATTGTTCAAAAAATCGTAAAATTGCGATTTTCATAAGAAATAATTTCTCGATTGCGCTCAAATTTTACACTAATATATTAATTCATAAAATAAAGGTTCTGCGAAAAAATAATTACAATCTGATAAAGCATGTAGGTGTTATAAGTCAAAGAATTGTTTAAAAAAAGAAAAAAACTGTAAAATTTCGATTTTTATGATAAATATTTTTTCAATTGCGCTCAAACTTCACAAAAATATCTAAATTCATAATAATTCGTGCATCAAAAATCGATAAGCAGTAGTCTTAAGTTCGAGAAATTTTTAAGAAGGCTTCATAAAAATTTCATCGAAATTGGATTTATGGATTTTAGCCGATTGCGCTAAATCAGTCTAGTTCAAAATTTAAAGCTCAAAAATTCATCGAATAATCGTACAATCGTGTTAACAAACAACAAAAAAAAAAAAAAAGAAAAAAAAAAAAAAAAACATTCCGGATTTTTTTCTCCAGTGTAGTGAAATGGAATCTTCGCTTCGCTCGCTACGCTCGCTACGCTCATCCAATTATTTCGGAAAAAGTATGTATTCCGGTACAATCGGGGGTCTGGGTGAACGGTCCCAAAATTTTTTAGATTTTTAACATTGCAAATGGTGTCATTTTAATAGTTTTAGCGTGCTTTAGTCAATATTTAGAAAATTATGATGATCCATGCCATGTCAGTTTACAAAATCGTGCTACTTCAAAATTTTCAGAACTACCCATACAAGGCATAAATGCCTACTAATATAAAACCTGGATAGACGCTAGATGAATAAATAAAACCAGCAGATTGACACATACCAGTCCGAGCCGTGCGTAGGCCTACTGTGTGAGATTGTCACTCATAGCTCAAAGCGGCCAATGTAATTACCTTGATGAGCTTGACGTATAGTCGAGCTTCTACTTTCAAATGGCCGAGGGTGGAAGCGAAGCTACGAAGCGAAACATTACCTACTTTAATATGTCAAACGTAAACGTTTCAACTTTGAATGTGAATGTAACTCACCCAAGCTTGAAAATGATGCACTCTCATATTGCCTTATATGCGAGGCCTATACCTTTTTATCTACTGTGCTTGAAATAAGTATAAATATGATTATTGTTTGTTGTTAGTGTTGTTGCTTATTACTCCTATTAAATTATTTCCTTCATGGAGAAATTTATTGATCTCCATTGTATATTTGTTTTTATAATACAATAGGACAACTATGATACAAATAAATCTTTAACGACGTTTTAGGCAGCTTTGCTAAATTTTATTGCTATTATATTTTCTCGTGTGATGAATAATCTAACACAGGAACGTTCCCGTTATACTCGACTGACATGTGGCATGTGACGTGACTGAGTATAGTAAACAATTTACTTCAGATAAGCACAATGAACAAAATGTGTTGCGGCGCACCTAATAAACTCAAATTTCGCAACTTTCAACAGATGTGTTTTTGTTTTTCAGATAAAGTTACAAGGTCTACATAACCCGTCTGAGATGAATTTTGTAATTGCTGCATAGATTATCTCTACGATTATAATCAATTACACCTACGAGGGAGTTCCTCGATTAATAACATTTGGAAATGATCTCATACTGTTAGGTATCAGTTTAACGCGCATCCAGTCAAAGGGACGCGGGTTCTCAGTTAGTTCTCAGAATGCTTTATTCGTTCGTCTCAAATGAAACCAATGCATTAATATAATACATCGTGAATCATAACTAATAAACTTCGGTGATTTTTTTTGCAATTGTGTGCAGGTTCCATCAAGGTCATTACACCATCAGACGAGCGTGGGTTCGAAGCCTTCGCAACTCATTCATTACTCTACCATCATAATCACGACCTCACTCATCGCCGCCATTTTATTCCGACTTCGGACGCACGACTCTATAAAATGGCAGGTGCAACGGTTGTCGGTCGGTAGCCATAACGATGCTCAGATTTCTAGCTAACATCATTGCAACTCGAAGGTAAAACGTCACCTAAAACTGTCAAACTAGTTTTAATCTTCTCATCCTATTTGTAAATGATTCGATTTGTATGCAAATTGTATTCAGCGTCATTTGTGCGGCTTGTAATAAGCCGAACACGCGTTCAATCGTGCGCGTCTTACAGAACAAGGTACTTGAATGAATAGTTGAGCTAATTCATGTGATAATGGTATATTCATTTTGTAAGAAACTTGAGTAACTGACAGTAATTCAATTACTTAATCTAAGAACATGTTCTATAATACTAAGTCATGTCAATCATGTCCATATGTCCCACCTCATTACAGGGCAGGGTATGTGCCATTGTAACGTTATATGCAGTGAGAGACCATTTATAACCTGTGAACAAGATTCGCAAGTTACAGTGATGTAGTCCTAACAATAACGAATGGATTTAATAAGCTCTCTCATTGTTGTGCAGAACGTTTTCTGATTTTAGAGATTTTTTTTTTTATTGCATTACTCACACTCAAGTGAAAATTATTATACTGTGCATAGTAAATGAGTACTCGTTTAATTTTTAATATTATTGCCCTTGTCAAGACCTTGATTCATTCAGGATTCTGAGAATCGGGATGGGCGTATGAAATAGTAGTCAATGTAGAAATCAAATTGAGTAGGGAGTCATATAAAGGAAAGTATAAAAAAACCGTTAAAACGTATATTACTTAAATATTATTTAATTACCTCCTACTATGTGATTGGTGCCAAGAACCGAGACCGTCACGCAACTGGCCAATGGTTGGAAGAAAACTCGTGATGGCCATAGGCTAACAACTCAAACTATCATTAAAATTTACAACAGTATAAAATTAATATTGTGTTTTGAAATTGTGCTACATTCACTTGTAACTAGAACAATCAGTCCGCAACTATATTCATTTACCACAACTAAAACACGACATAACTGGGGATTGAAGCAGAAATGTTTAGTACAGTGACGAAAGCGCCACGTGTATATATTGGGGGTGAAATACAAACTTCAATGAAAAAATGCAACACATAAATACGATAATTAGCAGCCATTACAAGTCTATGGGGTGGGGCCATACCCAGGCGCGTAGAACTCCTTTTCGAGTGGGGGGAACAACAAATCTGCTGCCAAGCACGGGGGGTTTGGGGGCGAAGCCCCCAACAACAGCGCCGCAGGCGAAAATTTTGAAAAGTAGGTTTTTAGAGTGTGTTTGGTGCGTTCTAGAAAAAATCGTGTGCTGAATGCATACCAAATTAATGTATTTTTTGTACAGTAAAAACTATAAAACTAAAAATAAGTTGGAATAGTTAAGAGATAGACATGCATGGCTTTTGAGCCAGTTCAAAGAGCTGAAGGTATTTTCTTCATTATTCTGAGTTCTCCTTCCTTCCACTGTCAGTGTCAAGTCATAACTTAAACTAACCAGCCACAAACAAGTCTACGTTAAAACACCCAGTACACGGACTGCAATACCGTGTCACAACATCCGACGCTACCTATGGCAAATATAATGTACTTTTTACTCATTTACAAAAAAAAGAATCACAGTGGGAAATTCAAAATTGAAAATTCGTTATTCAGATTTTTCCGTGCGTATTTACGGCGAGACTGAATTTCTAAGATTCCGAAGTGGGGGGTCACGGTAAAAAGTGGGGGGGGAAAACTCCCCCCATTCCCCCCCCCCCCTTCCTACGCGCCTGGATACCTTTGTAACAACGTCGGCGAGACAGAACTAAAAATGTTTTGGGATTTTCTTTTTTAAGCAGAATGTTGGCCTAAACAAACAGGTCTTCGTGAAATGAGTGAATGACAAAATACCCAAGTGCGCACAGTAAACTGTAGTTACAAGTCTCGAGTATACGCCGAAACATAATATGATACGTCATGTTTTAGTCGAACCTGGCGAGCGGTCCACATTTCTCACGCACGACGATGGTAAACAGAAGCTACGACTGGCACTGTATTAGAATCACCAAATGTAAGACAATTATTTATTTTAATTGACTCAAAAAATTAACGACTTACTGGAACTAATTCTACAAAATTTGCTTTTAATCTAGATATCTCCTTAAAATTGGTGTGCGAAACACACACTTCGAAGAAAGATTTGATGAAACAAAATTTAATGATTTTAATCGATGCTATTCTTGTTTAAATAATATCTGAAAGATAAATTGTAAATCACCATCAACCTGTTATGCTGGTTTGAGCAAAGACATAATTGAGTAAGCCATCCTATAACTTTCTTTCCTCCGCACGTACATAAATCTATGCTTAAATTACACCCTCGTAGATACTATCTGCTCTGCCTGCATATTCCAATCTAGGTCATACAGCACTGCTATTGTATTGTACTCCCCATTTCAATATTCCCTCAAGCCCCAGATGAAAATGCGTCCTCAAAACAAATCGATCGCACCCTTCATTAAACCCTTCCACCACATAATTAACCATCTGGCCACAATCTGAAACGAATAGTAGTTATTCATTTGGGAGCTTTACGAGTGACGATTAAAACCCAACCTTTCTCATTTTGTACAAATTAAAAAGATTTCGAACAACCGCAACAAAGAACTTGAAACACCGTGTGAGCACATGATTGCGAGTCTGTCAATATTACAAGTGGTATTGAATTGTCATGCGACTGAGCGGAAGCTGTTTATCTCCCGTGATTAGTGGAGTCTGTCTGTCGCGTAATACTTGAATTGATTAGCACTCGGCACGATCCTGGCAGCACACACCCTGTAATAGACTCATTCGCACTCATTTTAAAACTCTCATGTGGGTTAATCAGGTTGTTTATTGCTGTACGCCTCTATTAAGACAATAATTAATCAAGAGAGGCGACAGTGTTACGACATGACTATCACGGACAAGTGGGATTCGAACCCATACCATTGCGTCTCTCTGTGAACGATTAAGATTTCGCTACAGCCGTGTAGTTGTCAAATTGTAAAATGGCGATTGTAAAAGTTTTTTTTCGGATTAGTTATTTATTTACGTCATTCGTGACGGTGATGAAAGATGATACATGCGTGTGAACGACGAGTTGAAAAATAAAATTCGAATACATTAAACGAAAGCCCTCGGCTATGATGATGACTTGTACATTGTACATTGTAGCTACGTAACTAGAGGAGCATGGAAATGGAATTGCTATATAAACGTAGTATGGCCAAAATATTTTACTTGTGAAAAGAAACACAATATCTTTAGACATTGACGTATCAATGGATTGATTTGATTTTTTTCCCTCCGCAATTGCATTGATGAGTTTTTTTTTACCATTACAAAACATAAAAACTTTTAAAGATAGGTATCGTCAGAATCCATTATGCCATTTAAAATTTTTAAAACATTTACAATTACATTTTAAAGAGTGATGACAAGCAATTTCTTCATGTGAGAATGAAGTACATTTAGGACCGTCTGTTAATCTGTCTGGTTGGAGCATACAATGCTGACAGACAGACAGGCAGACGTACAGATAGACAGGAGAAGTGGGCCCTATTGTTGGATTCGAACGTTGGTGATATTCTCAATATTTATTACGTTTGTAATTATATCATCAAAATATCTTTTAAGGAATTCCACATGAAACAGGCACACACAAATTAATATTCATATCAGATTACAAGAAATACTTTGGGTTCCAGTTCTGCCACGGGTAAAGGATCTTAGATGATCGGGTATCACAAGACGGTTGACTGTATGTTCGCCTGTCTGGGCTAATGCGCGCCTCAGTCTGAGCTGCGGGCTTAGTCCTGGCTCACAGCGGCTTCTGAGCGATGTGGGGCGTTACTGCTTTCAGCGTTTTCACGAGACTCCATTTACAGGAGATATGATCATACTTAATATTATATTTTAAATATGTTAAATTATTTTGTTATTATATTAAATATGCCATCTAAAGTAGGCCCACTTGGATTTCTTCCGTTAAAGATCCACACAATGCAATGCAGAAGGCCCAGGACTAAAATCCTGCTTTTGGTTGGGGTATTTAAGATCTTATTGATTTAAATCTAATAATTTTGATATTATGGTGTGCCCCATTACATAAAACAATTCTGAACCAGAATAATATCCCCAACTTAAAGTTATTCCTTGTTACTGAACAAGTATATAGGCAGCTATTACGAATTTGGAAAAGTTTTTATAGTTTCTTTATTAAAGCAAGAAGTAAACAAAGACGTTCGCTAAAATATGTGATAGGCCTATAATAGGAATAGATAACTGTATTTTCCTTCTGAGTGAGAAAGCTCCCTTGGAAGCAGTAACCTTAATTCGATACTTTCTCAGCAAAACCTAGCTGAGTGAGTGAGTTGAAACATGAAAGTGCATGGCAGCTATGTTCCATTGATTCACTTTATGTGCAGACAAAGTCACAAAGTATATTCTAGTAGTGACTCCTACTATAGTTCTGTAGAACTCTGGGTTATTGTGGGAGAGGTTGCAACATAGGTAGTGAGGTTTAGAGCATCACCTCAACACGGTGTGACACGAAGCAATGGAGCAGAATGCCCTCGAAACTACACACGAATCTTGAAAGCAAACACCATCGAAGTGATGAAATTCGAACAAAAACATTCGATGTATAAACACATAATGGTAACAGACCGTCAGTTTCATGTTTTTCTTCATGTACGAGACGACACAAACAATTGAATCACAAAGTTTGAGTTTAGAGCGAGAGAAGCATCTGAGAAATGGGTGAAATCATACAAAGTTCATACATTTGCTAGCAAGAAAATTCACGATTTAATCACTTAAAGCTTTACAACGATTGGATTTTCAGATAAAAATTCAAATAAATAGAATTCTATACACTGCTCAACAAATTCAAGAGATGCCCACTACATGCGCGCTCTGTTCTCTGATTACAACCACTATATATTCAAAAGTACAATGTTTATAACCATTAATTTCTATCAATTTGTTGTCTTATCTGTAATTGTATCGTGTTATATTTGTACTTTACTTTGTAGTGATAATACGCTGGACCCCTGTGGTCGTCATCCAATGTAATTTTGTCAATATCAAATAAAAATTAAATTAATTATTATTTGGACTAAAATGTACTCTGTTAAATATGACATAATTGTATTAATGACAACATACTAAAGACATCATATTTTCAAGTAATACACTATTGTGAATGGGGCTATATTATCCTTTCCTAGCAACCTAGAACGCATTCTGTGTCAAATAATGCACACGTCACAAAATAAAATAAGTAAAGATTGTTAAAAAACGTGACAAGTGTTATAGCAAAAAAACATGCATTTCAATAAATAATTAACGTCTGTAAATGTATTAAAATTTCACGAGTACATTCTTTTCTTTCCTAACACGCTTTTGTATCCGTCTTTGTATATATTATAAATAAATAAAATAAAATCGTATTTAGTCTACCCATGAGCTCAGTCGTATAATTGATTTTCAATACCAAGCCAAACCCTGTAGGCCCCGACGTAATCGACGTTATGTTCGTCACTTCGGACGTGAGAACGCATGCAGGTTATACGGTCCCAGGGTATATATTCAATAACTGGCTTATTTACCTCGCCAAGATACCCCAGCACTTGTTCGTCGAGTCGAGTCTATTAAGCTTCAAAGCAGTCTGGAACAAAGCTACGCGAGCCAGGCAACCACCATCTTATTCCGCTGCCCTCGCGAGCCAGAGAGAAATTAACTCGGGAACTTTGAGTTTGCTCGGCCCAGCCCGGCCACCTCTTTTGATATAATTTGCCCCGTTGAGATGGAGAACAATCGACAAAGACGGCGTTTAGAAACTTGGAAAAACTATTCTTGAATACACAAACTCTGGGGAGATTTCAAGTTTTGAACTTCAGAACTGAACTGATGGCGTCCATTCCCGCTCGACTTCCAGGGAATTGTAACAATCAGTGGCGTGCCGTCCATGGAAGCAAGGGAAGCAATGCTTCCCTAGTAATCTGCCAAACTAAATTAAATTAATACTAAATCATATGGTACTACAGGCTAAAGTCGTTTTGTTGTCTGCGACGCTCATATTATTATTTTTTAAATAATTTTTTTTATTAATTTTTAAAATATACAACACAAAATGTCGCTCAATCTCGTTCATTTCACACACACCACTCGTGAGCAGCAACTATTATTCGAATGAAGCGCCCGCGAGGTGGCGAGCGCAGCCGAAGCTGACCGGACATTTCCGAACCTTACATCGTGGCGAACCCGCTCTCGTCGGCCGCCCGAAAACTGAAGATTGAATCCCTTGCTGGATAAGTTCCACGTGATTTCTGGCAATATAATGGTTTAATTAATAAGGTAAGATATTGATTTTCACTTTTGTAGTGTACATTACATTGTGATTAGTATATTTCGCCCAACCATTAAGTATAAAACAAGCATTTAATAAGTCGTTGCTTTTTGCCAACTTGGCCAAGAATAAGCCTGGGGATGGAAGCAACCCCGGGAACTGCGTACAGTGAGTCTGCCACACACTCTCACGATGCTCCCACGCTGCCGGCCGATGGTGAGAGCATATTCGAGGACTTCGCGCGCAGACCATTCTCGTCGTGTTTTTGTTATTTATTTGAAATTCTGCAGTTTGTATCATATATTTAAATACATGTTATGTGACTATATAATAAATATCAAAATGTGTTTTATTGTATTTAATATTTGCCCAACACATTTTATGAGATGTAGAAAATTGTAACCAATAGACGGTCTTGTAAATTTGTATGTCTCAAATCATGTACATCCCTGAGATACCATTACACTAAAATAATTCAAAGTCGTTCTCACCATCATCGCAGACATGTTCATGTGTGTTAACGAATATATTGTATAAAATGTGTCAACTAAAATATATTATATTTGTGTATTTTAATCTATAGGTTGGCAAATCCAACACTGTCTTTAATCTTTTATCGACCTCATGTTGTGGACTTAAAACGCCTTAAAACGCAGCAAATCACATATTGAAAATTAACAATTTCAAAAAATTCCCTGCGGGGCTATACTGGGGGGCTTCCGCCCCCCAGACCCCCCAGCTATGTTAGGCAAAAGACTTAACCCATCAGAATTGCTTCCCCTACGAGAAAACTCACGGCACGCCACTGGTAACAATGAGACACACGAAGTCGCCTACTTTTCACAGACGTTAAGTAATTACTCTGCATATAATGTCGAAGTAGTCCCTAATGAGTATTCAGGAATAATGTGTGCTGCTATTTGTTATGAAAAGAGCAACCCTGTTGTTCTAACCAGCTCGTTGGTCTTGAGTGAGGCTCGTTGGTCATGTGGTTAGCGTCTCTGCTTCCAATGCAGAAGGTCTAGGGTTCGCTTCCCGCTCTAGGAAGAAGTTTTTAAACTTCTCCATCACCATCAGTTCTTGACTTAGAAATTAGTAAATGGTGACTTTAGAGCCGTCCTAGCAACGAAGCACATTTTGTTCCGTTTCGACTCATATATTGCATCATAATTTATATTATCCCACTACATTGTGAAACAAATTTTTTATTATTATTATTATTATTATTATTATTATTGTTATTATTATTATTATTATTATTATTATTATTATTATTATTATTATTATTATTATATGCGGTGAATGATAATCACTGAAACCATAAAAAATTGACAAAAATGTTTAATCTCTCTTTAACACAATATCGACTTCTAAAAAGAGAATACAAGCTATTTGTTGGATACGTATATCTATCGTGAGAAATAAAAAAGTTTCCCATCTCATGTTGAGCTCGACCCATATGTCCAATATACTTGCTATCCAACACCACTTGCCTGTTTCAACTGCATATATGGTCTCCGACCTGCTCTTATAGTGTGATGTAGGACAGCGTGTGGCATACCACTCAACTCACCTGAAATCAAGGAAAACATCACATTAATCACAATACCCAGAGCAATATATAAGACAGCTGTTGGCTTTACATGTGTATACAGTCGCTAGCTGACCGCCGAGAACGATGATTTGTGACCGAGGCAATCATTTCCATAATGTTGAGCCAGACTAGTGAAGCACATGCAAGCTGTATGCATGCAATTAATCAGACTAATCAATTTGACTAGCACTTAACAATTATTGGGCGATTGTTCACAGCTGGTCTGGCGAGGGGGGAGGGGATAGTTAGCCACCCGAGAGGACACTTGTGGTGATCACACATGGAATATACCCTCTCAGTGAAGTACCCTCGCCGTCCTACGTCACACATTGAGGCAGCACAATACTAGGACAGGACACGGAAGGGTGACCGTTCTTTCATATAACTTTGTTTGTAGGAATGCTGGCTGGAGAGAGTTGGGTAGGAATTCACAAGAGATATCATTTTTTTTATTATTACTTATATTTTTCTGTTTAACATTACATTTACATGGATGTGTTACAGAAAGGCGAGAAGAAACGAGCCGCGGCGACCCATACAGTAGATCCAGCATTCGCCTGTGACAGAGATGCATAGCTGGTATCGAATTACCGAACCGACACAATCACCGAACTTTAATTCGGAAGAATAAAGGTTTCGCGTGTAACTTCTGATCTACCTCTATCGGTGTACAATTTGAGTAGTTAATAATGTTCCTATTTTATGTGTATGCTCCGTTCTCTCGCTAGTAAGTACTTCTAGTTTTTCAGTTTGGTGGAGGAATCTAGACGCCACTGTTCAAAGTAACACCGGTATTCTAGAAGGGGCTTGCAGTATTCGTAGTGTGCGACAGGAGTGCGCTTCATGCCGATATCGTGCGCCCCTTTCCTTCTCAACGTCATCAATAAATAGTCGTATCGTATCATCGGACCGAATGTCTTCCAAGTATAAATGACATGTTACACTAACCAATACAACAGCGAAATGAATCAAAACTAAACAGGAGAGAAACGGTTTCTTTTTGTTTCATTCTTTCTTTCTACTTCTCAAAAAGCACTTTAGGATCTCATATTGTCTATGATGCACTTGAATGAAAGAGAAATACGACAAAATAGAAAATAGAACGTTCACGAATCAGTTATAAAAGTTTCCAGATAAGAAAATAAAGCTTTCAGCAAAGTAGGATTATAGCTTATTGGGTTAGTAACGTGGTGGGAGTTGGACCTTCCCACAATAAAACTTATTGAAATTTATCGTCCATTTATAACGAAACATTTAGAGTAACGCCACAATAATAAATTCAATTAAACTACTGTACACAATCCTTGCAACTAGGTGACCTAATCCCAGGATAATTTTAATTGCTCTACTCTGTATCGGGTAAGCCCAGACAATTAAATATTCAATATTATATAACACATTTACGTGACATTTATGAGTAAATGAGTTGCGAGTAAAAGCAAAATAAAACTCTACAATGTTCTAGTTGAATGTTTGCAGTGGAAATAATGTACGCTATAATGCGCAAGTTGGAAGCAATTAGTGTTGATAATACACACACAAACGGCTATTAATTGGGTGATTCTAAACTATAACAGCTACTACACAAAATGTTTTTCCTCGTCATATTTCAAACGGTCCTGTTGCGTTCAAATATCTCAACTCTTACATACATTTCAAGCTAAGTATTGGGAATGATTGATTGATTGATTGATTGGATATTGCTTAACGTCTCATATATTGGGAACGAAGTTGATGGCGAATTTGAAATTTTGAAGGATATACATTCATGGTCAATCTCAATTACTATATTATACGAATCATTGTGTTGTAAAACTGACCCAAGACAAAAACGAAATAGTATTTTGGTCAAAGTTCTGATCAGCCAAAACTCTCCTGCCCCCTTTAAAACGTACACTTGCACAGAGAAGTTAAAAGTGAGATGTGTGCCAGGTGCCTTGATAGTAGCGAACTCGTTCATATATTATCAAGTTGTGTTCATAGAGTGAAACTAGGTAAAGTTAGCTACTAAAGGCACCTGGCAGTATTCTTTAACATAACAAATCTCTCACAAAAACTTAGAACATCCAAATCATTAAGCAACCAACAAAAAAAATACTGGAGACATATTTTCGTAATCCGTGTATTTATTAAGATTATTTGCGTGTATTTGTGAGTGAAGTTTTGCGTTTTATCTGTACTGTTATGCATTATGCAGTATATAGGTATCTTTTGTACGTACCAATTAAATTTCAAGAAAATTAGAACATTTCACCAGTGAGTGAGACTTTATGGGACAAAACATATTAATCATAATTCCTTTGCAACATGAACTATTTCCATTTAAGGTGTGTTATTTCTTTTCACTTTTTGATTCTAGTGTTGTTTCTTCTATACGTTACATAATCATACAGTTGTTTGTTGACAGGGGGTTGTATGCGGATGCCATTTGTTTCCTAGTTCGCCAGTTTCTTGAACCGCCTGCATACATCACCTGTAGGCGTCCTGCAGTGTGAACCAGGTGTCAAATCTATCTGATATAATTACCAGCGAAGTTTGAAGTGAAGCTCAACAGTCTGAATGAGACGCTGACCAGGGATCCGATAACCATCGCAAGTGAGACGAGTTCGCTTATTAGGAGATGCGACTCGTGGAATGACGGTGCAGTCCGGAGCAGAAGAAAGTGCAGGGTACACCTCGAGTGCAGCCGTGTGTTTGTTTGTTCGTGAGTCGCGTCAAGAGCTGCGCTAATATTATAACGTAATGGCTTTGTTTGTTTGTTTGTTGCAATATGTGAGATAAACAACTGACATAATACAGAAGATTGAAATTCATCTTTCGCAGTAGGACTACGTGTTTCTCAAGATTATAAAGATAAAAATATTTTAGGGATCTAGCCGACATCATTAATTCCATTACTCCACTGCGTTTCGTTATTTAAGTCAAATGATTCAGTTCTATTTCCAGTTCAAAAAATCCAGTTCCTTTTCATTGAAGCTTCTTCTAACACGAGTTATTCAGTTCAAAGCTCGACCCAAGCAAATTTAATTTAGTGCAGGAGAGTTTTGGATCGGCCGAATTCTAGGTCTTTTAACTAGCATATTTCAATCATATTATGACACATACACTGAACCTGGTTCTTCAATTGATTAAACTCTAATAATAAGAGTAAAGTTCCAATCAGCATGGACCAATGGAAATAGATGGATACAAAACGCACAATCGAATTTAAGACAAAAAACGTAACAACCCTAACTTGTGTGGATTAAACTTATTTAATAATGTACAACGTATTATATATTGCAACTTAATAACCATTTTATAATGTATTTAACATTATCTCGCAATTTCTCGATTAATTTCAATGCACCGCAATATTATACGAGGTAGACTGACCTTGTAATAAGCAAACTTTGCTTCATTCAGCGGTGTGCACATGTGTGGGTTTGTGAAAGAACTCAAAACTCTGCCGATAGCCTTCACTCTATGCAAATCCGTTATTTGTTTAATCATTGTCGTTTAATGCGACTAATCGAGATTACTTGGCAATCTTTGCCATCGCTTGATCAATTGAAACGACGCGACCTTAGTTTATTAGATCTCATTCGAAGTCTGACAAAGGAGTACATCTAACTTCCTGGCCAAGCGACTTCGGACGTACGCTACAAGAAGCTGCAGATAAAATGACTTCAAGTGTGGTATTGTGTATGAAAGTGCGTGGTGACGTCACGTATCAGCACCTCGGTTTACAAACAAGGTTCCTTATAAGGGACCCAATCGCCTTGGAGAACTGTAACCCATGCAAATGAAGAACAAGTGGATCGGCATTATGAAATTCCGATACATTCAAACGTTCAACTCCGCGCACAGAAGAAAATCCATCTTCTCCTTAATTCGCAATCGCGTGAAAAGCGTTTTTTATAGGTTCATAAACGTCGAATTTTAGACAATTACATCGGAATTCGATTAAACCTCTAAATTGGAAAGATTAGTGTAGGCCTCAACTAAAAACCGATATACTGAGAGTTATAATGAAAGCCCTCTGAAAATAACACGCTATAAGATGGGTGATTTAATATTTTTATAGCCGACCTCTACCTGCTTCAAGCTAACGGAGCTATAGTGTTCCTTCGTAATTACGTTTCGAATACACTGGTAAGGCGGCCGACGGCGCTGTATGGAAGAAACTTATCGGACATGGTTTTCATTTAGAGAACTATAAAGAAATTTGCGCTGAAACTTGCAAGATACAAACGTAGAATGTTGTTTAGCTGTTTAGGCGCTCATTTATGCTTCCTTTACTTTAAAAAAGTTTGAATAGTGATTTAGTCGATATGAAAGAGAAGATAATCACAATCAAAATAATATTATTTACGCTACTTTTAGTTCGCTCAGGTAGTAAAATATATATTTTTTATAACGAACACGACGAGGAACTATTATTCAAATTAGTACGTATACTCTGGAGTTACTTCTGTCTTCACGGAGTTTAATAGGTAGATAATAATATCTGAGGAATCTCATAACCTCAAGGGGAGTAGATTGCTTCAGCTTATACGATTACTCGTGAACTTTAACTTAATTATTCACAAAGTCAATTCTCACACAATCTAAACATAATACATAACACAGTAACATTTCAATGAGTTTACACTATAAACAATGCACAATTCCCAGCGATGGCCGGTAGGATCCGTTTTACGTATTCCTTTGAAATATGGAGTGTGTTTGCACATAAGCCCCCAGTATGATCGCCTTAAGTGCCGAGTGGGCGGTCCTTTGATAGCGTACTGCGGTGAGGACTGAGGACGGACGGTCTTGTGAACTACAAGGCAAAGAGGTGTTACATATCTGATGAGCCGGAGCTCATAACTCTGAGCCTATTGCTCGAGCTGACTAAGCTCTTCGATAAACTTGCAACACGACGCTGGGGGTATAATTCTCCGGGGGACCTTAAGGAAGGCACAATACCCATCTTCCTCCAGTCGACGTCTGTTGAGAAGAAGCAAGTCCAGCACTCTGTTTACTCTTGCACTCTTAAACCAGAGACAACAAAAATGTACTCTTAAACTGTTTTGAAATGTTCTGCGGACTTTATTGACAGTTTGAATGTCATAAAAATTGTTGTCTTGCTATACATTGTTGACGTTGTTGTGATAGGGCTATTTCAATCTTTGCATTATTCAGTTCATTATTTCGTCTGCATTTTATGTAACGTGTTTTATTTAGTTGTCCTTTGTAAAACAGTTTTTATAACTCAATAGGATAGACGGTAAATATATGATAATTTAATATGTCGTGAGTGGGTAGACTCTAAATGCGAATTTATTTTTATTTATTTACTTTTATTTAAATACAGAAATCAAATTAAATAAACCTGCCCATGGACTATTCATGCCTCTCTTCCCGGTGACAAACTAGGTAATTATGGTGCGAAGATACTTTTGAGGGGAGGAACTAGCTACCAGAATTTGAAATATAGAGATATAACAATATTTTACTGCAAAGAGGACGGATTTATAGTGAAATGAGAAGTTCACATTGTCTTATGTGGTTAGAGACAACAGGTTGCACAACCTAATGCAACCAAAAACGACTACGATGTTGTGTATAGGGTTGTACATAAAACACCGGCACGAGGACAGGAGTACCAACATATGGAGCGAAGCCTACAACAAACTGCAGATTCTAAGAAATATGCTGCAGAACTTTTTTCCCGGAAACGAATTATATTTGGTGGAGGTGCCGGGTTCATTTATATCTCGCTTCGGTGGCGCCAGCCTCGCGTTCCTAGAGCGTCACCAAACACATTATGTAACAACATTCTGTGTATTACAAGCGCCGTTGCCTTTGCGTTATTACTGTACATTTGTTACTTCCTCATCATGAATATACTCAACATTGTTGCGACTTTAGAATGTAGACGCGGACTTGTGATGACAACAAGCAAAGCTAATACAGATCGTGCAACTGCAAGTTCAATCATTTAAAACGTCATGGACTCGTGGACACAAGACCACAATGACATTGGTTATACGAGGTAATTGGACACATTTGACAACTATAGAACCTGTCGCTACAGCTAAGAAACTGCGTTAGACATGGGTAAGGTATATAAATTAAGTACCCAAATAGTAGCTGTTGTTGCCAACAAAAATCTATTACAAAGTATAATATACAATAGGAAGGTTTATGGTCTTCTGGATAAAATGCAACAATGTCAATTCGTGAAAATATTTTAATGAAAAACAGTAGCCAATTTACGTAAAATGCTGTCTCTTTTGTAGGAGATCTTGACAACTCTAAACGCCCATGCACTTTGTTGCTTGTGTGGTAGCAACTATGCATGCATGCATAGCAGTTGGGACTCGGGAGCACATACAATACAGGTTGAGTACAATACTAATATAAAGATAATAATTCTGATTTAATTTACAAACGGTATCTGTCAACTGAAAGCAAACAATAGGCTACACTGAACAAAATAACTGTATTTAGATGTGCCGAGGTAAGCGAAGACGCAATACTGTTTAAATTACATGTCAGCACTGAACTTATAAGGGATTTTATTGCACATTACTTGGAGTGGACATCTTCTCCCGTCCCGATGCAGTCATGCATACGAGTCGACCTTTACGCATTTTACCACTTCAATGAGCAGGTATAATAAACGTGTACACTATAAAAGTAACGGCATGGCCATTTATCGTTATCGACTGTTATTACATAGGAGTGGCTTATATACTCTAGGAGTTTTTTCACCTCATTTATTTCCAAGATTGAATAGAGTTTTGTATCAGGAGGTTTAAAATAAATAAAGTAATAACACACCAAGGTAGGTTTATTCGAACAGTTCAACTTGTAATTGAACAGGCTAACGCATGCACGCAGGCTATGTTTATCTTCACTCTAGATGTGCACTTATCTGAAGGAGGAATCTCGACTAGGCACGTGTGCAGAAATCACAATAATCATCATCGCGGAAAGTGAAGCCTACAGATGAATATCAGGTAAAAACAGGCACAGACAGATAGTAATAGTCATCTTCGATTCAAGAGATTAATGACGTGGACCGTCAGTCCTACTTCTAACGTGTAGGCCCAACTATATTCATTTCCTAGTCAGTTTTTGTAACTCATTGGGTAGAGAATAAAATATAGATGTATTTATATGTGTGTGTATGAACGATTGAATTAAACTTATTTCCCATTAAGTTAAACTGATCTAAAATGAAGGACAACGACAACAATTTCTGATAGCAAACATATTTGGATGAGCGAAGCGAAGACTTCAATTTCACCGACCCCCCTAAAAATTTAGCTCGGGTGTTTTTTTGTTTTGTTTTTTTGTTTTTTTTTTGTTTTTTTTTCCGTCTGTTGGTTCGCTCTCTACCGGGCAAACGGCATATCAGATCTTGATAAAAATTTGAGGGGACCTTCGAAATCTCTGAACTTAGACTTGCTACGTTTTTGGGTACAATCGAAGAAATATTTCTCATGAATATCGAACTTTTACGATTTTTTTCGATTTTTAGTGCGATATTTTCGTGACATTTGGGCCGATTCTGACCAAACGGGTGGGGCTACAACGTTCATATTTCACATGGACATTAAGGTAATGGTGATGTATTGCTTTCTGAAAGAAAAAGTGGAAAAAGATAGCCAAAATATATAGAAATAAAGCTTTTAAAATGAGTTTTTTTATTTTTTGTACGATATTTTCGTGCCATTTGGGCCAATTCTGACCAAACGGGTGGGGCTACAACGTTCATATTATACATGGACATTAAGGTTATGGTGATGTAGTACCTTTTGAAAGAAAAAGTTGAAAAAGCTTTCCAGAATTCATAGAAATAAAGCTTTTAATATAAGTTTTTTACGGTAAATAATACCAATTAACAAGAAACAAAAGAAACTTGACAACAATCACCTTCAATGCGTTTAAAGCAAAACAAAGCACTTGCAAAAGTAAAGATATCCCACGCAAACTAAAAACTTTAAAAAGCTCATCCATCAACGCGGCGGGACTTAAGCGTTTTCCTAGTAATATATAATCATGTCATAGGAGAGCTTTCTCCAATATATGCATCGCTTTTCTGCCTGTCCTTCCTTATGTGCGTGTGTCACATCTCAAATACCTATCACTTAATATTAATTGTATTTGTTTTTAACTTATTTCGTCTATCCTATTGTCATCCTTTGTAAATCAGTTTTTTAACCGAATAAGATAGACGTTAAATAAATGAATAAATTGTTTAAACTGATTTACAAAGGAGGACAACAACATGACTTTCCTGTGATTATATTATACAGGCCTATCGAAAATTAGGAATTCTATGAACCCGGCACCTCCAACAAAGGGTATATTAACTATGGAGTTCGCTTCTCTTTTTCGTTGATCTTGTACCCGTCTTTGTAAAAGATACAAGCGTTATTCCTGACAGCACGAAAGTCAGCATTTATACAAGAAGTCGGTAGGAATCCAGATTGCGCTGTAATGGATTTCAAGAAGGGATCGATGTTATAATAAAGAAAGTGGAAACAAGATAAACATGCAATCCGTCGTGGTTTGAAGAGTAGGCCTTGTCATAAAGGTGCTTCTACAGTCCTGAGTCTACAGCTGCATCCAAACACTGCGTCCGGACGCAGCGTCTCAAAGAGCGACTTCATTGTATCTGCAGAGTCTGATGAACGTTTGGATGCCCACTATTGGATGCAGGGTGTGAATGCAGCTGCAGCTGCAGAAGTAGGCTGATTCCGAGGAAGGTCTTGATGTTAATCAGGATATTATGAGTATCTGCAGGTGAATGTCTGTGATGTGTCTGCCTATACGACACCTGACGATATTAAATCAACATTGAGGTGTTTTGAGAATACGATTGTGTTGGGGGGGGGGGGGGGGGGGGGATATAACTTAGCATCCAATTACGCTACCCCGCTTGGCACATAATGTCTCTGAACACATGCAGGCAACAGAAGCCAAGAGAAAAACCTGTTGAACTGCGTGATTATTCAAGGCTCGAGGAGTAGCCGAAATTCAATGTGATTACTTAGCATATTTTGGACAATTGATTAATTTGAGGTATTTATGTTGGCGAAGCAAAACATTGAGACTAAAAACATTTTCATGTATTCATGTCTAGTTCATTAGGCGTGTGCAGGCTTACCGTGGGTGCCAGAGAGAGGGGGGGGGGGAGTGGAGTAAGAGAATGGTGTGGAGGCATAACTTGCAGCATCACCCTATAAGCTTTACCTCATGACTTCGGCTAGAGTTAATGAATAAAACCCATCCAACAAGATCGAATTAGCTTTCTACCCACTGTTATATTTGGAGTTTGCATTCTCCACAAGATTTGTTTTTAAACACTTTAAAGATGAATTATTCAGTATTGCATAATGTGAGGCTTTCAGCCCCCCCCCCCCATCGAAATTTATGTTGCCAATTGATAACATTTTTATCCGAAATAATGAACTAGTGTATTAAGTGGAAACAGCTAAAGTATAAACACAATATTATTGAAGATCGCTCATATACAGGTATAAAGCGTGAAGGGTAAAATTCCGATTCAAAAGCAATAGAAAAAGTAATTTTTCAAAATATCTCTCTAATCGTTAATGCTTATAGGCTATTGTACCAAATCTGTCCGATAATTTGAAAGTTGAAGAAACATGGCTGAAAAGTTTACTGAATGAAAGAGGGCCTTACTTAAAACAGTTTTTTTTTTTTTTTTGGGGGGGGGGGGGGGCAGGACATAACCTCACTATCGGCCATTATATATCGTTTTTTTGACAGAAGTGTAGTCAGCACAGCTAGTACAAAATTAAATTTTGTAAATCGGTTTTCTGGATATAGTTTCTAAACACCTTTAGCTACAACTTCAACTATAAGGACAAATAGATTTCTGAAGTAACAGTTGGTGTACGATTTTTTTTGTTAAACGGTACAAATACGAGTTTTTTTTAAGTTTTGTATCGTCTGGCAAAAAAAAATCGTACACCAACTGTTATTTCAGAAATCTATTTGTCCTTATAGTTGAAGTTGTAGCTAAAGGAGTTAAGAAAACCGATTCACAAAATTTAATTTTGCACTATAGCTGTGCTGGCTACACCATTGTCAAAAAAATGACCGATAGTGAGGTTATGTCCCGACCAAAAAAAAATTTTTTTAAGCAGATTTATTAAAGGTACTCTTTCATTCAGCCAACTTTCAAAGACTTCAAAGGTTTTGACCCTACCCTGATTACAATAGCCTTAATCTTAAATTTTATTTTAATCCAGGAAAACCGATATAGTCTACAATTTATACGTCCCGAAATGTCCGGTGATTTTAAAATTGGTACAAGACGACCCACAGAAATAAATAAGCCAAAAATAATTTGACCCCTCCGTTCGTTTTCAACAGTATAGCGGACACACGAGGCATGCGTAGTTAGCATTACACATGTAGCTTTAATTTATTTCGTCGCCGTTGGTGGTGGGTTTTATCAATTTCACAATTACTAGCGCCACTGGCACCAACAATTTCAACGTGATTTCCGATGTATTTATTCACCGCCCCAAAACACTATATGCATACATTTGAATGTTAAAACACGCGTACCACCATGTACGACCAAGCAAGTAAATATAGTGCGAGCTTCAGAACCCAATAACGAAGTCAGAGGCTCATGTAGAGGGGGTCTAAATCATCACTCATCAATCTCTCCACGCATGATTGACAGCTGCTCACCAATATGCGAGAGGTGAGAGTTAACCTGTGTACACCCATTAATTAGCCCCGGCTGGCGAGACGAGACAAGGTGGCTATTTACACAGCGTGTGGTGGGCCCGCACGATAACATGGGTTTAGTGTTGTCGTCCTACACTCAGATGTCAGCGAACTTGACCGAGCTGTTATTACATTTAGAGGATCTAGTGGTGGGATCTAGTGGTAGGGTAGGGGACTCGAATCACTCATATTCGCAATAATAAGCGAAACTAATCCTAAAAGTATCTGCACCCCAAGATCTATCGCGTAAACGACTCCAATAGGCGTTTAACCAAATTGTATTTTCACCCCTCAGGACCATAAATTAACACAATGACCGTAACACGACAAAGATATTAGATATATTGTATTAGAAGAAGAAATTCAATATCTTAACGCCTAGCTTGAATCAATGACGACCAAATTTGTTTTTGTACAAGCGTGTAAATAATATGAATAACATAATTTCGTTGTAATATACCTCATTTTAAAAATTAGGCCTATGTAATACGAACAGTCATCTTACTACATGAAAAATTAGAACGTACATCAAAGTCTCCCAGGTAAATATATAATTTTTTATCTTAAATACAAGAACTAATCTTAATCTTGTTAGCACAAAATCATAGAGATAGTAATTCACATCCACTTATCACCAGATAATCCTTCTAATCATCCACACTCGAAACAAAGTTCTGCTAACTTTCCACACCCATTTCGTTCCTAATCGCCCATCCTGCTGCTGCCTCCCTTCTGTCTATACCTCTTGGGTATCTTGTTATCTCTATCAAACTAGAACACTACCATATGCTTATAATTACAAGTTACAAGTATGCCGAGACTGGCTGGCGTGTTACTTAGGACGTGTCGTACTGGCGGGTACTACCCACAATGACGCTGCAAACTACACAGAAGTTTAGAGCAAACCTCAATGGGATCAGCTGGAATGCAAAGTAACCTAACCCTCTAACTTCCTCACGAACGAGTCCCAAGCCATGCTTACAGGATTAACAGTATCGAATTAGTGAGAGAAGTTTCCATATATCTGACCGTCCGTTCTTCCGTCTACGCGAGTTACAAAAACCGAACACGACGTCTATTTGAGATGAGTTTTTTGTTGGGTTTTCCTTCAACACGGATGATAATAATGTTTTGGGTGACCCTGAGACTAAGGGGGAGTGGCTAGCCCTCTAGAAAAATTGAAAAGTCTTGACCCGGCACCTCCACCATACTGAAAAACACAAGTCACGCCACAAGCGAAAAACATATTTTTCTCATGGTAAGCAAACCCGGGCACCTCCACCAAAAGATCAACAATTATAGTAGCAAATTATTTTATTTTTGTATTTTACAGACACACTATGGAAGTGATTATTAGAAAAACTGACAAAAAACTTTTCAGTGTAATATATTATTCTCAATCCATCATCGAACGTAACCCGACATAATAACCATCACCCACCTACACCATTGAATACAAGTTTACTAATTTGAAATTTTCGTAAATAGGGTAAGCCTTTTCTTGTCAAAATAGTCAAAATATTTTTAACTTCCTTCTTTGTTGAATGTTATGACAAGGATGAACAATAAATAAATAATTTACATCTTGTGTAAACAATAACATTTCTTGATTTCTAATTATTTGCGTATGTTTGTGTAAGTGAATGTATCAAAATATGATGTCATTGATAACATTTATTATTTTCTCGAAAATACATTTCAGTCGCCTCCACATTGGTTTATCAAATACTCATCCCACAACGCTTATAATCACAACGGGGACTCCTATTGACGCCTGATGCTTCACATTTACTCAATTAATATTCCAATCCCATTTGTGATTGGATTGTTTCTTGTGTACACTGACGTTTTCAGTATGTAGAATTGTATAGATGACTTAATTAACTTTCTGACGTGTCAAAAATAAAAACAATTATCTCACCATTGTTAAACAATAAAGTGATTTTCCTTCCAGAGAATGCATTTATGGGTGTCAACAATAGTTAGTGGAAGATTAATGGACGGTTTTAATTGACGGAGATGAAATTATGTAGCATAGTAATGGCAAACTTGGTGTTTATGTTCTATGTTACTCTTACAATTTGTATAACAGTATTGTATTGTATTTGTATAAAACTTAACACAATTTCATGTTTAAAACATCAAATTATTAATTATTGGATGAGCGAAGCGAAGACTTCAATTTCACTGACCCCCAAAAAATTTAGCTCGGGTGTTTTTTTTTTTGTTTTTTTGTTTTTTTGTTTTTTTTTTTGTTTGTATTTTTGTCTGTTTGTTCGCTCTCTACCGGGCAAACGGCATATGCGATCTTGATGAAATTTGAGGGGACCTTCGAAATCTCTGAACTTAGACTTGCTGACGTTTGGGTACAACGAAGAAATATCTTCTCTGTATCAACATTACATTTCTTGATTTCTAATGTATTTGCGTGGTTGTGAGTCGAATGTATCAAATGGATGTCTTGAAACATTCTTTTTTTCTCGAAATACATTTCAGTCGCATCACATTGGTTAGTCAAATACTCTCCACAACGCTAAATCACAACGGACTCCTTGACGCCTATGCTCACATTTACTCAATTAATATTTCAATCCATTAGTGATTGTTGATTTCTTGTGTACACTGACGTTTTCGTATGTAGAATTATAGAGACTTAATACTTCTGACGTGTCAAAAGTAAACAATTATCTACATTGTTAACATAATATGTGATGTTACCTTCCAGAGAATGCATTAGGTGTCAACAAAGTTAGTGGAAGATTAATGGACGGTTAATGCGAAGATGAAAATGTAGCATATTAAGGCTAAACTAGTGTTTTGTTCTATGTTCTAACGGTACTGTATTGTATTGTATAAACTAGATACAATTCAGTTAAAACATCAAATTATTAATTATTATTACACAATGTTGTTTCTTTAATTTGAGTGCAATTTATTCTTTTAGAATGTGTATGGAAACACCTTCCATGAGAGCGATCCAAAATTTATATGCGTTTCCATCCGCACTCAGGCGCACTTAGGCGCCTAGTGCTCACTGGATTGCACTTGTCTTTTATTTGTTCAGTTTTGTATGTTATCAAGTGGAGGTTGACAACAATGACATCTATGCACGCGAGTGCCATGAAACCTTAATTATGATAATCATCTTGATTAGGCCTAATTATCGTCATGGCCGTGCTGCGCTCGTATGCTAATGCCCTCACCTAATGTTTGGCAGATGGTCCGAACTGGACCACGCTCGACCACTGCCACCTGATATCCTAGGCAGACAAGATGCCGGAGCATCGCTGATGGGTGGACCTCGTTGACGTACACCTCTGCACTGTTGCAGCCAGCCCGCCGACTTTGACCGCTTCATTCGTTCAACCACTGCACTCTCACTCGCACTCACTTGCACTCACTCGAACTCACTTGTACTCTCGTGTCATTATTGGAGGAATAACGACAACCTTTCCATAATAAATATTTTAATTTATTTATCTATTTTATAGGCGATAAATTATTTAGTGACACGCACTTAACGAAACACAACTGAAGGTAGAAACGCAATTATGATAAAATTGTTGATTTGCTAGTAAATTGGAAAATATAAATTTTATAACTATTAATTTTTTCCCACTGCACTTGTGACGACGGAAAGTAGTGTACATGTATACATGCGCGGCGTCTGTATGCACCGTCGTCTCCCGCTGGAGTCGCGATCTCTACTGCAAGCCATCATGACGAATCCAAGTGTCCACTGACTCGATTGCAGTGAGAGTTGTTGACTAACTGAAGTCGTCCCCGGCATCGGCTACTGGTTTCCCCGACCAACACACCACACACACACGCATTACGAAAACATTCCGCACACAAATCACTGCCTTCTCGTACAACTCGGACACAATAGGAAGGCTGTGTTCTCTCTCCGAGGGACCGTGTGTTTCGAGATGGTTAGTTGCGACGGCGTCGACGTCTGCGGGTTGCCGACTCTTGGGCGCCGCGACGCGGGGGGGGGGACGGCGTCGGGACGACGGAGAAGATTGAAACGCTCCAGAAAGACGACGCACGCAATTAACTGTGTTTGGATGAATGAAACCGAACAAGATCAAACAAATGGCTTCTTTTTTATACCCTCGCCAACCACAAAATACGATAATTATCATCAGTGCTCTCTTGCCCAAGTCATCCTCGTACGTACATGTCGGCATCAACCCTCACCCTTCCCTCTCTCTCCATCTGTCTCCATTTATTTTCAGTCACATTTGCGTCGGGCAGGAGTAATCACATTTACGTCAAACAAAAATGAGTCTAATATGCAAACACATTTTCTGGTATTAGACCCAGCATTAATTACCTAAACAGGGAGCTCTCCACTTGGCGCCCACACAGTAAATCATAGCTGTATTCCACACACGCATTTCCTAAAGTTCAAATCTCATTTAGCCTCCTAGTTAACGCAAATAAAATGACATCCACAATCCGCCATCTTGGCTCGGTTTTATTATCCAATTCCGCGGTTTTTTCCTCGAATGAACTCGAACCATTAATGTTAGATTGATTGAAAGCCGTGGAATGCCGCGGAGCTAATGTTATTTTATTATCCCCTAATGTATGTCTAACATTGGGCACCCGGCCAGAAGCTGAGCTGAGGTTGAAGATCACGGTACGAGCCTGGTCCACCTTGGCAGCATGGCGACGACACTGAAGCTCAAACCTGCAGGGCCGATTGTTAGATCACTGCACACCTCTCTCTCTCTCTCTCTCTCTCTCTCTCTCTCTCTCTCTCTCTCTCTCGATATGCAACTCACGAACTGCGGATGAAACTCTAATTCGGATGATTAGCGAAACGGTACACACCACCGGCAATCGTTACTGACTTTTTTTAAATGCTCTCCTAATCCAAAAAGGCAAATGTTGGTATTGAGTAATGAATGATACCCCTTGGGCATTCTCTCACTACGATACCCCTTGGGCATTCTCTCACAAGATTAAGTCAACTGACGATGAACAACCTACCTAAGATAAATGTATACATATTCATAACCGCATGGCGCTGGTGGCGAAGTGTTGCTTAGGTTATGAAAAACAATTGGATTTGCTCAAAGATGCCACACTGCCACAGAATCAATAAGAGCCACTGGGACATTTCTTCACCGATCACACTACTGTCCTGTTCTACGGTCGCTGAAGCCTGTTTGATAAGTGGCACACGACGACACACAACTAATTCGGTTTTCAGCGTCACACACAACAGCTTGTCCTCATAACTATTCACAGATCACAATCTGTCGCCGCTGTAGGCCCTGCTGTATAAGTGGCACACGACGCGTGTATAAAAGACCATACAAAGTATCATGAACAGAGGCTATATTAATTTACCAATAAAAACTATCAAGTAATGCGTTATTAAACATGCATAGTCTTTTTGTACCCCATTAGCAATACATTAGGGATCTATTAGCAACTGGTAAACTCATATGAAAAACGTTACTTATGAATAAAACATAGGAATACTTAACCCTCAATGTTTTTTTTAGAAAATACTAGTAAACTATAATGTAGTTATACGTGGAGTGAAAAGGCTGTGTGGATTGTGCAATTTTTTTGAAATTATAAAGGCTTAAAGCCATGAAATAGATTCAATTTGGTATGTTTTATATTATAGTTTTGGTGTTTACGAGTCAATAGCTAAATTGATATCAGCAAGAGGAGGAACATTTCACGAGAAGAAACGCAAACGTGTTTCATACGCAGTAATGATTATTCTACAGTCAAGATTGGTGTGTTCAATTTCAACTAAGTGTAAGCCAATCAGTCTCAACTACTGAACCACCAGTGAGATTTAAGTAAGTTTGATAGAAGGTATATTTTCAACGGTGCATTAATATTCCCGTCGCCAACAAAGAATTGACGCCAGGTCGATTATTCTCAGAGCCAAAGATTGAAGTAGAGGCCATCAGATATTTTAGAGGTGACAAAGTGTCATCTACGAAAATATAGAATGTGCAGCCCTCGTAGCTTTTCACTTCTCCGCAAAGTATACAGCCATTATTACCTTCAGATCTCGTACAAGTCAGACTAAGTTTTAAGACAGATTCACTCGTGTTTATGCTCTTAGATTTATGTAATCAAAACATCTGAAATAAAACTTGTAAAAATATACGAGCTTTGTAAAGTTTGACCATTTGCACAGACTATTTGCTTACGAACAAGTCCTATTCATTCTGATGAATGATGTTTGTGTTTATTGTCAATCACTCCAGAACGGATTTCAGCCGTTTCCTCCAAGTGAAAACGGTAGCATTCAAGATGGCGAGGTAAACATTTCCTTCCTACATCCTTTGCCAAAATATTTTCGTCACTAACTTTGAAAGTAAAACGTAAACCCATATAATCCTTCCATTCTGCTTACATCCACCGTGTGAGCTCGAGAAACCTTTAAGTGCTTCCGCGCGAAGACGAGAAAAAACGATAAAGCTCTGGAATTAATCTTGGATTTTCCGATTGACCTAAAACCAGCCTCCTTTCAAAAGGTTATCCTAGCGTTATATTTCCCGTGGCATTCTCGACAGCTGAGTTTTGTGGCGCCGCGTCGGCGTCTCGACGTCCCCAGCCAGTCTCCGGTGGGAGGGAGGGAGGGGCGTAACTCATATCTCCAACAGACACCGCCAGATTACTATAAAAACACTGGCACAACTCGTTTATCTTGTAATTCCCAGCGAAAACTCGCACCCATATTTCCACCATCGCCATGTACAATTCCAATTAACGAAGATTGCCAAGTTAGAGCAATTCATTTATTAAACCGAGGGATAAAAAACAGAGGGCCTCTTCCTAACTTAATGATAGCGATTAATTAAAATGCATCTTCCGTCTTAAACTCGAACAATTCAATTGGTATGCGCTGGAGTCAGATTTCCGAATAAATGCGACGTTGGCCGATAAACAAACGAATGGAGCCTTCTTCGTAGAATTTAATTAAAAACGAAAAACTCTGCGCATTCCTCGTCAGCTGAAGAGTTGCAGGTGCATCTGGCGCTAGGCTGGGCGGCAGCGGGCACGGAGGCAGCGTAATGAATGCATGTCTAACGCTGGTACAAAGATTTAATTGTAGGGAGAGAAAATAAATTAACTGTTGAGAAAAAGGGAAGTGAGTTGAACTCTCTTAGGGAAATGTTAGTGGTTGCCGAGTGTCGGCAGAAGATACAGGGGTCACATCTAGGCATATTATTGCAAGGAGGGTCATGACCTGGCAGCGATGATGGGTTTATGGCAATGTTTAGTGACTTTTTTTATCATTTTTTGTAAATACAAACAAGTATATACCTTTTTATAAACACTTTCAATAAGATGTATTGGTCTTTATAACCACTTTATCATAGGATTTTTTTCTGAAAACTTGGAAAGCAATATTATACTTTGTGGTCATTTCTCTCAACACTTGCACATACATCTTCAAGAGCATCCCTGTGATAACTTTCTGACACTGTCGTGACTCACTTTTATTGCAACATTATCACTCGTACACGACATTATTAATTCTGCACTTAGCTCTTTAGTTATAAAATTGTTATAATCTACTCGTCACAAGCTAAAATATGTCCCAAACTGAAGCTTTTCTCTAAAAACATTTATACCAGACAAAATGTGTGTGATTCATTCGAAAGTATGGGGTTCTTTAATGTTTGAAAGTCCCAGCCAAAATCTTCGGTGAAGATATTTTAAAACTCGTAAAATTTTATTTTTCTCTGTCAAATGACTCCACATTTAAATCCAGATGAATAGCGATTTCACTTTTGCCATTGACTACACATTATTTGAGTTTCTCTGCAGATTTTTACATACGGATTTACAGTTTATTTCCAAGGTTTTTATTCAGACGTAGAGGTCACTGCTAGGGATTAGGTCCTCCCAAACAGCCTTTTTCCTTCACCACACTAATATAGTCACCTGAAGATGCTCACACTGGTTAAAACTGATGGGCATATACCAACAGCGGGCATTCCATTTGAAAAATAAAAAGTGTTGATACTCGATGGAGGATTTTATAATACGTTTGTCACGCTTTGGATGTAATTATTTCGTATCTAATGAGACTTAAGAAGAGATCGGATTGAGATTCCGCCGCGTTTTTGACGAACACGTAAATACATTTTGCTTTGCCATCCATGTTCTAGATTTCGAGTCGAGATCCCGTATGTTTCCTCCGATCGCCCCTATACTTTTCTCTTTCGGGACGTGATACAGTTAATTAAACTCAAGGAATGTCGTCTTAGAATTTCGATAGAACTGGTCGGATTCCAGTTGCTATACCCTCTCTCGTTCCACCGGGAACCGGGACCGAGTTTCCCGCATTCAAGGAGCAGGAGGAAGAGAGACGGGAAGAGAAATAGGAAGAAATGAGAATCAACAAGGACTAGCACGATACTCAATTTCTTGACGGAAAATTGGAGTCGAGTCCCTGGGTGCATTTGTGGATATTTGATAAGCATAATATCCGCCCCCAACCCTCCCTCATCATTCGATCTTTCCTACCAAACCCTACCCCTAACCCCCACCCCCCTCCGCCACAAAACCGCGATAGAACGCACTTTAACAAGAACTGGATCGACCTGATTTTAAACCGGGAAATGGATGTTTTCTCGAAAAGTCGAAACCAACACTGTAAACACGTGACAATGAGACGCCATTGTTGTCGTCGTCGACGTCGACGTTTGTTGTTGTTGTTGTTGTTGTTAGAGCTTTGTACAACCATAAGCTACCATTACAACTCCATGGTACAACCACGTTCTTCGATTAATTAAGACGTTACGTGTTTCTAACTTAATTATATAGCAACAAATATAGCCATTAATATTTTTCTCTCAAATACCATCTTCTACCAGTAATTAAATTTTTTCATAAAATTACTTTGTAATTAATCGATTTTAAGTTTGATTTCCTGATCCTTTGCAAAATAAAGATACGCATAAAAAACGTATTCACAGATTTTTTAGCACACTCTACTTTGTAACTAACAACCGTGTAGCCTGATATTGTTCACTGTCAGCCAGTGTACCGGCAATCTTATTAATGACTCTTTGCCCTATTACAATGTAATACGTGTTTTCACACGTGTTACATCCTCATAATTATTATGTACTTAAACAAATTAAAATCCAATTACTTAAAAATCACTAATTTGTCTTTATTATCTTTCAAGTTGCTCTATTACATCTCACTTGCTTTCTCGTTGATAGTTCTTCTCCTCGGTGTAAACTCAAGAAATATTATAAGTAAGATAGTATTTCGCACAAAACTAAATTGCATTTTATGTAAATCAATCCAAAAATTACAAAATCCATCTCAGCGGGGTATCGAACCCCGGTCTCCCGATGGCCGGTCGAGTGCTTTACCCCTAAGCTACCGAGACAGTTTCATAACATTTGGATTGTTGGTGCATTGTAGATACCCCGCTGAGATTGATTGTTTAATTTCTGGATTTACATAAAATCAATTACACCTACGGGAGTGTTTCCCGATTAATGCAATTGAGAAATTACATTTGTTTTTTAATGAACTTTTGAATCTTATAGATTTGGTAATATTATTTCATTATCACCATCGTAATTACAAAACCAAGAATTTAAGCAGTTTATTTACAACTCATATCGTTGTTTCTGTTTCTGTGCCTGGGTTCGATCCCCTGTTCAGTTAATGTTTTAATTGTCTTAGCTAATTATCAGCACCCCACAACCACCAGCCATCATCTGGGGTGTGATGCATCGTCACACAACCTAACCTATACCTGTCGGGTTAATACTTTAACGCCTCAATGCATCATGTTTTTTGTACGACAGATTTGATTGCGTGTTTTATAATCCACTGCACAGTATGAAGCATGGTTTTCTCCTATACCGTCGTCATAATCGCTATTTTATTGAGGATTATTCGTGTTATTTGGTTGGATTTAGAGTTACGATGCGGCGAATGTAGTTTAGAATAGTAACAACGTGTTACTAATCATAGAGAGTGTATATTTTCATTAAAAAATGATTTGTTCTTCACTTAAAAAAAAACTCAAAAAAACTCAAACAATTGTAAAAAAGAAATCATTTTTTCGATTTGATGTAGTCAGTAAATGTTATATTAAAACCAAAGGCAGAACGAATTGTGACGTTTTGAAGTAGTGTTTCCGCCTTTTTATGACACAACCTCTTTTAATATAGATATGTGCGTAAAGTCTGACAGTTCCCACCATCTATACTGCCTGTTGATCACTATCAAGAGGATGTGAGGATGATTTTGAATCAGAATATGCTAAGTATAGTTTTTAACCAGAGTGAGACATTAATATTATGTTTCTTATAGTTCTTCAACTATTTCCATATAACTATTATGATAGAGTTAAGTTTTTGTATCAACTCGTTGGTTAGAGCCCTATTTTCTTCACTCAAAACATTCACGAATGTTGACCATCATTAGTTTAATAAACAGTCAAAGAAAACATTCCACTTGTCATGTATTTCAATAACTTCTATCTAGCCGTGTGCAATTGACCACAATAAAAAGTAGCTGAGTAATGAAACATTTCGAGGATGTGCTCCGTACGATCTCGCTGCTGAGAGATGGAGATAGAGGCGAGTGCATTCTTCGTCGACAGAGGTGGTTCTTACCTCCGTCGACTACGTGAGAAACCAAACACCCAGCGGTCCTTAGTAGATTACATTTATTTCAGTCTCCTTATATAATAATACTACAAATAAAAATAGAACTAAAACTCACAATACAAAATATAAATATATAAAAAAACAAGTAATTATTATAAATACAAACACTACAATAATCTTAGTGGATGGGTTGATGAATTCATCAAGTGAATAAAACTATTTAATCAGTGATTATTTTTTTTGCTTTTTCAGTATTTGTATTTTTCCGTGGAAGATTGATGTAGAGTATACTGCAACAGTGGACTACTTTTAACAAATTAATGTGTAAAGGACGGAATGAAAACATTACAAATTCCTTCCATTCCACCACAGATAACAGATTGGCCAGTATAATGAAGCCAGTAAAAATAGTAATAATTTACCCTCAGCTTTGTGCAGAAAAGGAAACCATAAATATCCTTTTACGCAAGATATTTACAAGGCTATAATAGGCATTCTATAAACTTAAAAAAAATGCTAAAAGGTAAGTATAGAAACTTGGAATCCTTAACCTTTGATAGATCTCTCACTCAGCATATTTTTTAATTGGCATCTAAAAAACGTTTTAACAAATATAGTATCATATGTGTGATGACTTAAGCAATCTTGAAACCACCCTGAGTAAATGATTGGTTATATTCCTGCAAATACCTGTAGTTGGGGGATCGTGGGAAAAAAACAGACGTGTACAGGGTTATGCACTGTACGAGATACGAAGATAGAAATGTGGTATAGAACATTGTGTGAAATGATAACACTCGTATGTAACTTGATAAGTTATGAGTTTACATGTTGTGAGTGAGAAATCACATAAAGATTGTCTTAGAAAATGCAAATGCACCGACTTAAGTATTTACCATAATTCATCTGGTCTTGAACTGAAGAGTAGAATTATCTTAAAACTAATTTTATACCGGTATGTTAACAATCCTGTTCTGACTTTTACCTATTCCCTAAGTGTTACTCTATCCAGTATATTTCAACTATGCATATTCCGGTGTTTGGTAATAAATCATATTGTTTCATAAGCAAGCTATCAGTATTATCTACAGCCCTACTTTAGCAACCATCCCCCCACCCCCTATTCTCCATTTATCCACCATTCTAAAGACGGTGTTATCTATTTTGATATCTTAGAACCAAGATACTCCAGACTGTAATGAAAATAGCACAATGTCTCGCCCTCCCGCCTTTCTGAAATCTCCATTAGAAACGCGAACGATAATTAATTTAACGTTGCTTGTGCAAAGTCTCGCGCCGACACCAGCGTCTGAATGGAGGCACTAAAATAAACAACGTTCTAAAGCAACAATAGCGTTTTACGACGGCAAGACTAAAACTGTTAAGGGCGCGTCAAAACAAGGAGTTTATTGCGTCATTGATTGGAATGCATAGTAAACCGTTGAATTATATCATTTATTCCTGTAGCAGAGATTAAATCATAGATTTAAGCACCAAAACTCGTATTAAAAAGATCGATGGTTCGAGTCCGGACACCAAAATTCTAACTAAAGTTTGTTTCCAAGGGTTTCCACGGGAATTCCTCCAAAATACCCTCACCACGCGGTCGTCAATATCTAGTCAGAGAAGGCTACTGTTTCGGGGCACGTTTCTTTAGACAATTGATATAAGTGGGCTTAATTTGGATAGGTTGCTAGTCCGATTTCACAACCAAAAGAATCCAGGTTTCATATTCTATTTAAGTGCTGAGTTTGAGCATTTTTACATTTTTGGAGAATAAAATTCAAAATGTTGGTCTTTACTTTCTTCGTATCATTCGTTAGGACGTAAGTGAAGGGTCCATTTCATTTTAGATTCTGGGAATTGAGATGAATGTTCCTTTATCGACAGAAAGCTCAATACTGTATATTTGAATCAGAGTACATACTTCCAATATATAGCTTCTCAGCGTGAAGTGTGTGAGATGGGGTAGGCAATGGTTGTAGCACTCGATAATCAATGTAATAGCAAGGTGGTTGAAGACGAGGTTTCTGTTAGTGGAGACACTTAGAGAGTGTAAGGCGAGGATTGTCAAGGAGAGTGAAGATTTCATGGAGATTGTCAAGTCATCGAAGTCAGTGACCGATGATGGTCATGAAGCGTGCCTTGATACACAGATACACAGCTTCATTTATTTCATGTCCATCATATTAAGATCGACTGATTTATAAAAGAGTTATAAAGGAGGAGTGCAAGCTAAAATACTATCGTTACAAGAAAATGTATGCACAAACCAGATCTGAAGTATTAAAATATGCAACAAAAAAGTCATCGACGAGTCATAATTTGTTGCTTAATTCATATTAAAACTACTTGGAAGTTACAATTTATGAATATACTTAATACTTTGTATAGACGGTATTTAAGTAGGTGCGGCGCAGGCAAAAGTAATTGACCATACCTGCACTGGCCTCATCATAATAAAACAGGAGTAGGCTAAGAACTTTTACCTAGTTCCCTTCGATTATTCATCGTATATACTGTATGTTATTCCATCTCAACCAGATAGTTGTGAATTATTCAATAAGTTTAGTGGTAAATTACTCGCACATAGACATTCAATAAACCCGTATTGTGTTTATTTAATCACATATTAATTTATCGCTTAATCTTAAAAACAGTATAACGCCACAAGTTCTAACCATTGACAAAACATAACAGGCCAATGGCCAAACTCATTACATAACACTTGAATCTAATTTTAACAGGATACTAAGTAAAATTAAAGAGTAAGCATACACATACACTACATCATACACATATACACACTATGTTAAAAAACAAACAGAACTGCCGATTGACTTGAACTTGTTGTGAACTTTCCATAAAACGTGGGGTTAGCCTCCTGCAAGGAAATTTTTTATATACTCGGCACCTTCCCCAAGGAGAATTGAACACTGGAACAAACTTTGCATAATAACCGTAATCTTTGTTTCTTATTTTGGGTGAGGTGTTAGAACAGCTACAAAGTCACAATTTACGTACGCCCTGTTCTGTACTGTTATTGTGAACATAACCTGTAAACTGTAGAAGCCAAAAACCAAACTATGATTCAACCCTGGACAAATAAACTCACTAAGTGGCAAGTACCTATGTCTGAACGAGGAATACAACCGTATTTGGTTGTTCCAGGTTTGAGAGTGATTATAGGGTATGTGGATACTTGGAAGGAATGCCCTTCAGACTGTAAAACCTTCAATCAGGGCTCCCTGCGGTGGGAGTCGATCCGACGACCTCTTAGCCGCACCGACCAAGGTTCTAATATACAACACCACCGAACTACCTCGAGGAAACCGGTAAGTCGAGACTTCAAGAGTGCACGCGATACGCTGGCAAACTGTGCGTAGTGTAAATCACTCCTTCGGGGGAGTTAGTGTAGGGCGTGCAACACTAGAGAACAGCCTTGCTGGAAAGCCTGAATGATAGACACACAACGTCTAGTTTATAGTTTGGTTAGAGTCTCTGAATCAATGACCAGTTGTATATCGCGCCGTACACTCGGTAGTCGGGTAGTACATTTCCGTCCTAGCGTGAAGCTTAGATCATAGAGCGCCGATCTGCGAGTACGCCATTGGTCAGGGCGACAATGTACTACCGGACTAGCGTATGTTCGGCGGTACGGCGCGGTGGACAACCATCCATTGGCGTAGAACCAACCTTATAAAATCAATGGCAAGATGAACAAGTAGGAAATATTGGTGGAGCAAGGTGTAGGTAGTGCAACGCAAGAGAACAGCGTTGCTCATAGTGAGTTTACACCCGAATGCTGGTGCACAGCCTAAGTAAGACGAACAAATAAGAACTATTGGTGGATGCCGTGCAACGTAAGAGAACAGTTTTGGTCGGAGTGAGATGTCACACCCGAATGCTGGTGCACAGCAGCCTCAGTAAGATGAACCAACAATAAATTAATCCTATTGGATGAAGGAAACACATCTTAGTTGAAACCCGAAACGACTCTTAGAGTATACATCTCCCATTCAGAGGTTAGGTCACAAATGCCTTGTCAGATTAAAAGATTGGATCGTCGTCTGCTTTAAAATTAGTTATGTAGTCATCTACTTACTTTATATATTTGTTTTAAAATAGATCGGTCTCAAATGCCTTGCCCCAGTACATTTCGTTTCTTGTGCCCGAGGCCGATTTTATTTTAAGGTAAGCCTCTTTCCACAACCCTTTTCAATTCAAATATAGACCTCGTATTATATAAGGTAAATTTATTCAGAAAGCCAACCAATCCAATCTGACAGACCTCATGATAAATATTAGGTTTAATTTAAGAAATATGTTATACTTTTCGCATACATCCCAAATCTCAAGTTAACAACTGAAGCTTGGTAAGTTTGTTCCTCAACAGAGGCGATTTTTTTCGATGCCTTAAATTTAATTTTCAGCGAAATCTGGAAATTCTGACGACCATGAAATTACAAACAGATCTAACTATATTTACAAAATGCTCAAAATAAGTACTGAGAGTAGAGATATAGCTATTTCAGATTTAATGGTTCAATTTCATGAATTTTTTTAGTGACATATCCGATCACTTTGTTGTTGCAAATTCCTGATACTTTATTTTTGTGTTTATAACCTCGTTCCTTTTCAGCGCTGAAGGATGTATCTGTGTTACTGCTAATACAGTTGATTTGTATTTATTTCTATAGTTATAAGAACTTATTTTGAGTAAGGTCTATTTTGCTTAGTTGCTATAAGATCCAGTTTACACCATGTTGGTATATTTTTGGAAAAAGTCAATTTCTGTAGCCTCTTCCCTCATCGGGGTTTGAGCCCAGGACCTTCTGCATTGTAAGCAATGATAAACCAAGAGGACCAACGAGTGTATACTATGTAGTAGTGTGAGTGAGCAACCTTAAGTTATGGTTGTATTGTATCTAGGTGCCCGTTAGGGCGCCGCAGCCAAGCCGCGGTGCGCTACACACTCAAGCACCTTATACACCAAGCAGAGTTGGGGTGATTTCGAGGTGTTACCCAGCCGTCATGTAACGTGATGTGAACTTGAAAACTATCACAATCGAGGGGATTTAGGTACCTGACAACACATGCCAAATTTTATTGGGGTACGATTATTCCTTCTTGGTGAAAAAATGGCTTGAAACATGCTCAAAATCACTTTAAGGATGTTAGCTACTGCTAACTACTGCTACTGGCTACTGCTAACATCTAATACGTCGGCCCGCGATTCTGACCAGACGGGTGGGACTACAATGTTCATATTTTACATGGACATTAACTCTTTCCTGCACGAAAATTTAAAGTTAATTTTTTCTCAAAATTAATCATTTCATAAAATTCCTTGTTTTTTTTTAAATAATTTTCATATAATTTTTTTTTGGATTTGGTCAAAATTTTCAAAATTTTGCTAAATTTTGGAATGGTTGTAAATTCGAAACTAGCGGTGACAAATTTTCGGAGTCAAAATTTCTAAAAATCAGATTTTCTCTTCTTTTGGTTACATTTTTGTTTTTAATTTTATCTCAATTCTATCTCTAGTTATGAATGAACCAAAATTCCGGGACATTTAAAAAAACTGCCCGTTTTTATCATTTTTTACACTTTGCTATTTTGTATTGACCATAAAATCTTTGTCAGACACGTCACAAGCATGGGATAAAAACTGTAGTATGAAGGGAAGTCTGTATTTTCCGTAGAAAGGTGGTTATTGAGGCTATCCACCATGCATTGAAGTACATAAAATCAGCAAGTTGGTGGTCAACATCGGTAACCACCGAGCCTGAAAGAGTTAAGGTTATAGAAATATAGTCTCTTTTGAAAAAAAAAGTTAAAAAAGTTTGTTGGAAGGCTTCCAAATAAAGGTTTTAAAATAAGCCTTAAACACTTGGCATACAATCAACAAGTAACCATAGTTACTTGACACTTGTTGACGGTATAAGCAGAGTTAGGCGGGAAAGTGCGATACGTAAACAAATAGCGGACATTTAAAATTTTTCTTCTTTGTGTGGAACGAGAAAAGGTGTCATTATACTCTCATAAAACAAATCAGAAACCGTCCCTGGCCTAGGCCCAGATGTGGAAAATTATTTATAATGCAAAAGTGTAGGTCTAAAGTTCCATTTGGCTATAGGACTAGTAAAATTCATACTTACATTACATGTTTGACAAGCCTAGCCAACCCTATGACAGCACAACATTGGACTGATATGAACTTTCTCAACTGTTTGTTTACATAATTGCAATAATCAAATCATTTCATACACCGCGTTTATGAAGGCACTGCCATCTAGAATAAATATAGAACTTTTTCGAGCTCTTTGCTATAGGAAATCTTTTTAAAGTGTTTGGATTTCGTGATACTCTTTCAACCATAGACATCTATAGGGGTTTAATATCAATGCTTTCAACTCACAACCCATGACGTTTTCCACGATACCGTTCAAGAATACCAATTCCTTCGAAAACGAAAACGACTTCGTTTTCAAATTGCGTTTTCAACTCATCTCCCACGAACTCAAGAATTGGGGTCCAGTCCTTATACCGTCGTTATACCATGGTTATACCACCTATACCCAGGATGTACATGAATCCGGGTCTAGATATTTTACATACTATATTGTTACTGCTAATACCATAGAATTTAAATCAACTTTGATAAAAATATTATATTTTAGCAAATAATTTTGTAATGGAACTTGAAAAAGTAATGAGATCACACACATAACAAAAACTTGTAGAAATACAGCCAAACCTTACACACTCAAAAGGAATGAGATCTAAAAAAAGGGCCAAGCTCATCTACCCTTCCACATAAACGTACAGTGTCCCATAACAGCATCCTCGAAAAGCTTGGCAAAATAGAATTTGCATGTTATTACGTTTAAATTAATTAGAAAAAAAGAACTTGGATAAACTATTACGTTAAATTAATAATCGCAAATTCTATTTTGCCAAGCTTTTCGAGGATGCTGTTATGGGACACTGTATACGTTTATGTGGAAGGGTAGATGAGCTTGGCCCTTTTTTAGATCTCATTCCTTTTGAGTGTGTAAGGTTTGGCTGTATTTCTACAAGTTTTTGTTATGTGTGTTCTGTTTACAGGCCGAGTCGGTGATCTGATGACATTACCCTACTTTGAACTGCTAAACATCAATTCACTTCTCAAAGCTTAACAAGTATCTATTTTATAAAGCCGGCGATCGATAAAAAATTCTGGCTACTTATTCAATAGCAAAGCTGTAAACAATAAAGTAACTTGCAAGGACTAGTTTTTCTTTTAGTAACTTCTGTTTGATCGAATTATTGCGAAACATACGTATGCAACTTTAACTCCCTAGAATTACTGTTTTATGGCAACAACTTTTGCACGAGTTGCCGTAAAAAGTTCTCTGCTCCGTCCAAGTTGCTTTGTAGCGTTGTTTATTAGCAACTAAAACAGTGACATTACTCTGAAGCGAATACATAGTGTGCGTGATTGGAAGCCTTGAGAACACATCAAGAAAATAGAAAGGGATGCGATGACTTCATCCATTGCCAAGTATAAGACAGGGCATGAGCACGTACGATGATGACTATAAATGGTGTTTTTCTAATGACAGTTCAGGAGCAAATTAATGTTGGAACTTCAACATTACGTCGTGGTTAATGGCTCATTAAGCTTGTTTATGGTTCTTAACTTGGTACTGAAAAACTGATCTGTTTCTTTCAAACGTATTAATGTATTTGAACGGAATTTTTATTAGATTGAAATTGCAATTGTAATTTAATTATATTTTTATGTTATTGGTAATTGTTGCTGAAGAATTTGTCTTGAATATGACTTTTTACACAATTTCTGCAGACAATACACGATAGATCTTTCTTTAACATTCTTGGAAATGAGGACACCCTATGAATTTGAAGATAATAAGTCATGGTTTAAAAAACTTAATCCATATACTCAACAAAATTACAGGTTAAGATTTGAGCATGCTTATTATAAATAGCTCATGCTGGTCAATAAAAAAGAAACATTCCTAATTTAATACGGGCAATTTATCTACAAAATGGCGACGCAAGACAGTTGTCCAAATATCTAAGGATGTATTCGCCATTTGACGGAATAAATTGAATAAAGCTGTTATTGCTGCCAGATAATAACATAAATCAACATTATAAGTTTGATAATGATTAGTTCGTGTTTGATTCATGCCACAACCGGCTTTGGTCCGAGGCACAAGATGTCACGCTGCAGCTCTGGCGAGCTCCTAAGAAGGAGGCTCAGACCACACAGATCGACACACATTTCCTAGATGCCACTGTTCAAGAAACAGCACGCCGAGCCAAATTAGCCTTTCAGTGCAAGTCTGGAACTGGAAGACAATCTGCAGTTCAGGTTCTAGTGTTTCCCTGACGAGTGATCGGCAAGTGGAAAATATTTAACATCTCCTCGCATATTTGTCAAGTTTCCCAACTCCTTGGGAAGTATGCAGAGCGCAACGTGCGACGGTGACTTCGTCGCACGAGCAACGAGGCAGCTCGGTTGGTTGGTTGGTTAGGAGGACTGGATCGAGTTTGAATAACAAAAAACAACTAAAATAAAAGTTGTGCAATTAAGTGGATTCGAGTTTTTCATTGGACTGTGAAGAAGCTCGGTCAACTTTTCAGCATGACTATAAAGTGAGAAGCAAAGGCGTTTGAGTCGACCGCATTGTTGAGCACATGCCGTTGAGTGACCGGTGCGCGGGCCACGCTGAGGATTTGCCATGTCGTTGAGAAGATTGCAATGTGATGTAGACCATATAGTTAGCAGAGGAGAATATAAAAGTTAATTCAGCTCGGATGGGTAAAAAGTTCATCCGTGCATGTGCTTGTTTAAATATAGGGCATCGGTAGGCTTGCTGCACGCCAAACACAGAACAATAGCCAATTTAAAGCCATTGGTTTCTTTATACTCGAAGCCATCACGTGTCGCAATCATTTCAATACGTGTAGCCTAGATGAGAATGGACATCCCCGATAGGGAAACACGAACATCGAGCTCATTCTGTGATTGCCTTCGACGAGAGAATTACTGCGACGATGTCAGAGTTATGTGACAGAAAGACCACCACATTAGGGCACGCGGTTTTAATTCCGAGCTCGGTGCACACGCATGCAATTGTGAGTTACTCTCTTTAGCCTCTGCCTCGAATGGGAAATCAGTTTACTTAAACAAAAATAAAAAAGTTGCTTACCTTAGGCTAAGTGAATTTATAACCTCGGAGTCTAGCATTAACTCCTAGATCGAGTCAGTTATAATTCACGCTCCGCGAAGTATGTGAGTAGGTGTCCGGGAAGCGAGTTCAAACTATCAGTTTGCTACTCATTGCTTCCTCCCCTGACTCGATGCGCGAGATAAATCATTACACCCGTGGTCAGGAAACGTGAGTGCAGTATGGAGGGAGAAAAATAAACTGCACTTCTTTCAAATCGCTTTATGTCGCTTCAGACACATAAAGTACACATACATGTTTTAATAAGCCCTGTCTTCATAAATCACAGGTTGTACGATGGCTGGCAACTGGCATGGTATTTTCGTCTTAACACTTTTCAGACTTGTCGGTAAATCTTCTAAAGTTACGTGTTTTGATATTATTACAGGATAGTTGACTTGAATGGATGATAAGTGTGGTGCTTACTTCAGAGATTAAAAGTTTCAATATAATGTTTAGAGCATGAATGTAGCGGTATTTTACGACGATTATCACTGTGTGGGTGAAGATAGCTAGCATAGTAGAAGCTACTGGATCTGAGTGGAAATGGAAGAATAGTGGACAATCTTCTCTTCAGACCCAACATGGAAGTGGACATCGACGATGACAACCGTATAATGTATAACGATATAACATTGACTTTGATATTAGTTTATTCAGTCTTGTTACTTCCAAGTTGTGAAGGCTCACACAACCTTGCAAAATTAATTCTATAATCAAATGACGTTTTGCTTCTGTTTACACAAATTTATTAAGCTGTTCTGAAGACTTTAATTATTAATCAAGTTGTACTCGTAACTAAATCTACTTTATGCTTCGTTACACACCGATATGAAGTTCACTTCACTTATTTGTTGAGTAAATGCACTTAATGTCGAGAACCAGACAAGACGAGAGTAACGTGCAATGTGAATAGTTGCATTCCATTCTGTTCGTTTAATAAGGTTAATGTGAGTCTTGACAGCTAAGCGTTCAGTGAAGAATGAGCTTAATTCATTTTCTCACAAGATGGCGAAGTTAAATCAAGATTTTAATGACAAATGCTTCAACATATTCTACACCACAGACATTAACAAGAAGCAATTTTATGTTTTCCGACTAAACAGCGCGCATAGTAGTTTTATGGAGTATTTTCTTTTAAATGTAGCTAATCGTTAAAAAGGCTAACCTTGCGCGATGCAAAGAAAAACTGCAGTTTCATTCCCTTTCAAATTCTGCGCCTTTTCTCCATTCTTGTATAGATGTAAAAAAAACAATGTACAACGATTTACTCTGAGTTTTTCTTAATAAACAAATGTTTTTGAATGTAGTATTCTGGTGTTTAAAAGAGTCACGTTGCATATTCTCTTAAGTTTATTGTGTTAATAATAAATCAAAATTGTGAATAATTTAATGGAAAGTTAAAAAATAAGTTGTCAATGTAAGACATAAATTCATCACCAGATGCGATTTCACTGTTTTAAAAGTTATTTGAAATTTGTATCTATTGCTTTATTAATAAATCATAGATTTAAAAATATAAAAGAACTTATATTTATAGGCCAAGAAACATATTTTTCAAACGAGCTGCAATCGCAATGCGCAACTTCAAAGGGCGCGACAATTAACCAACATTGCCACAGGTCACGAGCGCATGCACACGTATACATATGGCTATTTGATGCAAATGTTGATGAAGGCGTAGCAATTAATCCTGTCTGGGTACCGATAAAGATGGGGCCGGTGGCTGTCGACTATCTGTTAGCAGTGGTCGATACATTACCGGCCACACCTGTGCTCCGTGTACTCTGGTGTGGTATAGTTGGTACACGCGGCAGCCATGTAGTGTAGTGTAGTGCATGTAGTGTAGCTCCGTGTAGCACCAGCACTGCTGGCTAAACAACTCGCTCATGTCGTCTAATTTCCATGGTGTACACATTGTATTAATGGTGAATGTTACAGTTGCAGTATCAATCAATACATGTTTGATCTAAACTAATGGAAGACTCTAAATTATGATAAGATCCATTTAAAACAAGAACAGGATCATTTTACACAATGTTTCAAGTTCAAGTATTATATAACTCCATAGCGTTATGATAGAAATATTAAACTACAGTGTATCCATTCGACAAATCCGTTTAAAATTAATTTATTTCCACAATGTGCAATAATTTCAGACATGCATATAGAAACTTGATAAGTTTAACTGTGGTTGTATCGCGTTTTCAAAATATTTATAAAAGTTAATGCTGATATTAATAGTATAAACTTACATGTTAATTTTGTGGTGATAAAACGCAACAAATCTCAGTTTCTGTAGCACAATGTGAAATTAATTCACTTGCTTTTGAAGAGCACGAATGTTACTACAGACTGTAAATGATTTCTCGATTTGGTTGGTCGGGATAACACTCCGTGAAATACATCAGTCTCGGTGGTCTGGCCCTTTCAGGCCCGAATTTAAATCTTTGAAAATTAGGTAATTTTAAGCAAACAATTCAAGTTTTGCATTTTTTTTCTAAGAATTTTAGTATTTTTTCATATTTTTTATCATTAGTTTAATGAATTTTGGGAAAATTAAGAATTTGAATAAAAGCTTAATTTCAAGTAAAAATTCAAATTCAAAATAGATTCCTAAACTAGATTTTTCATGAAATTTTTTGCATATTTTAATTTTTTATATCACAAATAATAGCAATACTACAGATTTATTACATTTCCGGGACAAACCCATTATTTTCAATTGTTAGCCTTTTTTGCAGATGTGTATTTTCAATCTTCTCTAAAATATTCACTTTTGTTCCTATTGGAATGGGGAAAAAATTTACTAATTTATTATTTACCAAAAAATAAATAAAAAATTGGGATTAAATTGAAAAAACTATTATTTACCCAGATTAAAATTTAAAAAACGTCATGGGTCCATATGGTACCGTTGGGCCGGAAAGTGCTAGATCGCTAAGGCGCTTACCTGGAATATGGGAGACCCGGGTTCGAACCCCGATCAGGATAACTTTTAAATTTCTGGATTGTATTAAACATTGTAAATGTATATTTGCGAAACAGTTAACCACCTTTTGACTTGGACACTCTTTGTTTTTAAGGCTACGGAATATAGACTGACGATGTAGCTACATGCTCTTAAGTCACGATTAGCATATTGAGAGGCCTATGCAATAGTAGCTTTCATTCGAATGTGTTTGCATTGAATGAAATTCCCCGTCCCTGACCCTCTAACCCGGAGCGCTATAGAAACAATATATTTCTCGTGTTGCGTCAAGGCAGGGCCCGGGTTGTGGTCCAGTAGACTCGGGAGAGAGGACTTCACGATATACCTCATACAGTTGCAGACGTAGCAAGAAACCAATCATTTATAACGCAAGTTGGTGGACTTGGGGCCTAGGTAGAAACGTATTTAAAATAGAATATAGAAATATATTATATCATCAGTTATCACAAAATCTACAAATGACATAAAATTTAAAATAGGAATAACTATTATCTAGCCTAAGTTAGTTATTCGAGTTTAAGGGCACACGACACTGAGGTTTTAAAATAACACACGATTTTCTCTAAGAGCATTAGAATGAGACTAAGCAACAAAATCATTTTCATAATTACCTTAAAAATTGTGCAATAAACTCGCACCACGTGAATTAAAAAGAAGCAATTTTTCCTCATCTTATAGGTTTCGTTTTTGCCTCGCCCTTTTTTTTAGTATAATAGGAACCACTAGGTGTAATGCGAACCGCTAGAGTTGGTGTACTGTACTGGGTGAAACACCCAAACAATGTTACGCTGTCGCCATTGGACAATTCTTCAGTGAGACTATCTAAATGTGGCAGGAGTCGAACCCGAGCTGTCGGATAAGTATTTACAGCCTAGTTCTGGTTGTACTGGTTTGTCGATGCTCAGTCTCTTGTCAACTGTCAGCCGTGACAGGAGTTGGAAACTCTCACACAACTACAAACATTACTCGGGTGGATGTGCAGTCCATGGTATTGGGATCGTATTTGGTGGAAGAAATTACTAAACAAATAATCACTTTTTTGTTTTTTTTTCGGTTTACCATGTATCAGATTCTTTGCTTTATCTGACGTTTCGACTGGATTAAACAAATCTTTGTCAATGACAATAAAACAACTCAAATATAAAACTCAAATGAAAAACACTTCAAGAGAGGACGATAGTATATTACGATAATAATACAATATTGTTATCGTTCTTTCTTGAAGTGTTTTTATTTAAGTTTATTATATGAGTTGTTTTATTGTATTTGACAAAGATTGGTGAAATCCAGTCGAAACGTCAGATAAAATAAATAATCTAATACATAGTAAAAGACCAATTTTTTTTAAAAATTACAACATATTATATTTTGTTCATACACATTGATGGAAGCAAGGATAAAAAATAATTACACAAAATGAGACAATGCCCAAGCAAGGATTGGAGGATTTTAAGATTTTGAAGTTTTGAGTCTAGAATGTTCTGCTCAACCTTGGTTTACCATACAGTTCTTCACGTGAGCCCCATGCAACTGTGGTATTATTTAAAGCGGTAGCTTGGCCGAATCCTCGTGTTATTATTCGGGAGCCGAGCTTGTTCGTCCCGCCCCCATCTGTCCGCACCATCAAGACGAGAACACGGGCTAGCCCCGGGCCTCGTGTTCTGTTGTGTCATTGTGGCTAAGTACAACTCGTGACGTCACGTCACTTGATGGACATGAATAATGCAACGTCGAGGTAGTTTTACATACGAGCCGGGGACTTCGTCCTCTCCGCGGGCTACGCGAATGCTATTATTTAAAAGCGGTTTACTATTTCTTTTTCAACTTTAACCACATTTTTCCATTCTGCGGTTTTCAACCTGCGCATTTATTTCCACCGAACTCTATAAATTTCCATTAAAAGTTATAAAAGTTTTATTGAACTTGTGTTTATAAGTCAGACGGTTCTAAAGACTGTGTTCTGTGGAAACGCCATATCCAAACCGCAGACGTACGCGCTTTCCGTTTGATTACGTGCACCACGTGCGGTTGGAAACAAAATGCAAAGTATAATGTAATCTTTTAATCCAAATAATCCCCGTGTGGTACCTGTTCCTAGCTCCTACGCGCCTGATACTGCCTGTGTCGTCTCGTGTTACACACATAGGGGCCACCGTGGGAGCCGCTTACTGTGTGGGACGCACTCGGCAATATATCAAACAGATGGAAGCGAATAATATCATTATCAACACAGACAACTGAATAGTCTGAAACGAAACGAAAAATTATTCTAGACGAAAGTAAGGACACAAATGGGTAAAATAGCGACATTTAAAAGCATGAACATAAAATGACACAAGGGTGCATGCATATTGATAGGGAGCAAAGCTTTTGGGCTGGAAGTCAAGTCAAAGAGAGACCCGGCACCTCCACCAAAGAAGAGACTAACGCTGAAGAAACACGTTGGATACGAACGATTCGCTCCCTTTTTGAGGTACTCCAGTGCCTGAATGTGTGCCATCCATCCAGGAATGATCGTTTGAGGAGTGTACAATGGATATGGGGCGGATTGTGATCACTATGAGTTTGATCCAGAAAGTTGAAAGTGGAGATAGAAATAGGGGGATTAACCTTCTCAGTCACGAATTAAATTGGTCTTATTTAGGCCATTTTCAGAAAACGATTCATTTTTGTCATTTTTTTATGAGAATGTTGATATTTTTCTATATGTTTTAGCAGGATTTTCGGAATTTGGTCCAAATTTTGTATTGTAAACTAAAGCTAAAATTTTAGTTATAATTTAAATTGTAAGTGCATTTCTAAAAGAAGATTTTTTTCTGATTTTGTTTTGTAGATTTTAGATTTTGTATATCTAAAAAAAAAAACAGCAATACTACAATGGTATTAAATTTTCGGAACAAACCAAAATTTACACATTTTTAGCAACATTTGCGGATGTGTATTTTCAATCTTCTCTAATAAAGGCACAATTCATCCCAATGAAATGGAGATTTAAAAAAAATTACCAATTTTTTTGTTCTAATGTGGTCAAACTGAAAAACCTATCATTTACCCGGATTTAAATTAAGAATTTCATGTCCATGATCATGGACGCCATGACTGAAAGGGTTAATTTTGGCCGGAGACGAAACTTCCATCAAACCGAATAAGACAACACACACTTTTTTAAATGTGAAAATTACAACAATTATTACCAGTTTGTAGACCTATGTGCAATTCTTTCGCAACATTAATACATTTTCTTATATACTGTTAAGCGATAACAAAATATTGTCACAAAAGAATAATTATTATGTTCTACAGTTCTCGACTGGAATACAGCAGGTTGGTAGAAAACCAAAGGGTAGAAAATCTTGTAGGGTAAAGTTCGTGGAGAAAGGTACGTCGTTGCGTTCCAACCACCATTAATAGGATCAAGTCGCAAAGGTTTATCTGTTCCAAAACAGAGCATTTGATGGTATCTCTAGTGAATATTCTCACTTCAAAAACACATCTAAAAGTTTGCGAACGTAACGTGTGGGATATAAGCATCTCGACACCTCCTGCTGAGTACGACTGTTGGGTGGGGTGAGCTCTGCCTAACGCACTGTAATATAACTCAAAGGTTTTGCGTCGGGATCACCTTTTTCAGCATCAAAACGTTATTTGAAGTGGTCCACCCAGTGCTGGGGGCCACACGCTTTATTGAACAATTTATCAAAAGGTTTAAAAATACGATGAGCAACTCGCGAAGAATACAGCGTTTCAAGCATTAATAAATCCAACAAGTTTTAATGTAGTAGCCGCGAGAGGGAGGCGAACGGTAAATAAACCATGTTTGAAGCCGAACAAAACAAACAAGCGCCGGAGAGTATTTGTTTTAATTAAAATTATATTCCAGCGAATACAATACTTGAATTTCGTTCAACCGAGTGCGATGATATTGAAGGTAAAGCAATATTCATTATTACACAATATAAGCTCTAAGCGTTTCCATCTCCTGAGACAAAGCGCAGCATTCCGTCACTCAGACGGCGTAGACCACAGAAGTAATTGAGTTACTGCGGTAAGTAGCGAATAATACACTTATCTCAGCGACGCCTACACGTGCTAGCTGTGGAGTTGCGTCGCCACCAATGCACTATCGCCATCGATTCTAAAGTATTGAGGCAAACGATTAATGGATGGAATGGAATTTTTTAAAGTTTTTGAAAGTCTTAAAAATTGTGTTTGTTAAAAAGAAATGTAAAAAATCATGTTTAAAATACGTAGCTACAGAAGGGCGACATTGACAAGACAAGTAATCTGTCACGGTGGACAGCAGACACGCAGCTGATTCAAAATAATATTTTTTAAAAGCTATAGGAAATACTTTTGTAAATGCATAACAATATTATTATTATAGTGCTGTTTTCCTCTTCTCCCTGTACAATTTCGTCTAACCAGATCGATTCTTTTTCATTTACCTATTCCTTGCCTTGAAATAATACAACGTGTTACCCTTCACCTTCCACCCCCTTGCATCACCCACTCTCTCCGTGATTATCTTACTACTAGGAAAACGCTTAAGTCCCGCCGCGTTGTTGGATGAGCGTTGATGGTGCATTGAGCTGCATTGTGTTACGCGGATTTTCTGTTGTTCTGTGAAAAAATCATTACTTAGTCGAAGATTTTTTTTAAATTAAATTAAATTAAATTAAAAATTAACTTAATTTTTTTAATAAATCGTAATTTTTACGTAACTTTAAAAAAAGAAAAAATCGTAAAATTGCAATTTTCATAATAAATAATTATTCGATTGCGCTCAAATTTTACACGAGTATATTAATTCATGAAATTAAGGTTCTTTAAAAAAATCATTACAATAGGATAAAGCATGTAGGTGTAATATGTCAAAGAATTGTTTTAAAAATCGAAAAAAATCGTAAAATTGTGTTTTTTATAAGAAAAATTTTCCCGATTGCGCTCAAAAACGTGGCAGTTCTAAGTTCAGAGATTTCGAAGGCCTCCATAAAATTTCATCGCAATCGGGAGTGTCGGTTTAGCCGGAATCGTGTTAACAAACACAAAAATACAGAAAAAAAAAACATTCCGGATTTTTTTCTCCAGTGTAGTGAAAAGGAATCTTCGCTTCGCTCGCTACGCTCGCTACGCTCATCCAATTAATATCCAATCTCTTGTAAGCCTCAATTAGACATAATAGCTTACTCTTATTATGCTCTATTATTTAGTTTACGAATTTTTAACGAACGGTTTAATTTTCAATTTTTATCTGGTACCATTGTTTACTTTAATTTTGACATGTTTTGTTGTTTCATTCCCGCTGTATTATGTTTAAATAAATAAATAATTTGTTTTACTTTACATCATTTCACATTTCCATTGTTTTTGTTAATAATAGCGCCTCATTAATAATGAAATAACACAATATTACGTACAAATGTTATTGATTATCGAGTGTGCGGAAGTGTTAATGCTGGCGCCCATGCGAGTGTGACCGGTGCTGCTATAGCTCAGGTGCAGCATTTCCTCGGCGAGTGAAACAACTAGTCCTCGGTGCTCTACGAAGAAGATGAGTGCCGAGATACGGAGTCACCTCATGCGGAACAACTTCCGCGGTATTCCCTCGGCGAGGCTCGAACCCGGATCCCCCACTCTCACTCACAGGCCAGGGTGTGGCCAGACATTGTGTAGGCTGGCTACATGACCAGCTTGCGCTGGCAGATACATTTACATAAAACTTGAGGAATTCGACAGAGAGGAACTTGGTAAAAGCGAATGACGTCACCCATTTTCTATTAAAAGAGGACGCACATGACTTTTAATAATTTCAATATGTGAATTAAGAGGAAAAAATTCCTAAAGCTGTAGTTCTCAGTCAACTCATTATACATAGTTTTATTCCTGCAAACGTTATTGATGGACGTCACACGGCCAGAATGAAGAAGTAGTGCGTTTACTCAGGGTAACGTTGTTTTCATAATCTTCTTTATAGTTTTAGTGGTCAACGAATAGATGTTAATGAATGATTAGATGATTAATTAATATTTTATTAGAGGATTAAAATACGACTTACACCCTTGAAAGAGGATAGGGACTCGGAGAATAAATAAAATAAATAAATAATTGTATTTAGAGTCTACCCACTCAGTTATATAACTGATTTTCAGTGGGAGATGGTCATGTGCATACTATAGATTTTTACAGAGACGAGCAACCAAATAATAATTAAATCGAATGAGTCATCACTTGAAGTTAGTTTTAATGACAAAATTATTAAAATGGTCGATTGAGCATGGAGTTTAGATATAGTACTATGGATTGAGGAACAATTCGAAAATATAACACAGATCGAGATTCGCATAAAGTTGTTCAAAATCAAGTATAAAAAAACATGCGGTCGGGAAGCAATGCACTTAAAAGTAAGTGTAAACAATTACTTGGGTCTTTGGAAGAGTGGATTTAAAATGGCGCATGCAGCAAAGCGCATATAACTGATTTTCAGTGGGAGATGGTCATGTGCATACTATAGAAATAGATTATTACAGAGACAAGCAACCAAATAATAATTAAATCGAATGAGTCATCGCTTGAAGTTAGTTTTAATGAAAAAATTATTAAAATGGTCGATTGAGCATGGAGTTTAGATAGTACTATGGATTGAGGAACAATTCGAAAATATAACACAGATCGAGATTCGCATAAAGTTGTTCAAAATCAAGTATAAAAAAAACATGCGGTCGGGAAGCAATGCACTTAAAAGTAAGTGTAAACAATTACTTGGGTTCTTTGGAAGGAGTGGATTTAAAATGGCGCATGCAGCAAAGCGCGGGATCGCTAAATGCCGGTTGTGTCTTCCACGATGCTGGTTGAGGATGGAGTGGTAAGATTACCTCCGGAACATTAACTCGAAAACGATAACAAATTGCTGGCTTAGAATTGGTTTAGCGCTCACAACATAATACACATAATAGAACGAAGAGATTTTTCAACGAGCTCTACAAATCCACTGGCAAAGTAATGTCGTGTAAACGATCTGGCCTATTTAAAGAAATCTCCAAATCTTTAATTTATTTCAACGCATTTAGCAGTCATCAATTTTAATGTCCCTCCTACAAACGAGGGTAAAACCCTTTTCTTTGCTATAAGAACTGCTTATCAGTGTAGCTATGAGAGTTACGATCCTCCCAGTAACTACTCATGCAGTGAGATTTTAAAATGCACACTCATCTAAATTATGTGCCGTGTAAATCTGTGTAGAAGTAAAAAAAGGTAGAACTAATAATAAATAATAAGGACACAAGTACGGTTCTGTTTCGTTTGTCATGCTCAATAAACTGCGGTGTCTCATACATAAACCACATTATGTGGGTTGTAAACATAACTTGAACTTGAAAACTCATCTTTTGAGCACCATTTTCATGTCGTCATTACTAAGAATCTTAAAACCGTATATAATCTGGTGATTTGTTTATAAATTCATACATTATATTATTCGTAGTCGAACACAAAATTCGTATGTGTAAAGTTTTAAATTAATAAACAATGAATTTAAAATAAAATAATATCTATTTCTTAACAATCACACACTGTACTAATATGTCGATACCGGAACAACTATACCTCCAGCAATCCAGGGTCAAGTCAAGCCAAGAGATTCAAAACAAAACACACAGGGCGACGCCCACGCATGCAGGCACTTTAAAAATTAAAATACATAAATTTGGCTTCAAGTCCAACCTTTTAGTTGTCCGACTGGTTTTTAATGAAAACGAATATCTATTTGGTTCTTTGCAGTAGATCACCTACGGTCCTGGCAGTATCATTTAAATATTAAGGACGAGAAAATACAGTCAGATAATAATTTGGAATATTTCAACACAGACCTGTTCCCCCGTTCTAACAATACGACTTAAAACCATCATTCGTCTAGTCATAGCAGTGTCACAAGTGAGAGGTGTGGTGTTGCCTTACAGTTGAGATTACTTTATACTAATACAAAGTAATGTGTTTACCATTTTACAATCTTAGCCAAAGTGAACCTATTGTAGATCAGTAACACTCTTTATTCAGTTTGTAATAATTACAAAAATATGTTTTAAGTTAATCAAGAATACGCGGTTAAAAATAGAAGATAGGTGGACGGGTACGAGTACGGGAGTAGTCAAAAGAGGAAGCGAAGGTCGAAGGCGAAATCGTCGAAAAAGAATGTAAACATAAAATAATAAGTTTCCCCTCAGACTTCAATCTTGTTGGTGGTGGTGTCGAGTATAAAGGGGATAAAATATCATTCCTAGCTTGTTCAACCTTCACTAATGGTGGAGGTGCCGAGTAGTGAAATCTAAAACTTTCTGGTGAGCTTGCCTCCCCCCCCCCCCAACCCCCAGGGTCACTGACGGCGTTCTGGAACGTTCTTATTGAAGGGCAATGCCTTAAAAAACGCATCCCATTCAAAGGTAAAGTTCGGTTTTTATAGTGACGTGTCACACGCAAAGACAGACGGACGGACACCTATGGAGGTGTCACCCTCTGTATAAACTTTGAAAGCTTGGACCTCTAGACGAGACGCTGATGAGTGGCCTATAGCGGGTTTAGCCAGCACATCACTTGCTGCTTGGACGCAAGACTGTAATATATTATTATGGGTGTTTGCCAAAACAGAAATGAGATATGTTCCTTCAATCTGTTTGAGACACAAATTGCAAAAGTAAATACTATTATTAGATAATGAGAAAATTATGCAATGTTGTCGGACTTAACATTTCCTCTGTTTCCACTCTTTAATTGTGGCCCTTAACACACACACCACAACGATCGGGAAATTGACCACTTAATCGCCCATATGTCCAATTATTTGGCAGTGAGTAAATCAAAATATTGTAACACATCTTTATTAAAACTGATTATGTCATTAAATTTGATGGCCCACGCTAGAACTTTAATGACAAGATCGAAAATCTTACATGGCAAGAGTCAGCTTTAACTTTTTCTAACGGAGCAGAATTCGTTCTTCGGGTTTAATTAAGATTGTCCGATGATAAGTGAGTATTCGGGGTTATAATCTTTTAGAGAGGAACAAGTGTTTGCGACGTCAAGTCACCTTGCGTGGGAGCAGAGCCTAACAGGAGTCAGCTCACCGCCCACGAGAAGTCACCGCCCTCTGGGTGACGACGCGACTTGTTTATAACCACGGCCTACCTGTATGGTCAAGACATTCAGTCGGCAGTGGTGAGGGTGACTCCAGACGCCTACTGGACACTAAACCTAATCAACCAACGTGTTGCTATTCGGTCGTAAAGATTCCTTCCTGTATGTCTAAAACACGACCTTCTTGAAACACCGGCAGTGCAACTTTTGTGTCTTGGTGAAATAAAAGAAAAACTATCAGAGTCGATAAAGAAGTTTTCCCGTTGGAAACTTCTTTATTGACTTTTGTATCATCTTACATCGAGTGGTAAATGTTGAATTGTGTGTCTTATTTATTTGTTAGTATTAAAAAGAAAAATAATAACAACATTTCTTGTAAGTAGTGATTTAATGAAGCCAATACAAATATAAATCACGCATGTTATGAGCTATATTTGTGAACTACATTAGTTTATAATTCAAACAAAGAAATCGTCCATAACTTCTGAACCACATAGAATTCCAAACAAGTACCGGTACCAAGCAATATAAAACAGTCGAACACATCAAAACACAAAAATAATTAACTTAGTATAGTCAGTAAAGTGACTTTTAACACTTTTTATGTATTTTTCATAGCAACTCCATATCAATTCGCGCTCTGCTTGAATTCTATGCTTGTTTTCAAGTGCGGTTTGACCATTCAATGCATCCCACACCACAATGCATTACACACAATTGCTGTACCACTACTACGTGTTTTCCTAGTACAATCATTGGCTCATGATGGACGTTCAATTAGCTCACCTTCGACCGCCCTATTGAATCTAAGCCATGCACGCCGACAGGCATGCACACATTTTAGCCACTTTACTTTGAAAAAGTCAAGGAAACCATGTTATAAATATCGCTGACATCTTAAGAGTATGAGCCTCGCTCTCTCGCGTGCATTCCAACATCTGACCTAAGGCAAGTTTCAGTATTAGCATTCTCGGGTCTGGTCAGCATTACTTGCAGATTGCACGGGCTGTCTCATGTGAATCACGCACACATCGGATGGTAATACATTGAAAGCTCGGACAATGAACAGAGGTAGCGTCCACCACTCGCCTTATTGATTCGTTTTAAAAGAGTGTCTTCTGTCGTCAGTCCTCTCCAGCCAGAAGATAAAACGATCGCTTCGAGGTAAGCTGGATGTACGAGCTATCTTTCGTTTAATTGGAGAAATGTCTCGGAGGGGATCCCTTGGACGTTTACAACCGCGTAAAATGTTATATACGAGATGGAAGCCGCAAGTAAACTCTATTCTTATAAAGTGAGCGCTTGACAAGACCGCAACCTGCAAGGTACACAGTGAAGACATTCCTTCCTTGCGCAGATTATTGTCAATTGCCAAGTCGGATGGAGTGGGATTTATTACACTTGAAACTCGTATACACTGTAAAATGAACATTAGTTAGCCTGAACATGAGTAGGTCTTGCAATATAATGCATTTTATTACATTGTTGGGAATAACAAAAATGTTTACTATTTCAAAAGTCATGTTTTCATCATTGTTTTGAAACAATTATTACTTATAATTTCTTTCCCTTCTCCACTTATCATTGACACTCTTCAGGCCGCAAGTATCCCACGGTATATTATGTTAAAAGTTCTTTAACCTTATTGACAAAACATAACAATAAAGCCTTACGATAAACGTGTAGGCAAATAAATATATTTTCAAAACTTTTGATTCGTAGTTTTAAATTTAAATAGTGAGTGTTTAGCAAAATCAAGTTAAAAATTAAATTAAAATTAAAAATTAAATTAAAATTAAAATTTTCCTAAATATTAGTTTAACGAAACATCGGACATAGTTTATCAATTATGATCATCTGACATTGCCAAAACTATTTTTGATTTATTTTTCGGTTGAGCGGTACGCCCAATATAGACGATTATAGTGAAATTTTTTACGTATACACGGCAAGGCTTTCTGCTCATAATTTTTGTGTTAGAAGGCTAATTTTTGTTTCTATTCGTAACACATACTCCTGGCTATAAACTGTATAATATGTTGGAATTTGTTTCTTGTTAATATCTTGCACGGTACGATTTTTTACTTCCGCCGGTACAAAGTTAGTGTTTGTACCGGCGGAAGTAAAAAATCGTACCGTGCAAGATATTAGCGGGAAACAAATTCCAACATATAGAGTTTATAGCCAGGAGTATGTATTACAAATAGAAACAAAAATTAGCCTTCTAACACAAAAATTATGAGCAGAAAGCTGTGCCGTGTATACGTACAAAATTTCACTATAATCGTCTATATTGGGCGTACCGCTCAACCGAAAAATAAATCAAAAATAGTTTTGGCAATGTCAGATGATCATAATTGATAAACTATGTCCGATGTTTCGTTAAACTAATATTTAGGAAAATTTTAATTGGGTCCATGGATTCCCCTTAACAAGGTATTTTTTATAATAAAAAAAGGTTGCCCTAAATTCTCGTATTACATTTTAACTAAAACTGCACAGACTAAAAAGTAGGCCTAGTTTTATTTCCCTTGCCCTTCCTTTCCAATGCGTTTAGTTAGTAGCTCACGAAAGAGTGCTCGGCTCCGCTCCATCTTGTTCCACGTGTCAATGCGTTATCATCTGTGTATCGCGCAGAGTAGAGAGATAGGCATGTGTGATCAGTTAATGCACTCATAACATTGACTCCAAGTAACATGCTTCATGACAAGCAGCCTTAGAGCTGATCACATCTGACAGAGATTAATACTCCAGCTACGAAAACTCACCATTGCCTTATACACGTATTCCTCGCATACTTCTTGCAGTGTTTTAAATGCGCAAAGAATAAAGAGCAGCCTACTTCAATATACAATGAATAACTTAATAATGCTTGCTGTTAATGGATGATTTTTTCCACCGTAGAATTAAGATGTCAGACAGCTCGAGTAGAGAGGTATAGCTTGGAATGGTCAAAATGAGGCAAGGACGCCACAGTCATCATGACTGCTAATTCTGCTTCTACCTTGGCAAAGTGTGAACGGAATATACAAGTGTTTGTCTGGGCAAGAAATGCGACTTAAATGATGGCTTAATACAAAAGGTAGTAGGAGATATTAGCAATGGAACAGTTTTGAATTTGAAAACGAGAAAACTAATAATGTCAAAACAACAACTAGTTTACATACGCTTGAAATTATCATAACAAGATGTACACGCAACCGATTCACAGTTTGTGTTATTGTATAATTATAATTTATTATTCTAAACCACTTGGCAGACCGATTTACATAATATTATGATACTGACTAAACAAAACAAGGCAGCATTTAAATGTGTTCCTGGAGCAGCGAACGTAAAGCAAACTGCATTCATTACTGAATCTTAGTCAAAAGTAGCAAGAACATTGCAATAATATGAATTAATATCTTCAAAACACAGGGTCAATTATAAGTAGATTGAATTTCTTCTTTACCGGTTATTAAAGCGCGAAGATTTGCACGATGCTCTAGCATCTATGTGAAACAAAAACTTAGCAGGTTAAAGAAAATTTAAGAAAATCACCAAAACCTTTGAGTATGGAACCTTAGCTAGAGACGTCACGCCCATGTTAAATATTGTACCAACAATTTCTGTCTCGCTCATCGAGTTCAACTCTGCACTGCTACGAGCGCTACGAGCGCCACAAGAGTTTCGCGAGCTCGTGGCCGCGCATGAAGTTAGTAAGTGCACCCATAGAGGTCGCCCCACAATTTCAACGACACAACCCCCACTCGACGGTCCAGATCGTAACTACGTAGATACGCCCGGCCGGAAGTGTGTCAACTCCACGAACTATCTCGAAAATTATTGCGCGCCTATTTAAAATAATATACATTTGGGCAAATAAATTTCTTTGGTCCATTGTAGATATTACAAAGCAGGCTTGCGAAATAGTCATCAATGGAAATCTTTACAATACTGTAGACGTAATAGTATTAAATACAGTGATTTTTATGGTTGTTAAATTTGAACTCTTCATTACGCTCATTCCATTCATATGTTTTGTTACAAGTAATAAACATGTTTTTAAGGGCGCGGAAGTTGTTTACTTTAGCAACAAATAAAAAACATACATGCCCTAAACCAAATTGTATTTCTATGATGCCACTTCTAAATGGGATAGACGATAAATAAATAAATGTTTCATATCTACAACAAATGCGCAGAGCTTGAAGTGCAGGCAAATATTAAAACGGTGGATTCGCGCCTGTGTGTGTGTGGAAGCTCCACATACCAGGATAAACAATAGTAATATAGTATAATAAAAACACAAAAGGAACAAACACGCAACAAACAAATAAACTGGATAATTTAGCTATTGTATTACATCAGTGTAAAGGATAATGTACACGCACCGCGTTTTACTGATATATTTTTTACAAACTAAATGAACCATAAAAATACTTTTCTTCTCGTTGAGGCTTCGAAGAAATCAAGAACACCTTTCATATTTTAACTTATTATGCAGAGATATCAAGTCAGCAATCAATTCTAGGAATCAAAATGTGTAGATTAATTAATAATGAAAATTACAATAATGCTACTTATTTCAATCAAAACTTTCTGTAGGCTATAATGTAATTGAATAAGTGGTTACAATTTGGGATTATTGTTCAAATTTTCCGACTGTCTGGAAAAAAACGGGGAAAACGCTTTTTTCTCAATTCTTCCGTTTTTTTCAATACACCAACATCCCTAGCGAAACAACAAAATTTAATTGTATAGAGTGCTTGATCGGGAAGTATTTTTTAAGTAAAGAATGAAGAAGTATTTTGTAATCTCAATACAGATGTAAAGTTGCATTTTAATGAAATGGGTAATTTTCCAAGCAATAGCAATGCTACTTGAATGCGAATATTCCCGGGAACTCAACACATGCTTGGTTCAAACCCCGGTCGAGAAACATTTTGTAATTTCTGGATTGAATTTAAAAAAGTATACAACTTTTTTTGAAATGCATACAATCAGTCATATGTGTCAATACTATGGAAAACTTTAGCCAGTACGAAATACGTGAAAAAGATTGCAGGTTTTTATTTAATTTCCGAGGGAATTTGGGTGGTACCTTTGAGCGTGCAAGATTCGATCACAGCATAACAAATTACAAATATTTTTCCTATGCCTCCTAGCATCTAGGAGGCATTTATTTTTTTCAAAAGCAAAACCATTGTCCTATTCATTTCCCAGACTATTTTTCAATTTATCATTTCTTGTAGATTTATATCGCAATGGATCTAGCGGTTTTATTAACAGTTTCTCAGTTAACTCGCACCGGATATCTTTTTAAATTTCAGAACAATCTATTCAGCGATTTAACTGATTTTCATAGAAGACACACACACGCACACAATAGGGAACCTAAGTTAGGGCGGGAAGGAAATTGGTTCTCCCCTGGTCTCAGCGGCCTTAAGAATTAGCATGGTACGAAAATGTAACTCGCCGTATCTTTTGACTCGCGCAAAAGAAATCAAAAACCAATAACATCACAAGTGCATAATTCTGTGAAGAAGATGATGGCATTCTACTTTTCTCGATGACGCTTCCTAAATTCAAACTATTAATGAGTTTAATGGACCCATGTTTGTGCGCTGTCGCAAATGTACTTTTGACTGAGCGGCAACCTAAGCGAGACGCAGCCACGTTGTGTGCAGCTGTGGAAATCCTCGCATACCAGGGCACCTGTCCATGGTTGCAAAATGTATTTTGCATTCAAGATTTTGTTGGCACATTAAAGGATATTTTATTAGTAATGTATAAATTAGTACAACCCAGTGACCTCACAGTAGCCACAAAGCAAGTCGGATCCCAAAATGTTATGCTGAGGGCCACGGACAAAATGTTTTTGCGTGCTTTTTTCATGAGCAGTTTGGAAGGTTTGGCAACATTTGTAAATGTAGAGTTCACTTCAACTCAAAACAAATGTCATTAATATTTGTGATAGAGCAGAGTTATGTATATCCACACAAAGAGGAAAGATTAAGTTTTTTACAGTATGAATATAATTCCGGTCCGTGGTCGGGTTCTCGCGCTATCGCTTACGAAACATTTAGCAAGGGTTAATCGCCTATACCACGCTGACGGGAGAGAACCGGACAACGCCCATTAGGTTCCCTTCTTGAATTATTGAATCCTCATGCGCTTGGTCGCTCGTCTAATAATTCTACAAGTGTTTTATAACAGGGCTTCCCAGATAGAATCAGAGATTCCAGGAATTAATCTAGCATCGGTTTGTAAAGTTCGTGATTTGAAAAGCGAGATTTGAACTCGGCAGAGATAAATATCGAAAGTGACATTTCATAACAGAAAACTGGCGTGAGCCGCATTCCGATCTTTATTAGTTTCCGTGGAATAAAAATAATATGAAAATGTGGGAAAAGCCGTGTTTAACGTGTGCTGATAATCTTTGACGATTATTATTTGAACGACTAATTGATCGAAATTATTTTTTAAACGGACTTTTACTACCAAAATTACCGCCTATATTTACCAACATACTTATATCGTATCGTATCGTATACCAATGTTATAACTTTTCTTATGGGAGTTTTGGGCCAAGGGAGACCTAGCTCGAAAATTACCAAGTTTAGTTTTTTTAGTGGATACAGTAAACGAAATAATAATTGTTCTGTTTCTTTGTAAATTCATAATAAGTTAGCCTCATATTTCTTTTAGTGTAGCCGGTAAATGAATACCCATTTGATTGAACACTGCTTGAATATCTATTCGAGGCTTCGTTTCGAGGGCATTAATTGTACTGACAATATTTTATATTTTTAAATTACCAATAAAAACATGTTTAATATTAAATAAACAGATGAACTGCAATTCCCATGGTATTTATTGTGATCGACAATAGCCCCCCCCCCCTCTCACGTTAGGGGCTCGCCTCTAGTTTCAGGAGGTAATATCTTTTATAAACTTTATTTTTACAAAATTTTTACTTTAAAAATTGAGTTTAACTGATTTAATAGTGAATTTACGAATCCATTTTTTTTGTTTTCTTGAACTAAATTTTGATCCACTTTTATTCAATCAACAATATCACTCAAAATAGAGCTACAAGAAAAATAAAAAATGTGGTAGATTCTTTCAATGCACATCTGTCATCTAACCAACATTTCAAGTAAGAACTTTATAAAAATATTTTATTAAAAGTGTGATTTTTTGGGAACACATCAATTTTTTAGTTACGGATATTTTCCAGGGATTATCCATTGATCACAAGCCGAGCGGAAGAAATTTAAAAGGAAGGGTCTCGCTCAGGTACTGGGCCCAATAGTAAGCCAAGGTTTCCGAGATAGGTCATACTTCATAGAAAAGTCCAACTTAATTTCTAAACTAGTATTTACGATTACGCTAAAATTTTCACACCAATGTATATCAATTCATGAAATTAAGGTTCTGTGAAAAAATCATTACAATCGGACAAAGCATGGAGGTGTTTAAGTCAAAAATTTAAAAAAAAAAACGAAAAAATCGTAAAACTGCGATTTTCATGAGAAATAATTTTCCGATTGTGCTCAAAAACGTGGCAGTTCTGAGTTCAGAAATTTCGAATGCCTCCATAAAATTTCATCGCAATCGGAGTATCGGTTTAGCCGGAATCGTGCTAACAAACAGACAAAAATACGAAAAAAAGAAAAAAAAACATTACGGATTTTTTTCTCCAGTGTAGTGAAATGGAATCTTCGCTGCGCTCGCTACGCTCGTTACGCTCATCCAATAATTAGATTGTTTATTGGATGAGCGAAGCGAAGACTTACATTTCACTGACCCCCCCCCCAAAAAAAAAAAAAAAATAGCTCGGGTGTTTTTTGATTGTTTTTTTGTCTGTTTGTTCGCGCTCTACCGGGCAAACGGCATATGCGATCTTGATGAAATTGGGAAGGGACCTTCGAAATCTCTGAACCTGTCACGTTTTTTTGTCAAATTATCACGTGAAAATCATTAGAATATGAGGAGTTTAATATTTTTGTCAACCTTCTACTTGGTGGTTTTGGGCCAGCAGCAACATTGTAATTGATATTGGTTTGTATCTTCTTACTAAATTGTGACAATCCATGGTTCGATTCCCTGTTGGGCGGACTTTTAATTTCGAATTGTAGTAAATAATAAAAATATTTTTGTAGACAATTATTATTGATCTTCTTCAAGGGACGGATTTGTTTTGCCCCAACTACAAGTCAAACTGGAGCAGGTCCAGGAATCGGCCGTTGCATGAATTCTGTGTATTTCATTATCCAGCATTTCGTTTTTTAGGTTTCGTGATTAATATTAAATTCCATACAGATAATTTGTTTTCTAGTGTAAAATATAATGATAGATATTATCATATTATATTGTATTGTATTGTAATGTATTTTATTTGCAGCTGTTAAATTACTTTTTGTGATGTCATAAGCAGGCCTAAGGGAGCATCGTAACATAAGCAAAAAAAAAAACCCAATATAAAATAAACATAAAACGTTTATCTATTTTATTTGAAATTTTCTAAAAGTTTTGTTTGTCAAAACTGTCATTATAACTATTATTATGAAGTTATTTTAAAGGCTAAATGCTATTATTGTAGGTATAGGTCATCCTATAAGGAAGTATATTATGAGGAAGTATATACAGGAGGAAATATTTTTATAAAGTAACAATCTAATTTGGCAAGTGAACCAGAGCCGTCTTTCCATAAAGCAGTTTAAAACACAACATTGTTAAGGATATTTAAAAAAAAACTCATCAAATAGCGTGTTAGCATCGACTGGGCATAGCGAGGGCCAAATGAACTTTTCATTTTACATAACAAAATGAATTTGTTACAATATTGCGCAAATAAAACTAAATCAAGTGAAACTATGTATTTCAAAGTTCAAATTAATCCTTTCATTCGTCATATTGACGGACATATCACTATCACATCTATGTGTAATTTACATTTAAAATGTTTTGGTCTTTCTAGTTTCAATTTTTTTTTCGGTTAACGGTTAACAACTTTGTTATCATATTTCTCACTAGCGTTGATAAAAAATCAGTCCATGAGATACATTACGCGTATTCCTAAATTAATTTCCCTTGATTTTGACTAAAAAAATTCGTGAATCTCCGTAATTTACTGAATTTTGGTCAACTCCGGGAATTTATTTAAGTGCTTACAAATTTTTATGAAAATTTCCATTACTGTATATCAATCAACCGTTCTGCAGAAATCATCAACACCCGAGTGCGCGCGCATTTGAGTTGGGCGTTGAGTGGTATTTCTTTATAATGATGTACAATTACAATGTATAGAACGGAGTTTTATGTTTTGTTTGTTGCCCATTCGAAGGAAGGAATCGTTTTTCATATTCAAGTAGATATTTTCAAATGCTCTGCTTCCCTGGCGCGAGATTTGCATTGTGATTTACAATTTCTTTAACCCCTTCTGGGCCCGGGTAGAATCTGTCCAGAGCATGGCTCTGCAAATCGTACAAGGATATTTAAGAGAAAAAGTCCACCTTCAAACATCAGCTAGCAAGAGCCAGAAAAAAATCACGAAGATCTTTTTATTTTTTTTAAACTTATTTTAAATTTTTTTAAAGTTATTTACATATAAATATCCCCCACGCTCACACCACAAAAACAAAGATGTTTTTAACGTAGGCAAATCATTTAAATCTAAAACCACCAATGGAATCATATTGACAGGTTGTTTCAAAAAAGCTACACACATTGCGCGATCAGATCACATATTATCAATAATTAAAATAATTGGTCTTTTTCCCCGAGCTTGGTAATTACCACAAATTATCCGCTTGGTGGGCATTTACGGCTAGAAAAGCTTTCCAGAGGGAAATATCTCTGCATTCCACGTTAAAACCTGGGTTTTTAACGAACTAATCCATCAGTGGGGGGAGGGAAATTCTTCGCCGAGCATTCAACGATCGTCATCAAAAATTCAAGGAATTATATTATTTTGTTGTTTGTCTTTCACCAGGTTCGGAAAGACCTCACTTTTGCACACTGTTGTGCCGGCCACTTTACAATTTCAGATTCCGAGGAGCAACACTGCCCATGATTGACCATAGGATTAGACTAGGATGTCATAAAAATATTTATTTAATAAAATGATAAATAAGTTTATCCAATACATTATTAACTCTTGAAATCATATTAAAATCAAAATAAATGCAATTACAAATGGATAATTTTTTGTAAGTTTTATCCACTTTGAGCGAAAAAAATCGGCCTTTATTTACGGTTTTTTAAGTAGGTATTTTTGCTTATTATACGAAATAATTAAATAAAATACTTAAAAACCGTAAATGATGTCCGATTTTTTTCATTCAAAGTGGATAAAACTTACAAAAAATAATCCATTTTTGTAATAGCATTTGATTTGATTTTAATAATGATTTCAAGAGTTAATGATTGTGTTGGATAAACTTATTTATTAATTTATGAATTAAAAATTTTCATGACATCCTAGTCTAATCTTATTCTCAATCTTCGGGCTTGTTGCTCCTCGGTATCTGAAATTTTATAAGAATTCAATTAGCTGACATAAAAAAAGAACTCCGCTCTCGAAGAGAACAATGTGTTCTACTCGCGAGTAAACGCACTATAGATTATGGGTAAAAGGGAAGGAAATTCCCTTTTTTTTAACTCCGGACCCAAACCAAACAAAGCCCACGTATATAAAATTATCCAATAGGCTGAATGCAAATCAATGAACAATGTCATTAATTTTCAATTTCGTTGTTTGTTTAACGTACTTGACATTTTGGTTCAAACACAACCAGGGGGTCGAAGACCGCTATGTGAGAACCCCCCTTTTCCCCTTTCCCCTTGCCCGTAGCTTGGTTTCGACCAGCATGGGGCTTTCTTCCCCACATCCTCGTATAAACTAAAAAACTTTTTTACTAACTATGCGACCAGTAGTCGATCGACAGCGACAAAATTTGTAAATATTTTGCCCTTCAGTCCCCAGATTATCAATATTTTGTTATTCAGCCAGGAAAAATCACGGATGATGTCAATTATCTACTTATTAACAAAGTCCAAAGTCGTAAAAATCTATTTTTTATTTAAAACTTGTTTAAAATTAGAAGTTTTATTTTTTTTCATTCATAAAAAACATCACCCAAACAACCATGTTTTTTTGCGAAAATTTTCCATAAACTAAACCTTTTTGTTAAGATACTTTCTAAAACAAACTTACGCAACCCTGGAAATTGTGTGACTAACATTTAAAAGGATTTCGTTTCGCATTGTTTTAGTTGGATATTGGGAAAAAATGTATGTATACATTTTTTAAAATATTATTATTAGTAGTTATATACGGTTATATTACAAAAGGCTTATGTAAAATGCTTTTAAGAAGTAAAACGAACCAATAAAAATTACCGTCTGTATATTATTGTTTCTAACGAACGCCATAATTAACCATGATGACGAAGAATGCCAGTATAGGAAATAAATCATGGGGGCAAATAGATCACGATTGCTACGATTGTCAGAATGAAGTCGACGTTTTATCGCGTGTTTTGTTTACCGAGGGCCGGTGGGCGTATAATATATTGAACAGTAATTTTAAAATGTAACCATGTGCATCCTCATGCGAGTAATGTGGCTAAGAATGATGAGTGATTTTATAACAATGTTTGGTTGAACTGAAATCGCAAATAATCCGATTACCCAGCTAATAACGAAACATCTTCGATGCTAGGAAAAAAAGATGTTTTGACTTAGATAAGGTTTAAATACATCCGTCGTGGAATAAAAGCATAAGAATAGGGATTGTGGTGGTGCAATTTTCTTTTTAAAGAAAATCGAAAATCGTTTTCCGAAAACCCCACAAATTCTTCGAGAGAGGTGACTGTGAGAGAGGTGTTCACTGTTTCCCATGAGTTTGCAAAACATTGCAAAACAGTGACTATGTTTCAGTTAATGTTTAGTGTCAGCTATAGTTACACTCCGATTCTAGTTACTTATCTAGCTTTCTTTGAGTTATGACCTGGCAGTGACCCCTAACACAAATTGAACGCCTCCCCCCCCCCCCCCTCCACAACTCGACGCTGCAAGACACGTGTTCGACCACCTATATACTAGACCATTGAGTATAAAAAGAATAGACAATGCATGTTTTAATTGGTACGCAGGTAAAAGGAATTCATTCCCTTCTTCGCAGAGGCAAGATTAGTGTTTTCTGAGAATAAGGCTTAGACATGCACAACAGTCACTCAACGCTCACAGCACAAAATCGAACATTCCTACATTTTCTTCGGGATTAATTTTGTCGGTTTGTAAAAATATGTCTCGTCGTTCAGTCCCATACGGGCCCCACAATTTTCACAATATCAAATCTAAAAAAACGATGTTTCATTGTCACAATTTGATTCCTAGAATTATTGATTGTTGACTTGTAATCTTGCATAATAATATGTTAAAATATGAAAGATGTTCTTGATTGCTTCGAAAACAACAACGAAAAAATACCCAAACAAGGTATTTGTATTGTACATTTTAACTCAAATACAAGGTGCGCGTACATTATCCTGAAAAACTGATGTAACACAATAGCTAAATTATCCAGTTTATTTGTTTTGTTGCATGTTTGTTCGTTTCCCTGTGCAATATTATAAACAATCTAGCTAATGATAGTTTGATGAACAGGGAACATTGCATTAGAGGAATCCTAAAAATTTTTTAAAGCACAAAGTAATGCATTTGCTAACAAGTTTTCAACGACCAAACAACGATGTCTATGGTTCTTGGAATTACTATATTTATTATCCCAGTATGTGGAGCAGCTTCCAGATAAATTTACACACAGGGACCACTTAAATTTATTTTTTATTTATTTAAAAGTCTATCCATTCCGTTAAAAAAACTGATTTACAAAGGAGGACAATCTTTGCCTGCACTGTGCTTTCCATTTGTGGGAGCCAAGCTTGCATACTATTTTTTTTTCTGCGTTATGGAATTAACTATAATATCGGCGTATTTGTTGTAGATATTGAAAATTTATTTATTTATTGTTTTATCCCATTTAGAAGTGACATCGTAGAAATACAATTTGGTTTAGGCATGTATGGGATTTTATTTGTTGCTAAAGTAAACCACTTCCGCGCCCTAAAAAACATGTTTATTAAGATTCATATTCTAACACTTATTGTATTGCACTTGTGGGACACCCGTCCCGTTGTCAAAAAGGAATAAATAATCATTATAATAATACACAAAAAACATATGAATGGAATGAGCGTAATGAAGACTTCAAATTTAACAACCATAAAAATTACTGTATTAAATACTATTGCGTCTATAGTATTGTAAAGATTCCATTGATAATATTTCGCAAGTCTGCTTTTAATATCTACAATCATTCTACAATGGACCAACGAAATTTATTTTTCCCAAAGTATTTTAAATAGGTGCGCATTAATTTTCGAGATAGTTCGTGTAGTAGACACACTTCCGGCCGGGCGCATCTACGTAGTTACGATCTGGACCGTCGAGTGGGGGAAAGCGTCGTTGAAATTGTGGGGGCGACCTCTATGGGTGCAATTACTAACTTCATGCGTGGCCACGAGCTCCCCGAAACTCTTGTGGCGCTCGTAGCGCTCGTAGCAGTTGCAGAGTTGAACTCGATGATTGAGACAAAAAATTTTTGGTACAATATTTAACAGGGCGTCAAGTCTTAGCTAGGATGGTTATATACTCATGCCAAAACGCTTAATTTCGCAAATTTTGGGATCAAAACGCTTACAAAATTACAAGATATCATTTTTAACGGCCATGTTAATGTAGTTATGCCTATGCTATAGATTATGAGGTAAAAATAACTTTTCGGGGTGGGGATTTCAACCAACCTGGCACCTCCACCATGGATACTACGAGAGGAATTGTATTTTTGTACAATTCTTCGATTCGCTCTTATTTTGGGTCCTTTGCTTGTGGAAAACTGCACCATGTTTTGTGTGTGTTATGCCTATAGTCGGTTCTTTTAGTTCAACAGAAAAATAATGACAACGCGTTCATTACTTTCACCAGAGTCTAAGAGTGTTTGTTTGTTGTATGTGATGAGTGGGTGCGGACTCCAAAGAGTTTTTTTTTCGTGAACATTATTTCGCTCAATTGGAATACAAAATAGACCAGTCTATGGATTGTGTGCTTATAAAAAAATCGTATTTGGAGTCTATACCCACTCAGTCACATAACTGATTTTCTATGGGGGACATTAATTAAATAGTTAATTAATTAAAAGAATTTAAAAAATAAGTGAGAGAGTGTGTGTGTGTGTAGAGTGTGTGACCAGGTGAACGATTCTCTAACGAGAGACAGAGACCGTTATAGACATTCTTGCCACATTTGCATCTCCAGTGTTATCTCTGAGCTTCCAAGCAATGACAGCCCGAGGACCAGGACTTGTGTTGTCCAATTAAATTAAACCGTTGTCTTGTCTCGGGCAGCCTTTAGATTCGTATGTTAATTGACACCGTCTTAGGCCAGTTCGCTCAGTTTCCAAAAGACCACAAGACACATTGAGTGAAGACCAGGCCAACAGCTTAGACCAACTTTATCTAATTGGGAGGCTCGATTTGCTCTGACTTTAGTGCCAAACACATAAAGTAGCCCGGGCGGGCTGCAGTCTGCACTGAATCCAGGCATGCGTACACTGTCTGATACTGGGGAGAGACGTGACATATCTACACCTATTATCATTAGTGTCGTTGTGTATTCTCTCGTCCAAGGGAGTCGGCCATGATCGTCATAACGTGGGCCGATCCGCATGACTGTCCTCAGCTGAGAGTTATGTTATTAAGACTGTTTTTGTTTTATGGGACATCAAAGCATCGCAAATAGGCGGAAAGCGATGAATGTAGTAGAGTAGTTTAGAACAACGGGATCTGCATTAATGGCCTCTCCATTTAGATGCTGTCACGTGACCTGCCCCCATTCGACTCGAAGAATATAAAATGTAAACTGCAGTAATAAAAAGTGAAGATTCGGCCATTAGAATTCATTCCTCTTTACGACTAACAACGGTTTTATTTCAATGGGGGAACTGAGTTATAAAAGTTAAAACAGTTCGACATAAAAATGATGGTACATTATGTAAAGAAGTACGAATGTACCTAAAAGCTTGGATTTACATATTTTACTGTTGGTAATTTAAGCTATCACGGAATTGGTTTTCGAGACAAAACTTGATTCAGCTATAAAATATTTTACTATGTGAAATGATGGATATTAATAAAATAATGAAAGTTTCCCCGATAGATATTTGAACTCATAACCTCATCTTCTGTCCACGCAGCAGCTGCACGAATGGAGACTGGCACAAATAAGTCTGACATGACAGTGTGCTCAGATTTCGTGTATCACACAAACTAACTACAACAGTTGCATTCCTCACTGTGTATGACAGTCACACAAGTGCATTTATTTACTAACGGCAATTCAATTTACGAATTAGCACCTGTTTGAGCTTTTTTTTTAAAAAAAGTTACGTTGTTCCTACTTGCGCATTCAAAACTCGAATAAAACATAATTTCATTCCCTGCTTTTTAGTGAGACAATCATCTCCACTTGACAAAAAACAAAACCAAAACTAATTTCCCGTTTTGTTTTTTGACGCACGAATGTCCTTTCTGATTCTATCCCCTCGTCTAGAAGAGTCATGAATTACCAGCCGAGACAGATAAGCTAAACCGTCTCCCAAATGACCAGCAGCAGACTCTCTTGCTAATGACATTCATCGTCTGCAAACACGTTAGTAGTTAGGTCCCACCATCAGAGAAAAACACGAACAAAACACGTGCAAAAAACAGACTTCAATGAGTCATCAGAAAAGGGACCAAGCTCAGACTAAACTTTAAAAAAAGGAATAATTGCAAGTATAGAAAGGATTCGTTGTGATTGTTTGATTGTGCACAATCTTCGAGGCGTAATGGTTACCCGCGAAGAGAAAACTTGATTCCACATCTGGTGTTAATCCGAAAACTATAATTAGATTAGCAACAGGGCCGAGCATTCCTAGAAGTACCAGAAAATAGTCTTACCATTAAACAAGGGCGACACAAAATTACATAAATTATTGAATTAAACAACTGTGAAATAAAATGTAAACATAAAGAGATGTAGTGAGAAAAAATGAAGAAACACAAAAAAATTAAAACATGTTTCGTGAGAAAAGCACCCAGGGATCGTGCCCCTCTTTGAGTGAAGGTGTAAAGATATTAGGAAGAGAACGCCCAACGGCTATTAGGAATCCATCCAAGCACTCAACTCACTGCCTCACAAATATGATTAGGGAGGATGAGGGACGAATCGCATAGAAACATTCTAAACATCGTTCAGTGAGAATTGCAATATGAACGACGCTGAACGTACCAAAGGACGCAGTAAAGCTGAATGTTGAGAGAGCGCGCATCTCTACTGGAGGTAGTACATCATAGATGACCTCCAGAATATGTCTTTGAAATGTCTGGTTCTGGCATTTCAAATCATTCTCTGAGTGGTGTAATTACCAGCGTTATTATTCATCGATAGGAGGTGTGTGGAGTGGTCGAAGGTTGGGATCGTAAACAGAACATACTCATTATAGAGCCGTTCCGCTGATTTCATAATGCCCGAACCACACAGGTACGCTATAGCTAAAGTGTAATTATTGTCATTTATGTGTCGTCTAGTATTAAATCTGAAGAGAAAAAGATCAAAATCAAAATACCGGAGTGACCAGAGCATTTCTTTCCATTCATTTCTTTGTCAATGCTGTACAACAGTTCACTCATCATGAAAGATGAGATTGAAGGTTGGAATATATCCTCAACATCTAAATGTCAGGATGATCCTCCAGCCAAAAGACGAACCCCGAACCCTCTATACGAACCTTTACTTCTCACGTATGCCACACATCAGTTTACCCGGTTTGACCCTCGTCAAGAGACTAACTGTAGGTATTAGGGTGTTTGGATAGTTGAGGAGGAATGCCCAAGGGCTCTAGGGCCCAAGCGGGGTTGGGGAACTCAATCTTGGCATTCACCTTTCCTTCAAGAAAACCTTGATAAATCATTCGGTAAAAACTGTCAGAGACTGGCTGGGATCGATGCGACGACCTCCCGAGCTAAGAGTCTTGACTGTACGCGATGTGCTACCTCTAGACACTGACCACCGACCAAATCTCTCTCACACTCACCGTCACGTACTACACGTGTCTACCTGTCTTGGATGCACCTTGCAACAGAACTGCACTCAGTGCAACCCTAGTCCACTCTTCCTACACCACCTCCCTCACTGTCACGTACTACACGTGTCTACCTGTCTTGGATGCACAGAACTGCATCCCGTCCAGAGTTACGAGAGGAGATGCCTATTGATTTGTTTGTAAGTGGACACTGCAAAGACAGCCGCGGCTAAACACAAACAAGAAGCAATCCTTGACGCGACCTCACCATAAACAACAAACCTCTCTCTACGAAATTACATGACACAAGAGACGCATGACACGCATAATAATTCGCAAATCTTAAATAATATATCGTTAAATCTCTCCTACACTAGGTTAAAGGAGACGTAACCATGTCCAGGGACGTAATTAATAGGGGTTGCACTGTAATTAGTCACTATAAATACTATAGATGCCGTAGCACGCAGCATACTTATTATACATACCCGCGCATATAATGATAAAATGGACAATTAATTTGTTGGAATAGCCGCCCCATGTTACGCCATTCCCGTTTATTGGACGTGATATTTCATTGACTGCTTTGAGGGTGGACTTTCAGTCCATTACAGTATTTACATTCATTAAAAGTCAGAGTAAATTACCCCAAGTAATAATTCAAAAGTACAAAGTTTTTAATGGCAGTTTGCCGCACTCGGGCGCGCCGATGCGATACGTGCATGCGTTGAATTCATGGACGCTGCGGTTTGGGGATGATTAAATGGCAAGCCGATGATTTATATAAATATAATACAAATTACATTGATGCGAATATATAGCCTGGTCATAGCAGATTCACGAAAAAAAAAATTTTTAAATGCGCATTTTCAAGTTTTGAGAAGTAATATTTGCAATTAATCATTTTTTCTGGTAGATTGATATTGGGCTCAACATCTCTATTGAGACAACAAGACTAATCGGGACTATTTGTCATTGATTGTAAATGATGATTATAAAGAACTTATAACACGGACTGTGGGATAAATCCTTCCTACCAATTCGAAGCGAGTAGATTTTTCATCTACATTTCTATTGAGGGGCATTGATGCTCACATGAGATAATATATTTATAAATGGAATATTCTGTCTCGTTTTTACTTCGTGGGAAATAACGTTATTTTTGGGAAGCTGATTGGCTTTGATCTCAAGTAAAGCTGTAGCTTACTTTGAACGTATGTTTGACATCTCTTCTGCAGAATCTTCTTGTCGTCAGATTCGTATTTTATCATTATTACCAAGTACCAACTAACTTAGTTTTGACTTCGGGAAGAGTCGTTTGCCAGTTTTTACTGTCATAAATACCTTTCACCAGCCACAACACCAAAGTACGCATGCCATGTTGTAAAGGCAATAAGTAAGTTGACAATGCATTATAGATCCTACTGCACATTAGGCGTATTGAACACAAAGTTGGGCTTTCTATAAAACACGATTTTAATTTTGGCAGTAAACTCCAACAAGAAAAAAATCTTGTGTTTTTTAACAAAACATTCAAACGCTAGAACTTTGTTAATTTTAGTAATTATTTAAGATAACTTACTTCTTTCCTCGAAACAACGATAGCTCCTTGAGCAGATAATTCTTATTCGAGCCTTGAATGTCACGCAATAGCTTACCTGAAAGGAAAAATTCAACGAATTAATACAACAATATTTATAGAATTACAAATAATTATGTTGATAGTTATAAATCTGACATCGCCAATTTAAGCGCAAGATTAGCATGTGAATTGTGGAATTTATAAGTGAAGAACAGTTTATACATAAATGACTAAACCACACGGAAATAATTTGCAGGTAACTGGCTGTACGTTGTAATAACCTAGGAAGGAGTAATAATAGCTAAGTAGAGAACTTGCGCCAAAGGCTTCACATGCTCAGTGTAAGCGACTTAAGCGAAGTAATTTAAAAGTTAAGGATAGTTTTGTTGCGTTTTAAAGCGCCATTATAAACACAAGCAATATAAAATTAAACAACAAATTAAAATATATTCGTACATGCTACAAACTTTGAACTTCTATAAGTTTATAAATATGTTTTTAAAGGCAGATGCGCCTAAACTAACAACTCGTTTATCACGACTTTATTATAATGTCCTTAGGGGACAGACACAAATCGACCAATAGGCTACGATACAATATAACGGAAGCAAAATGTTTTATTAAATCACCCCAATTACTTATACTTTTGATGATGAAGTGACAAATAAGTTGTTGATGCAGTAGGGGAGGTTGAGGGTATTGTTCAAGGGCTATGTTACAAGACCCGGTAATCCAACTTTCACCTTGTTCACTGAGGACGCCCAATGAAATCTTTCAGTCAAGATTGCCGGCGGCCGGTGTCGAATGGGTAACCTTACGAGCTGGAGATTCGCGCGTGAAAGCTCTTTACCTCATCTTTACGATCAGTCATTCGCTAGATATCAACGTCTTTTTATGCAAGTCTAGGGCAGTGGAAACCCTGACATTGACTCCCTCGGCAACTATGACCATGAACAAACCTTCAAATACAAACGACCTAAGATGGCCTTGGCCTATATGGCCAATTAGGATTAAAACAACTCAAAATTCAAGAAAAAAAAATTGTAGGGATAATGCCCACGTCACCTTGGTGGAATATCCCATAATTTTTTCCTCAAACTCTTTTTTTTAATCTACAAAACGCATAAGCTTTAACGTAAAGACAATCCCCAAACAAATAACTATCCTGACACGATTAACACTAAACTATTGACAAAGTCCAAAAAGCCAAAGCCAAGAACAATCAAGTCCTTCTTTAAAAATCAGATACCCGATAAAGAGCTTAGGCTCGTAGTAGGAAAAAAAATGTGGCCCATGAGGTCACATGGCTAAAAGAATTCGATGGGGGCTATTAACTTCTACAGATAGTAAATAACGCCATGTTTTAGATATAGTCGAGTGTATCCCCTTCCCCGCCCGCAGTATGATATGCATTCATGCACGATAAAGTAGAACCTGGGTTTACTTTAGCGTGTGGTGGAAATAATACAGATTTAATAATATGCAGAATTATTTACATAGATGGGACGGGGTATAATTTCATGCTATTAATTCGTAAAACGCTAAAGGACATTTCATGGGAACGCAGCAGCATTATTGTGTTACATGGTCTTCAATAACGGGAGCGAGAGATGCGACAGCCGGGGGGTATTAAGAACGGGAACATTTGTGTGAGCTCTGAACTTTACCCGCCATGATTCTATTACAAGGCCAGCACAGATTGAAATGAATTCATAAATATTAAAATTTCTAAAAATCCATTCCTACATCAATTTTTATTCATTTGAGACGGGTCAAGTCAAGGCTTTTCTCAACATATTATACTTCAGCCGTTAGTCATTTTGATTAAGTCCTATGAACATTTAAGCATGGTTAAAAATCTAGGAAAAAATATTTTCAGAGTCGAAGTCATAACAGGTAAACATTTATAATTGTGTTTGTAGGTCAACCATAAAAAAGTAATACTCGATTTCTTGGTATTTAAAAAAAAATTACTCACTCATAATGAAATACGCCATTGTCATTTGCGTATTATTTTTTTGTAATCGTATTTATTTATGTAAATCCTTTCCTATTCAGTTATTTTTTAAAAATACAAAGATCTAAAAGCAAAAGTAGTTATTTTATTTACTTGTACAGATAACTGTTCAAAAGGAAATTTGTCAAATAAAGGAAATTGTCAATCGATCCAAATCGAAATATATATTAATATTTATTTTATGTTATTTATTTATTTAACGTCTATCCTATTCAGTAAAAAAAAACTGATTTACAAAGGAGGACAATTAGTATAAGGGATCCTTCGTGAGGACTATGAAGTCGATGGGTTTGTGTTGTCGATGTATTAAGCCTTGCAGTGGGACTACGTGCATTCGTGTGAGCGAGTTCAATCTTTGTTTTTGTCTAATTAAATGAAGCGTATGGAGCTATCTATAGGGCGATCGTGGTTGGAAGGAGGAGCGCGACTGATTTCAATGTGGGACGCCCATAGCCTAAGGCTGGAGAAGCTGAAAGCAGAGATGCCCTGGCCTGCCTGCATGGTCTATACTCCGGCCTGGTTACACATGAATTCAAATTGAAACAACAGACGATCAAAATAAACACGTCGTCATAGTAACCCAGTGGCGTGAGAACAAACTTAACAACTTCTAAACTGGGCGTTACAGTGACCCAGTGGCGTTGTACATTTTTTATAGAACGAAACAAGCTTTATAAGAAGCATCGTTTCCAAAAGAAAATTATCTGTCATAATGTCATAAATCACTTCCTCTGAACCAGAGGAAAAGGTGTTTTCATAGTCATTTTGTATTTTATTTATTAAAGATGTTTAAAATGAATCAAGTTTTTAACGGTGTGAGATACATATTTGGAATGCAAGCGCATTCAAAGATCTTTACAAACAACATAATATTTTTTGTTTACAATCCCGTACGTTAAATGTAATACAAAACAAAATTTACAAAAACCCATCTTAACCGGGCAACTGGGACACCCGGGTTCAATCCCCGGTCTTAGTTAGTTAGTTAGTTAGTTAGTTAGTTAGTTAGTTAGTTAGTTAGTTAGTTAGTTAGTTAGTTAGTTAGTTAGTTAGTTAGTTAGTTAGTTAGTTAGTTAGTTACATCAGGTAAAACTGATGTGTACCCTACGACTTTTTCTTTTACTGCGCATTGTAAGTGGTAATATAAGTGGTCGGTATTATCGGTATTACTGACCACAAAAATGTGTATTTTTATAGAAGGAATGTACTTTCGTATGCAAAAAATTACGTAGAGCAATATATTTCTGCAACATTTTCTAGTAAAATCTCAACTTAAATTCATATTCATTCATTCATATTTGGAATGCAAGCGCATTCAAAGATCTTTACAACATAATGTTTTTTGTTTACAATCCCGTACGTTAAATGTTATACAAAACAAAATTTACAAAAAATCCATCTTAACCGGGCAACTGGGAGACCCGGGTTCAATCCCCGGTCTACTTGGATTATTAAATTCTAGAATGTATTAAATATGTACATACGGATAGATGAGATTTATGTCAGACACGCGGCTCGTTGGAGGAGTTCTCAATTTGCCATTATTTGGAGGTAAATTCTGTAGTCGAGTTCACTGCTCGAAGCAGTTCAAGCAATTACGATGCTGCAAAGTAGAGATGGGAATTTTGGCCCGGCCCGGCCCGAAAGCCCGGCCCGGCCCGGCCCGGCCCGAATGTCGGGCCGAGCCGGGCCGGATGTTTTTGTTATTTTCGGGCTTCGGGCCGGGCCGGGCCCGAAGCATTAAAATTTCGGGCCGGGCCGGGCCGTTTCGGGCTTTCGGCCAGTTCGGGCTTTCGGGCTTTCGGGCCAGGCTTCGGGCCGGGCACCATATTTAACTTAGGAAATAGAGATTGGTGTTTTGGCCCGGCCCGGCCCGGCCCGACTTCTCAATGCTTCGGCTCCGGCTCGGGATAGTTTCGGTTTCGGGCTTCGGGCCGAGCCGAAGCATTGAGAAGTTGATTTGTAAATCATTTTTTAACTGAATAGGATAAACGTTAAAGAAAGAAAGAAAGAAAGAAAGATACAGCAGTCAGCAGACAGACAAAAACAATGCGTTTTCACAGTTTCATCTCCTTGGCTGGAGTCTGGACATCACCACACCCCCACAACATGATTTGCGATACAATACTCCCGAACACAATATCGAACGTGCTTCGACAAGAAGATGGACAGACTATGAAGAAGGACAGGCTGTGTTTTTACAACTTACATCTGCGCCCTTAAATTGTCGCCTGGCGGTGGCGGCATTTCTCCCGTGATCCCATCGATGTCAATACAAGCTCAATACTCATAGACTTAAGTCATAAATATTAATAATTTGTGAACATGTCACTCGGCACTTTGCTTTTCACCGTCCAATATGATTTGAAATAACAGTATACTCACTCGCCTTCGCCTGGTCTCTTGTCCCTAATAAACACAAATAGAACGTGCTCTCACATAAATATGTAGGCCTACAACTACATTTGCGCCCCTTATTGGCGGCATCACTCATATCGATAAATATACACGCACAATTCATAAACATGCCATGGGCAATTTGCTTTAGGTCTCCACTGCCCAATGCTCTCCCAGATCTAGGTATATAACGGTATATAATCGCAGAACTAAGAAATACTATCATACTGTTGGCAAAGGCGGCCCATTTGCTTTGACGAGTCTAAAAATCCAGACTTTCGGGCCGGCTTTCGGGCCGGGCCGGGCCAGACTTTCGGGCCGACTTTCGGGCCGGGCCGGGCCAGGATGATCATCTTTCGGGCCGGGCTCGGGCCGGGCCGCAGTATTTTTTGAATAGTCGGGCCGGGCCCGGGCCGGACCGTTTCGGGTCGGGCCTCGGGCCGGGCCGGGCCGCCGTTTTTTTTTTAAATTCGCATCTCTACTGCAAAGGCGTTTCCCGTCTTATGCTTCACTTGAGTATGACTAAGAATCGCGACTTAAATAAGCAACGAAACGTTATGCGATCCGAGCTCCGGAGTAGCCGAATCTGGTTATTCTAGACGAAGTTTTGATTTTCTATCACATAAATTTACGTTTATTGGTGTTGATTTACATATTACTTAAATTATACATCGAATATGAACATCAAAGGAATAATTTCTCAGAAATATCATAATCTACTTTCTGCAAAGAGGATAAAGTAGGAGTGCAAATAAGTACGAGTTAAGTACGTAAGTAGGTTAAGAGAAATGGGTCGGGAGTAGCGTGATCGTTATTGGATAAGATTATACAACTTTGAGATTAAGGTTAATCTAATTTAAAAACTTTGTAATAAAGCACATTCGAAACTAACACATCACAACAAAAAGCAGAACTAATTATAACGATGTATCTGTAATCACGATAGGGTAACATTTCTTGTCACACAAAAAAGCAGGTAATTTTCAGTTTTGGCTGTATGCGAAATAACGTATTATTTCGTTGAGAAAGTCTTAAAATTCTAAGTAATTAAAAGAGAACGGAAACTTACTCTACATCCGATCTTTACTTATTATCACTTAATTACACCTTTCGTTGACGCGTGATTGATGGTTTCAAATACACGAAACGCCAGAAAACTCTTGGCCAATACGAAACAATGATTAATGAAAAAGCGACCCAGATCAAACCGCCAGGGCCCCGATTCATGTACATTTATCCCGGGTATAAGTGGTATAAGGACGGTATAATGCAGGACATGGCAGGATAAGGCCTGGTTATGTCTGAGCAACTCTCATCCAGTCAGAAATTTTTAATCCAACAACAAGTACAACAAATGTTTTTTCCACTGCATTCCACAGCCATGTAAATCAGCAGATTTGCAAAAGAACACTAAAAATTTGCACCATCTTTTGTTTCACATTTTTATTTATTGACAGAAGATTGTGTGAGATCATTAAAAGAAAAGAAAAGGCGTATTATTGCCGTAAATTTTGGAATAGCCTAGGACTATCATACTATTGTTCATCTGCATAAGGCTTTTAGTAATCAAAACTAGTTATTTGTGCGATATTTGTGTCAAAACAAGGTCGTGCAGGCCTAGGGTTGCCTAGGAGAGGCCAAGGGCTTGTCAAACGTGTTATGTTAGTATAAATTTTATCTAGTCCTATAGCCTAATCGAACTTTAGGCCTACACTGTTGTATTATGAATAATTTTCTACATCTGGGCCTAGACCCGAGACGGTTTCTGATTTGTTTTATGAGGGTAATGACAACTTTTCTCGTTTTACACATAGACGCAAAATTTAAAATGTCCGCCATCTGTTTACATATTTTCTTATCCCCGTGCGAGGCGGGATAAGTCTTCATGAATTGGATTCGGAGTTATACCGCACTTATACCACCTAACTCTGCTTATACCGGGATAAAAATGTACATGAATCGGGGCCCAGAAAAGTATAGAGAGTAGAGATGCTCCGAAGCAAGGATACTATACTATACACTTCGTGTGCTCAGAAGTTTGCCTTAGAATGTGTTCGGAAATTATTTTTTAAAACGATAGATGAAAATAAAACAAAAACAAAAATTACCATACGCGATTCTCACGTGAAATAAGGAAGTATGACTGCAATATTACTGCAACCATAGCTGACAAAACTATTGGCATATAACCGAAATTGCAAAATAATACATCTGTATAGTCTCAGCAATCGTAACACAACCATGTATTTTCGGTGCAATATTACCTGTTTCGGCAAGATTATTTTCTATTACCCGGAACGTACAATTAGGCCTATCCCAATTTCGTAGAATATAATTTAGTGGACTAAGAAACGGCTTGGGTAATGGGTATTATAGAGGAACAAGACTTTAATGCGTAGAACATATAATAATCCAGGATGTTGGAGAAAGTGAAAATATATTAAAGAAGCTGCAAGAAGCTGTTTTGAGCCGAACAACGGCTTGAATGCACTCGCGCCCTCGTAGAAACTGCGCAGTGCACCAGTGCGCACCCGCGAGCTACCCGGATGGAGGGATTCAAGCAACTACCGGTCACAGCGGGTGGCTAAATATGATTGACATGTGTACCAACAGAAACCCACATCTTACCAACCTCACACCCTTGCTCGGCTGCGTGCCTGCATAGAGTGACGCTCAATATAATTACTACTAATTGCTCGAAATTGAGCAGGCGAAATTATAATTGCTCAACACCAGCACAATTAGGTGTTAAACGCGTACATGCACTCTATAGTAATATCACGTTTGACACCACCCAACATCATCTAGCAAGTATGTAATTTGCAACACGTATCTCAAAACCGAAAGTGAGCGCAGCGCATGCGAGACCGAGTGGTGCAACGTTAGGGAATAACATTCATTAGGACGTAATAAAATGCGTGGAATAGCATGGGCGGTTCAGTTGGATCGAGAACCAGTTACTCAAGGTGGCTAGTGAGAGAGGATCACTAGTCTGGCTGCATGGCTCAACAGGTGATATGCGGACACTTGGCAACGTGGCCGTCTCATCGGCACATGGCGAATACAAACATTGGCAACACCGGGGAATAAACGTGAACGTATGGAACAGTACAGCTTTTGTAGGGTATTGACGCTATGAACGGTACATACTCATTTATAAAGTATTATAAACATTAATGGCTCTGTATTTATTATCATTCTTTGTGCGGGTTAATGATAGAATAACTATTGTGTTTATTATTCTTAAGTTAATCATCCATCATTTTGTCTCTGTCTTCCAAAGGTTTGTTTACAAGCTCAAACGCCAACTTGTCGACCTACAGTGACAATCTAGTAATTGACCCCCAGGCGCGGCGCGGTAGTCATACAGTTTTGTGTGCCACTGAAGGTGAAGCAAATGTTGTGTGTGGTGAAGCAAAACCTGTCAGTATCGATATACAAGTTGTCGTTTGCCTAACTAAAATGGCCCGCAATCGTCACTCCTGAATTCGGCATTCGTACTAATGAGATGAATTTTTAGCTCTATCACCCGATCGTTGTCTCGATATTAATTTGGTAACGGCAGTTTCATTGAAATGAGAGTCTGAGTAAACAACAATGTCATAAACATTACCAAGAGGTAAACAAAAAACAAATATTGCATTACATGTACCAGTATTATAGTCGACGCCTCGTAAAACCACCATTACATTCGGCAGGCCATCGGCCTCTTCGGCAACTATCACAATTCAACGAATTTCGAATGACTGTATAGAACTTATCTTTCTCTTCACTGTCTCCCTAATACAAATAATTAAAATAATCATTGACTACGTTCTTCCATGATTAACACTGTTCACACACACACGATGCAAATCTATTTGAAAATGTGCAGTCACATTGATAACTGATGGTCTTAATGTGCAGAACCCTTTCCACTTCCCACCACCGTATTTAATATCATGATTAGCATATTCTCAAATTACACGACAATCTTTACATCAATGAATGCGTATTTAAGTGCGTGCTCATCCATCTAACCTATATTACGCACTACCGTATTCCCATCCCATGCAGGTGTAATAATTATTATAATAAATATGCACACACACTTTCCCTGGCAAAGTACCTCAGTTTATACACTAATTAGGTTCATCAGAGATAGCAAGTGTTGCCAATTAAATGTATCAAAACGCAATGAAAATGCAACTTAGGGCTAATTTCTAACAATTACACTATTGCAAAACAACAAGAATATAAATAATGACGTGACTAAAAATAATTTCATCCGAAAGTAACATTTGACCGAGCAATGTTTTTAATACGAAAATAGCGTAGGCGTATCTGGTATGTGGAGTGAGGCTGTCAGCAATATGGAATAAAATCCATAGTCCAAAACTAGTAAACTTTATGAAAATTGCTTTTAAATTTCATTTTACCATAACGCACATGCATATCAGTCAACCAACGACTTTGGCGGTTTCATAGTTTAAAATGCATTTTAAAATTGTCACTCAAAATCGTGCTAATCTAGAACTTACTAAATCAAAACCTAAAACCATTGACTTCTTACCAAATGGTAGTTAATCTAAGTATAACCTCGCTATTACTTTATATCTTTACACTTAATAGATATTCTGAATAACCTTCTTACATTGTTGTATAATTCACAATATAACTATAGAATTTAAAATTTGAAAAAAATTAAATACTAGTACGTTAAATAAAATAAATAACTTATCTTTTGTAGGAAGCCTGCCCAGGGTGCAATTCATGCCCCTCTTCAGGTGTCTAACTATAGGAATGTAGATTGTGAAGGAATGTCCGAGGGCTGTTTAAGAAGACTCAATCCTTGCATTCGCATTCACGACTGAGGAAAACCTCGGAAAGAACCTTCAGTCAGGATTGCCGATCTCGACGGGATTTGAACCCGGGACCTCCCGAATCAGAGTCGCGCGCTTAACGCTCCAGCCACCACTGTCGGTATACTAATAACACGTTTGTTTCCCCATCACACTATCTCCCCCCCCCCCCCCCCCCCCCCCCCTATAATGTTGGTTCAAGCGCTAAGCTCTTGACTCTGATTCGGGAGGTCACGGGTTCAAATCCCGTCGAGACCGGCAATCCTGACTGAAGATTTGTCGAGGGATTGTGTCCTCTTAAACAGCTTTCTGCTCGGATATCCCTTCAGAATTGTCTTATTCGCAACATACCATGTTCACCTGAAGAGGGGCATTCATTGCACCAAAACATTTCTCAACCCCGGAGCTGATTTCTCAGTGCAGTATGCAGCGCATCTGGGGCCGAGTCTCGCTTCCCATCAGTTCGATACATCGATAAGTCGATACGGTTCGTGCGGCGGCCATTACAGATAAGCTCAGTGTCACTGAGCTGTGACACCAACTGCATGGATCGGCTCCATTGATAATGGCACACTTCACAGTTTAATGGACATGAACCATTCCAAGATACGGATCGTGTCCTGGTGGTGCTTCAGATATCACGTCACACATCAACAATACAATAATATTCATCTTGTCAGTCAGAGTCGTATGTCGGAGTTATCCCGCTCACGCTCGCATCGTTTTCATCCATTTTGTTTTTATGCAAGTCAAGATGATAATATATAGATTAACTTTACTCCTCATTTTCAGTGCTCTGAAGCTCGGATCCACGTCGCTAGTATTTATTTGTGCACATTTTGTGTATTACTTTCTCAAACGCCTTTCGTCTCCTTCGTATACGACATTGATTATTAGCGTACTCAATGAAAATGTTAATTACTAGGACTATCTCAACAAGAATAGCCCTCGAACACTGATTTATTGCGTGTAATAATAATTTCTTAAAATAACGTCAGAAATATAAAAAGTGGTCGAACACAGCATAATGACAAACAAAATTTAAAAATGTATTCTCAATAAAATATACATTAAGAAAATGACTTGCTTCTTCAGCATTCATACTAAGTGCACTATCACAAATTCTACAAAGTCCCTAACGCAACAGATAGCTTTTGTATTTTGATCGAGTTATTCAATACAAACATTTGAATCGTCGTTCAATGATTATGGATACTGCCTTGATACGCCTATCACAATTTAAGCTAACCATCCATGCACGAGATTGGAATCGTTTGGTAAGGTAGGAGTCATTCATTATAAAATCATTTAATAGTATAACTCAAGTATCTCTAGTATATATCATAGAAATATAAAAATAAAAATATACTATGATATTATGAATTCATTGAATTGTTATTGTTTTGTTAATTTGTCTCTTCTATGTTTGTATCTTTTATGTTTCTATGTTCTATGTTTTATAAGTGCTTGTTTATTATCACAATTTGTTGTGTAACATACACCTTGTGCTTGTGCTTAGGGCATACTGCCCTTTTCTGCCAACCTTCCTACTAAGCCTATTAGTGGAAAATAAATAATAAAAAAACAAAAAATAATACAAAAATACATTACCGATGCGATCAAACGGATACTATTTTCTTTACTCTGTCTAAAGATGTGATTAATTTTGTAAGATACAAAATTTGTATAGTCACAATTAAGAATTAATTAGTTTGCCCTTTAATTAATGCAATGTAGCAATCCAAATACGTAAACAAGGAAGTATATTTTAATGAGGGTTCCAAGTTTTAACTGATTCTGTCTCTTGATGTTTTGCCAACCACAGGTTTTTAAGGTGGTGTGTTCATGTTGTGGGTGAACATGAGTCGTGTCATGTGATGACCTCACTAGCAGTAATGTAGTATTACCTTCATTGTACATTTCATGTTTCGTAAAAGTATTTTATGGCCTATTTAAAATGTAAATGAGCAAATAATTAGATAGGCACAACTTTTAAATTCTCATATTTAGTACATTTCCCTAGCAGACATGCGCTGCATGTGTGGGATATTGTAATATCGCCGGGGTCATCGTGGTGTGGGTGGGCGGCCGTCCGCGAAACCAGCGCTCGGCCGCTGAGAACATTTCACTTCACTTACTAGGGTAAACACGCGGGCTGGGTTTATTTATGACGCTAGTCTCTTGTACATCGCACATCTTGGCTAATCCATCATACGAAACATCTAGGAACATGGCAGAAAAAGATGTTTAGCAAACGTTAACATTACAATGTAAATATGTCTGGCCTAGATCACAATATGGCCTAGATATGATAGATTCTTGCACGATTGGTCATCACTCGTCACTATTTCTATTGTTTTCTGTTTGTGGGAAGCTGACACAAAATGTGACTTATCGAAAGGGTATCACTGAGAAAGGTAAGAACTCCAAACAATTACAGCAGTCGTGTTCTTGGTTCAAGCTCTTACATTTGGATACACATGTTCAAATTTAAACTGAGATGTTGGTCAATAATAAAAGAAGATAACATTGTCACAGAATACTCTGTGTAACAAAAGACAGGCAGTGTTTTACAGATAAGCACGGGTTCGAAAGTACACAAAATATGAAGCGAAACCGACAATTATTATTCAACATTATTTTAGTTTTGTATTTTTGGTGGAGGTGCCGGGTCCATAGACGTTCCACTTTAGACATTTTTCAAATTTTTTATCGTGGGAAACCTGTTGTAGGGTGCAATTAGCCTCTCTTCAGGTGAAATAGGTATGTGCGGATAGGAAATTGTGAAGGGATGTCCGAGGGCTATTTCAGAGGACCTCAATCCCTTGCATTCACACTAACGACTGTGGAAAATCTCGGAAAAACCTTCAGTCAGGATTACCGGTCTCGACGGGATTCGAACCCGGGACCTCCCGAATCAGAGTCAAGCGCTTAGCGGTGAAGCCAACACTGTCGGTGAAGAAAGGTAAGAACTCCAAACAATTACAGCAGTCGTGTTCTTGGTTCAAGCTCTTACATTTGGATACACATGTTCAAATTTAAACTCAGATGTTCGTCAATAATAAAAGAAGATAACATTGTCAAAGAAAACTCTGTGTAACAAAAGACAGGCAGTGTTTTACAGACAAGCACGGGTTCGAAAGTACCCAAAATATGAAGCGAAACCGACAATTATTATTCAACATTATTTTAGTTTTGTATTTTTGGTGGAGGTGCCGGGTCCATAGACGTTCCACTTTAGACAGACCTACAGGGCCAAAAGCCAATTCTATGTAATCAATTGTTGAAGGTCAATGGCATAAAACACGTTACTTGGAGATCGTGTAAGGTTGCTATCAATGATATGTGAGACACGAACAGACGGTCAATGTGGCATAAAATATTGGAGCTTCACTCCCTAGTCCCTATAGCTTCGTTTCACGATTGATTCAAAGTCCTTTGTTTGTGTGATATACATTATCGGAATAATTAATTCTACTGTAGCCCTCTAGGCATTTTCACATTTTATCGTATTGTTTTCGATTTATGTCAACAAATACTGTTTATGGGTATATTTATATAATATGTACTATTTTGTTTTGAAATGTTTATATTCACTAATATTTGGTTAAATTGTGAACAAAATACGTTTTACATTGTGTACCTCTAACGACGACAATAAATAAACATTTATTGAAATGTTTAAACCTCCATTATGACGTGTATTATTTGTATTTAAAAATAATTTACCATCAAGTAAACAATGTCCGTCGTATCAGCCTCTGCAATCCTCGTGCGTAACGTTGCGGGTCGGTTTGGCAGCCTAGGATGCGCATTCTCTCAGTGATGACACTCTCATCATGAATAAATCGTGAAAACAATCATCTCCAATGCAAAACAGCTACGACTTTATTAAACATGTCGTCATAAAGCGCATGATTGAGTCATTAACGGTGTATACAGGTAATATTGCTGTCAGGTAGGTACCAAGTTCACATCTTGAGCTATCTCGCCAATGAGAGAACAGCAATAATTTTAAATCCAGTCATAAATAATTACACACCCGCGTCCTCACATACAATATATTGTAAACGTGAACGCCGTGGGGATGGGTAATTAATGGCGCAAGAACTTCACGGGAACATAGGCCCATTGTCGCAGTATAGTCGATTGTGGCGGCCATAAATCCGAGTGCAAACCGAAACCCCGACAGTGCAGGAGAAACGCGGGGAGGGGGCATGTTTAAATGAACAGCAGTGACAGACAGACCGTTCAAGTCTCGGGATGATTGGTTCAGGTGTGAAAGTGGTATGGGTTCGATTACTGGTCGGGAAAACTTTGTTCAAATCAACAAGTTCATAGAACTTGGGGATAAAGACGGATCTTGCGTGAAATGATCTGTTGAAGAGACTGCGTGTGTTCTACATCAACAACACTTTGTGTTTTACACTCGAGCAAGGAGGTCGAAAGTCTCACACTCACGTACAGACTACGCCCATCAGAACTTGACCCGGACTATAGAGAAACAATCATCGATTGGCGATTTGTGTCGAACAAAAGACCGAAGCCTTGAACGAAAAAAGTATTAAGACCATTTCATCTGAAAAGCTGGAATCGCGCACCGTTAAAAGCGAGCACCGTGAAACTTCACTTATAAGTGTAAATCGAAGAGATAAAGTGAGTCGCCTGAATAGCGTCGACTGGAACAACGTCGACCACTTCAAGTGAAGTGTACTTTCGTTGTTCCTCCTTACCTTTCGTTGTTCAAGGCCTGTACAAACAAGGTGGTCGACGTTATTCCAGTCGAGCTATTCAGCGTACCCGATATTACCCTTATTTGTAATCATTGTTATGATTTAAATCCTGAATGAAAACTCAATCGAGTCTACCGTTTGTCTAGCGTTCACGCCAAGTATACTCAAGTGCGCAAATATTTAAACCCATTCTTAGACATTGAAGAGAACTGCAATTGTAGAAAAAATTATGAAGGAAGAACAACAGAGAAAGATGAGAACATACACACAAAAAACATTTGCTTTGCTAATTTCAAGTTGTATATCCTCCTAAAGAAGCCTAATTTAAATTTTGCAGACGGTTCGCTTAGCGGCAAATGTACACTTAACATCACCTAACTGTAAAGCTGTAGGAGTCGTTTGTGTAATTTGTGGTTATGTTGCCGCCTATTGTCCCCGAGGATAGTAGTCCCGTGCAGACAGACAGACAGACAGACACGACCGAGATAGCGAGACCCCGAGTGATACTCTAAAAGGAAAGAGTTCTTCAGTTTCTCGAATCAATCTTGCTCGTTCATAAATATCCTTCAGCCTAATGACAAATGGCACGGGCATGTGCCAATGCGACGCGCTGCTCTTTTTACCTCTGACTTGTATAAGGCGATGCAGCCTCGCAGACCCACCCGAGCTAATTACTAAGAACAACCAGAAGGAAGGTTCACTATAATACGTGGCTTTGTTTTGTTATTTTCAATGATCTTGTCCGGCAGTTAATCACCCGCGGAGCCGCCGCAGTCGAATATAAACAATGGCTGACCCGCGGGTTTCTGCGTTCATCTGACTGAGAGGTCACTTTACGCCCTCCGAGCTAATAACACATGGGGAACTACTATTGCCGGCAGATACAGCTATTACCGACCACAAACTACATAAGAAACCAATTACCAAGAACAATTATATTCGCCGCCACAGCAAAGATCTTGCAAAACCGGATTCTAAAGTCATAACGTTTTGAAGAGTAGTGTTTATCCGAGTGAAGTTGCATGTTCGTTGCATCTTCGACAAAGTCGGGATTTAAATGTGCATTTATGTTGTCAATATTTCTCAAACGCTTAAAACTAGATCAAGTAATTAATGGTATATTAATTACGTAAAGATAGTCGAGCCGCTATGCAGATGTGAGTGGCATCCTGTACGTTGAGAGTGGCCGCAACAAATTGCGAGGAGTAACCGAGACAATTACACGGCTCGATGTTAATTATACTTGTCGGTGTATTAATGTTGGCGTTGTGTTGTTCAAAGCGTTGTGCTTGAGCTGTAATTCAAGCATTGTAAGGCTGTAGCGTGGTGAGCGCGCTATCACACGCTTCGTCGGGCGAAGCCAGCCAATCACAGACGAGGGTGAAGACGAATTGGTAGGCCTACGCATTCCGGAAGTACGAGAGGAACAAAAGAGAGTTTTGTGAATTAAAATTATTTTGGTGGTTTCTTATGATATAAAGTGGCAATAACTCTAATCGAGGTGATGTGAGGGGTATAGGAATAGTGATGAGATACTTCATATTCCTGCAAGGTGTACTAAGCCATAGTGTTCAAGTTTGGGACGAAGAAAATAAACCAAAAAATGTCATGCTAATGCGCAATCGTGCATGAGATCACTGCCTGATTAAAATACAGGGAAAGATTTGTAAAAATATAAAATCACCAATTAAATTCGGGTATAACTGTAAAAATTTTAGGATAGTAAATAATGAGTATCTATAGGACTTAAGAAAGCACACATAATATCGATTTGTTACTTGTAAAAGAAGTTGATAATTGATGGCAAATTTGTATAAAAAAATGATAGCAATGAGGGTGACCGAAACAGTAAGAATGGAAGTTGAGAGGAAAGAAGGAACAAATTAATGGGAGAAAAGATGGCAAAAAAGTGAAAATAGTAAATCTGCTCTACAGACGGCGGGATGACGGGAGGGCGGGGCAGGGGGCGGGGAAAGCTCTACCTTGCAAGAAAACGTTTTACACTTTTTGTGTTTATGTTTACTCGTTGTTGTTCACTTTCAGAACTCGATGATGTGTTTCTCCAAAGTAACAAAACCACCAAAGTATTTGCAAGAACTAGAATAATCTGGTGAACGTATTATAAAAAAGTAGGGCCTACATTCAGGCCACAAAGAGCCCGCAAACAAATAATAACAATAATAACGTATTAAAGATTAGGAGGAAGAATGAGCAAGTTAATTAGAAAAGAAATAATGAGTTGGTAATAGAAATAAGGCTTTGATCATCAATCACTCCAATCAACCGACGCTTGATGGAATCTCGTTCAATCATGCTGACTCTATCTCAGCGAGTGTACAATAGGCTGTGGCAGGGCAGAGGTGGAGTGTGAAGGAGTCGTGGTTCGATGCCCACCACCACCACTGAACGACATTTCTCGACAGATGACACCTGTCCGTCTGTCTGTCTCCCAACCCAACCGTGCTTGGCGTGGGAACCTCGTGTGCATTTCCTCGACGAGCCGAGTTGTGATATTATTGGCATTATAGTAGGGGCATTTATCATTGACATAAAAGAAACTCGTAGAACAGGTATTAATTATTTGAATAAGTGTTTTTTTTTTTTTTTTACATTACACTGTCTTTATAAATATTTTTTTTTTTGAAAAATGCTTTTTTTTATTTATTTTTACAAATCTTTAAAATATTTAGTTGTATTTTTTTATTGAATATAAACAATCGTTTACATTATTTTACTATCGTTGTTATTTTTTATTTTATTGAATATTGTAAAAGAACAGTGTTATATCCAAAAAACACTTATTTTTTAAAATTAACTTAAAAGAAAGTAAAGTATACATTAATATCATTGACTTTAAGTACAAATAAGTGTAATATATTATCTGGGGTCGAAGAAAACTTCGTGTATCACCGAACGATATTATTATGCCCCCAAACATCGGTATTAATCAATATTCTGAGTTATGAAATGGTGATAAAATGCCCCCCCCCCCCCCTCAAATCGATAAAAAATATTACTTGTAACAACAAAAGTTACAATTTTCGTTGTCTTTTTACTAAATGTAACAAATAACAATAACCTTCCGTTTGTTTTTTGGTCTGTTGCGAAGAAACCTATTTTTCCGTGTATTTAATTGATTCACTGAAGGATGTATGTGCTATAGAATTACAGGATGGTAACGTAGACGGTAATGATACAATATTCATTCCTCCAAAACAGACTCGCATGTGGCAATTAGTTTCTATAGTGTTTTTGCCCCATAATAATAATTACACTTATAAGGAATAAAGATCAACTTAATTTGTATGTTAAAACGGAAAGCTACAATCCTAATTCAATGTTTCATATTATGTTGCGTGTTTCATACCAAACAAATAATTATTGACATTTTGAATTCAAATGGAGAAAACTTAAATACAAATATGATTTTTGTTTCTATTTCTCAATAAAAAAAAAAACGGTCGAAGCACCACAATATTGATGGAGTAATGTCCGACGCAAACGTGAATCTGTTTTTATAAATTGAATAAAATTGACATTGAATGAAATTAATGTAATACGTACACTTATAACTGATTCGAGCACATTTTATCCTCAAGTTGACTCTAGGCACACAAGAAGAAACAATGAAAGTGCAGAAGAATATTTAGAGTGCAGAAATGTTGTTTCGAGTATGTCTCCAAAAAGTATCACTGCAAGGTCCAGATGTCAGTGAGTATAAATAACAGTAATACCTAACATTGTTGCGTCTAATTAGTGATATGACTAGCGGACAGAAAACAAAGTCCCACTACATTCTGCGACGTCCGGCGAAGCCGTGTGTGAGCCAGCCAATGAGTGACGACGCTGCTATCACCCTGTATCGCCGTGTGTAGCGTAAGGTTGCTCGCGCTCACGGGCCATTACACCCGCCCCCGTTAGGGGGAGAGAAACGAGATACAGATTTGAGGAATTAGCAGCCACCGTAGTCTAGTCTGGCTGGTTTTAACTACTAGATAGCTTACGGAGATACCGGGGATAACTTATTGCCAGTATTTGCCCGAAACCCAACAAATCCTAAATCCACTCTAATGCATTCGAAATAATTCAGTGGGAATGGCCAGACCGGACGTTTTATCTTTTACACCCACATTAAACGATTAGGGTTAATTAATGGGATTGCTTTTATTTTTTGCAGTTTGAAATTAGCAGGTTTTAATTACCCTTGGCTGCTTGCATGTTCAGTACAATTCAGTGTAGAGGTGGCATTGCTGTGCTCGATTTAACATCGCTTCTGCTAATAGTGTAAACAATTACAATGCCACACAAGAGCCTGCTAACGATCGGAGTAATGGATTTGGTGCACAACCCTTGCATCAAGGGACACTAGTACATAGTATAGAAACGTTAGTTAGTATATAAGTGTAAGTATATACGTACGAAAGTATGCATACGTTAAGAAGTGAGTAAAATAAGAATTAATAAGGAAATCTAGTAATTTTGTTAGAACCTATAAGTGCGTTTATTATTATATATTTAATTGTTCACTGAAAATGCTTTTTATATTCATATTTTCATTCATCTCTTAAATGTGATTTCAAGTCCGCTACTCCCATCCAATCGCATTAGCATTACGATATTGTAAATTGAAACGAAAAATACAAATTTATAATAATTTTAATTACAATTGGAAAAAGGTAAACAAAGTGTGAACAAAAACCAAACATTCATGCCTTGTTTCGAGTAAGCTAGTGCAGGCAAATTAAATCTAATTTCCTTTTACCAAACCAAACCAAATAACATGACTCTGACTGAGAAGAAAAAGGAAAAAGTTCGACAGGCTGTGGTATTTGCCGGACATTTAAAACTTTCTACAAGAGTAGATACGACAGTCTAGTGCAAGTTTTACAGCATCCTTTAATCATTCGTAGCAACAATAGAAAACAATAATCTTTATTGGCTATTTGTACTCATTACGCTTTGATATGAACAAAAAGCTTAATTACTACCTGTCGTAAATATGAGTGAACTGTGTTGTGACTCGAGAACAAAAGCAAAACGTCTAGTCATTGGAAAGTAGTCGGTGCAGTGTCGAGGTCAGAAAACTATTATGCACCGTGCTAGTCGGCTGTGGCTGGCTTCAGGCAGCAGAGTTCTAGCTCTTCTAGTTAGTTGTGTGGGCTCATACAAGATTCAACTAGCTAAAATAGAATCTATGTATGGATCAACATCATGTGAACTGTGCTCTTCCCGAGTGCCATAATTCCGATGTTATACTTTTACTTGGCAATTTACTTAATTTATACTGGAAGCATTACAGGGCATAAATTTGCTCAAAGCTACACTTTCAAAAGCGTACATAGCCATACATAACCGTAACGTTAAAATTATTGTTATTATATCGATGACATTTCAAATTCTTCCTCCGTCAATAAGCAATAATAAATTGTTAGTAACATTGTACTAGATTTATCCAAGTGTAATAAGTGTACACCTAATATATAGCACCTACGTCTTAAGCCAATCGCAAGCAAATGACGTAAATTACAGTCAAGAACAATCATATTTGATTCAACTACAGTTCAATATAATCAAGTAATTTAATCAAATGTGAGTATCATAGATCGAGTCAACTACATTCAAGAACATTCGCTCCGACCAAAGTGGTCTTAGAGTTGAATCGATTCCATTCCCAGAGACGGAATCTAATCCACAAATCAACCCATCTCGTGCACGTGCTCACCCATTCGATATAATAACATACACATCGACACAGACCTATTGTCCAAGGCTGTTTGGAAATAAAGTGCGTAAGTGGCTGGATCGCTAGATAGATCTTTTATTAAAATATGCGGTTTGAAGCTCCATCCAATCCACGTAACGTATTGGCCGGCTCCGAGAGTCTCGGCTCTGTGGTTATGTTTCTAGTCGGAGTGTCGGCCGAGCGGACCCTATAATCTGAGTTAAGTTATACATTGATGCCTGACTTGTGGGAAACAATATGGCTTGGTGCTCTGGGAAAAATACACGTGGTCGGACGTCTTCTTTGCGTTCAAATATCTAGGCATTCATCCGTGCACTCCCACAATCTATCACAGTACAGTAACGGCGAAGAGGTTGTACCTTGTGGTCTGCTAACACAAGTCACCTCACCCATATGGCGAGGCCTACGTACGAAGCTGTAGTGTTTTATATTATTATTGTCGACCATCCTATGCTCCCCCTGTCCATGATATAGCGTATATAAGTAAGTATTTAATGTGATGATTACTAAGTGAATATGAAATGAAAATTAAATTTGTAGGTAGCTTAAACAGATGCGTAATATTATTCCACATTAAGATTATTTTTGGCCCAAAGTGAGTGACGAAACTGAACAAAAATATAATTTTTATTGTGCGTGCAGTGTATGATATTATAATTTGTGCATTTTTTCATGTTGTACACTGACTTTGTTATACATCGATGAACTATTAGAAAACAATCAATTAAAATAATGTGTATGCATCTAGTGAAGAAACGAAATACACACTTGAATGTGTGCTGGTTAAAAATATTCACGCTGTTAATTCAGCTTTAGATTTTACTCTAGACACGTCATAAAGTTGGGATAAAATTAGGAAGAGGGAAGGATTATTACTAGCTGTCATCTTCATTGTTCTTTCCAGTGATAAATCCTGTTTTTACGCAGGAGAGGGAAGTAATCAGCCCTCTCCCCCTCGTGACGTCAATGATCATCGGAAACAAGGGAGCATCTTGCACTTATTCGTTCAAACTAAAATTGCACGTTATACATTCGTAATTCAGCTGTAAAATAAATATTCCTTTGTTGTTTCAAGTTCAAAAGCTTCATTGTTTGAAGATTTTAATCGTTCGATTATATCAAAATTGTGTGACCAAAAATCCGTCACATCAATCCTCATTATGTTTTTTTAAATTTAATACACAAAATAAAACTGTTTAATTAAATTTGTTAAAAAATATTGCATTAAGACTTTGATTTGGATACACTTGGATCATTCATTGAGTACATGACATATTGTTGGAAGAGTTCCAGTATTCATATCACTAGCAATTCTATTAGAACTATATATAGCAAAGATTGTACTCGTCTTGTATTGAGACAAAATGTACATTATTTATCCTAGCGTTCCTAAATAACCAAATACGAAAACCCTTTCCCCAATAAAAAACTTACAAAATAAATATACCCATATAACACTCAATATACTATGAATATTTAAACAATGTACTTTCTTAACATTTAAAATATTCATACATCATCTAGAATTATTTTAACAATATTGTAATAATATAGAAATGTCCGTCAAACTAAAAGATAAATAAGCTTCACACAATATCGCGATCAATATTGTGGGGATATTGTATTATATTGCTCCAAGCATCATGCAATATTCATTTTTACATTTTTGGATATTCTATTTTGGTTCACACAATATCAATTATTATATTCGAATCATGTTCAAACACCTGCTCTGCTAAACCAGTGTGGTGGTCTGCCAGTTACACACACCAGTTACTTTTCACTTACCTTAGTGAACTAAGCACATGTGGTGTTTACCGACATAAAGCTTAACTGGCACTTATCACATAATGTGTGTTTGTAGCTTAGTTTTAGCAAGAAAACATGGTATATAACAATACAATTTTGCTTGTCACACAATGTAACGCGAAAAAACGATGTGAGGTTAGGTGAGTCCAGTTTATCTCGACGTGTGTTGCCAGATCTTTTCACTATTTAAAAAAGCAATTTTGTAATCCAAGATTTGAGTTACACAATTCTCTCACTCATCTGAGCGGTATAAAATCCCTCTGCCGATTTTTCTTATCAAGCTAAGTCATGTTGAACACAACGGCCACAAGTACACGTCTTCCTCTCCCGACGACTGATCGTCGAATGACAACAGACAGGACAGGACAAGCTACCCCACGCCATAAAAACCGTTGAGATTTCAAATTTTTAAAGAATAATATCCTATCGTTATTGCAGGGATATTGTATGAAAAAAGCCAGGTAATAAAACCGTTGCGATTTCAAATGTTAAAACAACAATATTCTATCGACATTGTAGAGATATTTGATGAAAACAAATGAAATTGAAAGTACTGAACCTCCCGACGAATATCGTACAAAGGTGTATACAACATCAATATCCTGACATTATCACGAGCACTTTAAATGAATATACCTACAATATTGAGTGTTATGTGGGTACATATGAGTAACACATCATTATGCCAAGTCCTTGTGATTGAAGGATACGCGAGAATCTCATCTCTTGTGTATCACGCATTGAGCGATCCCTCAGAAGTGACACGTGTATTGTCTGGCTAGTGACATCCTCTCAAGTCTCGAGGTGTGTGGATGTATCTCTCCGCCGGCCGGGGGATCCCCCATCATCCCCTTCCGTTGCATTGTTGCCGAACTACGCCATTACCGGAATATATGCGCGCCATTGTGCACTTACAACGTCTTCGAGAGTCAGCCGCGCATAAAAGAAGAGAACGTCGTTTAAACATAATAACCATCTCTCTAAACACGTAATCTTCCTACAGCGAGAAATCTGTTTTCTTCGCAAAAGAAAAACAAACTTTTACCACTTTGCATTTATACGTTTACTGCGAGTGAACGGGTGAGGTGAGGGGGAGGGGGGAGGCGCTATCTTTTATGTACCTGTCTCAGATTCGCACTTATGCCAGACAGCTTGAACGTGGGTTTCAGCAAAATATTCACTACTAATAAATTTTAATTCCATAAAACGTATCCGTACAAAAATGTATGCTAAGTATGATTCAAAATTGAAAAATAAAAATCACAACACAATAAACCATAAATTACGCCAACACTGTCATGACAAAGCATTCACAAAATAATATTTAAACCAATGTGCACAAACCCACATCGTAACGTCGAGAATAAAAGCCATAGCTGCTGACAACAGATTCTCTTGTCCAACTGCTTTTAAATTGGTGGATGAGTCTCCAGAAATTAAGAAATTAGTTACAATTTCAACTTTTTGGTTAATGTTATAACCGATCGATACACTGTGCGTGGTTCAAGAATTATGATTTTATGGAATATATTTTTCTTAGAACTTTATACACGATTATTGGACAAATAGTGTCCATAGTTGTAATAATAAGTATGTTAATTAATGCAATTTAATGATGTTAATAAATAAATAGGAAAACTAGAACCACAGATCGCAGGGTTTTGCCAGAATGTCTACCGTGCGACCGGGACCTCCCTCTATAGCTCATCACCATGAATCACAGCTTACCAAGCACACGTTACATTAAAAGAAGTCATACACAAAACAAAACAAAGCTTCGGGGCGTCGTTTGTAGCTTCTTATGTGAGGACGAGCCCTACAGGCGTCCATCAGTAACCTCGTTCACCGGGGGCTAAATACCACCAGCTTCCGCGTTCATTGGCGGCTCCCTCGGGGTCTTTGGGGTCTATTTGTCTTAAGCCCACAGAGCAACGTTATTAATTCGGATTGAACGTTGATTGAAGTGGCAGGACCCGCCTTCAAATAATTAATTAAGAAACTCTCGAGCATTCCCGTGCAAATGAAACGCATGCATACTAGTGGTTACAGAGTCCGATCACAATTTATTACTTGAATAAGTTATACCCAACGTGGAGGAACGTTTAATTCACATCTTTAATCGGTAATCGGTTATTTCAGTCATAGCCCAGAAAAAAAAAAAATTACATTTTAAAAAGTGATTATTTAAACACATGATATTGCTAAATATTTAGTTAGTTATAATGTTTAGTTAAATAAGCTCAAACGTCGAAGACTCAACAAGATTTACAACGAGGCAAGCTTGTACCACTGAAAACAATAGTTCGTCTCCCCGTCATCATTCGTCGAGTCAAGTGTTCAGTCTGTGCAAGAGCGATGAAATCCACCCGCTTCAATCTCTCAAGATTTCGCGCAAACCCTAGATAGTTTCGACTGTCGAACATTTGCATTTGAGCGTCGGGTCTAGAGTTTCCGCCACTTTATGGGCCATATATCTCGATGGTTCTCCCCCCGTTCTCAGCGAGCCTCCAACTCCTGTCACCAACTCCTGCGAAGCCTACCAGCAGATGGCACGGAGAAAGATTAAGGGCGTGTGCAGAGCAATTCCTTGCGAGATTATATATTATTATTTCGTATCCATCTCCCCCTCTTTCCCTTCTACAACTGAAAACTTTCCTCGGTAATTTCAGAACAGCTAATATTAAATGAAGAAATAAGAAGCAATTCGTCAGTATTCATCTCAAACTCGTTGCAAACTTGCTCAACTATTTTAATTTAATATGCGATCTCCTTGTTTTGTCATCAACAAACTTTCCGGTGCTTATTACACAAAAGTTGATCAAGTCAACACCGAGGCAATCTAGGAGTGAGGAAGCTAGACATTAGACAACTCTGGGGCATGCGCAGACTGCACTCGTGAGGTCATTATAATTAGGGTGCGAGTGATCGGTGCAGGTCGTGAAGAAGCAATCAAACTGATTAACTTCCAGAAATGTTAAATAACTTATGCTATACGTTCAGAAGTAATGTTTTACGGGGGGTTAGATTCGAAGAAACAGTATCAATGTTTTGTTTCTACTCATACGATCGCTATTTCTGAGTTACTAAATTCGTAGTTAAACATTTTTATAACAACATATCATTTTGTTTCTCGTATGAAAGGCATTAAACGTTAACTCGTTTTTCAATTCAACGATTCAATCAATCACGTTGCTTTCGAAACCGACCTAGCATTTATAGTTTTGATGTGAAATTGTTTGTCAAACGTTCATTCATTTATTTCGAAAACCGAATCAAAGCACTATAATTAAACATTTGAGAACTTAATGTATCAAAGCCTTGATTCCCATGGAAATGAGAAGGGCTTCTGAAATATTTAATTCTACGTCTTGTATGGAATAGACCGATTCAACGAGAACGTTCGTCTGAGAGTTGATTAGATTCACATAAAAAGTTTAGACATTGCGACATAAAAGAATCTTACGTACGTTTCCCATGCTAATTAGTTTAATGATTAATGAAAGGAAAATAATAGTACAATTAACAGCACTATTTTGAACGTCTCACAATCCAATACTAAAACCTCAAATATGTAAGAGAGGACTTGTAATGATAACGCAAGAATTACTGAAAAAATTACAACCGACAAAAATCAAATACGGTACGTGCACTGCAGGAACATTTATAAAATCTGAAGGACAAAACTAGTAATGCATTTTAGATTCAAAAGAAATGTAAATGTAGGTTTAACATTTTTCAATTTATTATAATATATCATCAAAAACTAATAATAATCCAAATGAGAGGATGTACTTGAAGGTTTCGTAAAGTTATTTGAGTTGGCCATAGAGTTCATGAGAAAATATCATTCATATAATAACAAAAATAATTTGATGAATGTAAAAAAGAGAAAGGAAACAACAGATTTGTGGTTTTTATCAAAAGTCTCGCCAGACATATTAAGACCCATGAGAAAAGTCAAGTGTCGGTCTGTAAACGTTCCGTCCTCTGGGCCGATTAGTCTGCACGCAATCGCTGTGCCACCGCTAAACGTGCGTGTTGGACTCGTGACCTTGACTAGTGTGGGAATCCCTCCAGACGTAGGAGGCTGCGGATTGCGGATGTCACGCACACCAATCACGATATTAACAATTACCAGCAATAATAACTATACGGTTGGAATTAGTAAGCTGCTATTATTCTGTCGTCCCATTCGAGATAAATTGGCCCCGTACTAAATCATTTTTTCGAAGTATTGTTGATATACTTTCAAGCCATGTTTTCTTGTAATACATGTAGAAGCTAGTATAGCCAAAGAGTTTGAAATGTAGTGAAACACCCGGTTAATTGTCAGTGAAATTTATCTTCACAGCTGATAGTTCAAGTGCTTTGGCTCGTTCACGTCTAGTTTCTTTGTGTTCACCCCTTGACGTTTCAATAACAAGATCTCTTCGCGAGACTCTCGGCAAATACGGTCTAACAGAATGATCGACTTCCAGTACAAACAAGTATCCACTATCTCGGTATTTTAATGATGCTGCAATCATCATTATCTAGTACGAGCATCTCCTGAAAACACTTCTTTAGATAGTCGCCGATCGCGATGGGTTGTAGTTGTAGGTTCATCATTACCTTCACAACCTGCTTTAGAATCAGGTCGATAGCTAGGCTCTGAACGGCGAAGCCTATCTTGGTGCAAGTTGAAAGAGAAACATTTGTAAAATTTATCATGTTGCATGGCAACCAATAGATTGATATTGCTGTACAAAAGAGAGAAAAATAATTGGAACGCACCCCAAGCATTGCACTTTAAAACCACAACATAAGGAAATACATTTTATGAACTATATTTTACTTCATTAGATGATGATGGCAGTAAAAACTAAAAAGGAACACACAAACAGTAGTTCAGATGTTTTGCCTAGAAAGTACCTATCCACATGGTATGTACGTATATTTTGTAACTATATAATGCAATGCTTCATAATAACATTATAACAAACTTTACTATGTTCAATCATATGCTGAAACAAAACTAATTGTTTTTATACAACCACGTTGTAATTCTTCATCACAAATCTCACGAAGTCATCCTATAATATGACGACTAGAGCAAAGAAAGAGAGCGTGCGTGTGTGCGTGCGTGTGGCTCTTTGTTTACCATCATTAGTTTCACCTCGTTAAAACGTAAGCGTTTAATTAGCAACGATAGAGAGCGCTTAGAACGCCCAGACTATTTCCTCGAACTAGTAAAATACAACCTTCGTCTTGAAAATGAAATGGGATTCACGAGTTGTAATTAGTCAACATTGTGGCAACGTTACTTCGTTACAGTGAGGTTTGAATCCTGGCACTAAGTGAAGTGTAATAGTTGTGATAAGAGCAACACGTTTAGCCATCAGCATCCAGTACAAATTGATTGCACGACAACTCTCTAGCTGGAGGGAGAGACTACTGAGTCTTCGGGCCGTGGCGTAAAGTCGTGCACGAAGACCTAATGGACAGATTGTCCAGGTTCCCACCATAACCTCACTGCCACACAAACAAGACCGACCAATAAAATAAAACTCTAGGGACTTCACATTCCTCAAGTCCACGACCACGTCACAGTAAATGGAAATGTTTTCACGATTCGAGCATATTTAAAAATACACTTATAATGGATCCCAAAATGACATTCTTCAGGACTCTATGATTACATTTCTAATCGCAGGAAACTAATATTAAACCGTTTTCTGTTATATTTTATAGCATTATTAACCGTTATTTCGTTTTTATGTAATATTGTCCTTTTTAAATTTATTTGACAAAAAAAATGAATAAATTCAAAACATCAAATAGCACAAAATACGTCGAGGCTTCATGCAGTATTTACGTGAAATAACACTATCTCAATGAATAATTTGATATAATCTTTCATATGTTTAACAATTTTCCCAACGCAACACTTTTGATTCTATAATCATATACCATATTGCTTATAACGAAGGTAATTTCAAACTTGTAAAGGGTAAAAAACACACCACATGCTTGGGTCCTTTGTCAGTGCTCTACTAATTAGGCCTACAGTGTACGAAACCACATGAAACATATATCTCATAAGTTGCAAGACATTCATCCCTTAGTGCTCATGTTGTGGCATCTCACTTCACCTAGGCCATTATCGAGATAGGTCACAGCCAGTGAATAACGCAATTACGCTTGGTTGGCTCTCTCCACAAGCTAGCGCGCAGGTAAATGTCACACGTTTCCCTCTCTCTCTCACTCTCGCGTTTACTCTGCTAATCATTTCATTAGCATCCTTTGAAGTTAGAATGTCTTCTCATGTGCTTCCCCCTTCCTTTACATTCACGCCGCCCTTCCTTCCCTTGAGTTGGGAACCCCCCCCCCCCTGTTTCTAGTTTCCTCTGCTCGAGTCTAAACTAACTCCTTTAGACGGATTTCCTGTAATGTTTTCACCCCGTGTATTTCAATCCTTGTGCATGGATCATGAACGCCACCTTTGCTTATAACACACGTATAACATTGCTCACGAGGGTTGCTACTTGCTACACTTACAGCGACCACATCGTAGAAGGGATTTATTTATTAGGCGATAAAACAAGTCGTTTCACTCAGGAGAACACTTTGCTTTACCTACACGTCACTGGACGTGAGAAGATGGCCGTATAAAGTCGTGTGTTTCCGCCACAGATCGGAGAAGACAGCGAAGACGTCAGGTTTTGACGGTGAAGTTGGTTCAACTCCTTGAATAATCTCTAAGGTGACGTCAACTTTTTAAGAATAAAAAAACTCAAAGGGTTATCACAATGATGATTGCGATCAGTTGAATAGTTTGGAACAGTTCTTCCTAATTTCTTGTTTCCCGATAGAAGTGTCATGTTTAATTCTAGCGTCCACTTTCCTTTGAACTTCAAAACGTCTTCAAAGAAGACATTCTTTGTATTGAACTTTCCCATCGTCGTTATTCAAACCCTTTATTGTATGTGTTTATTACCTAAATGGTAACCCGCCGAAAGAGCCATATAACCAACTAATCCAAGATACAGTGTTTATAAAAATTAGGAACATTTACAAAATAATGATTATTGTAATGCAAATTCCTCATTTGTATGTACACTCTCAAGTCACAACACATATCTAATACCATGACAATGAGCTCTTCTTTCAATAACGGCCTTATTTTGTTTTCTTAATTTTTCACCTCAATAATTAAAATTATACAATTTAGGACCTACAAGATTAAAAATGTGGTTTAGTTTCAAAAATTATTATGTATTATAGTTTTAAAAGGTCGTTGTTGACTTTGATAGTAGCATATGAGTAGTGAACAGACCCCCAAGAAAGTCCAAGTCTTCGTAAACGTCACTCGTCAAGGTACAAGAACTAGGCCCGTCTCGCCTTGCACCTGCACAACAAGACGAGCCACCTGTTGTCAGAGGAAACAGCAGGTTGACTTCAGACGCTTCTCACCTCATCTCAACGCACTAATGATGCTCGACGAAACTTAACGAACTTTCAATCCAATGTCAATGCCCAGCACGGTACCAGTCAGTCACAGCATCACAACGCGCCTAGCTCGTGATTTGAATCGTTTTCCCGCGCTTTTAACGGACGAATGCGTGCATGTTTGTGTGTAAACATTCTCGTATTTTGCGTCACACCCGACTAAGCGTAACGAGATAAGGCTGTGGGTTCAGCCTACAACAACTACATTAGATAGATACTGATTTGCCTAAGTACCGAAACCGTTCACGAAGAGAGAGAGAGAGAGAGAGAGAGAGAGAAGGTAACCCGACTAGGAATGCGCCTATATGTGCTTTGGTCTCCATTCAATATTGAATGATCGTAGCTGTTATAATTCCTCGTTTTTTTTGTTTTTTCGTTTTAAATTTATTATGGCCATGAAAATATTTCAAAATTTGTATATTATTGTGTTGCGTATTTGTAATGCTGCGTACAAGATCTGGAAGGAAATAGATCTCCAATAGACCCCACATAAAAAAAAACGACGCCGGTGAGAGGACTCAAGCCGTGACGTCTCGAATCAGTCTCATGCGACAACTTCGCTGCTTCAGATAGTGAAGAAAGAAGAGTGACATATTGAATGCCCGAAGTGAGACTCGAACCTACGCCACATGGGATGCCTAAACTCTTGAGCAAGGAGATAATGTCTTCATAAAAAAAAAACTAAAAAACAAGAAGCCTTGTCGTTAAAATAATGCGGCTTGTGTGGTGAGCCCATGGATGTTGGAACATGTTTGGAACATGGACTTAACGTTTTTTAAATGGCGAACGGGTGTTCAAGAAAAAAATGTACTATATTTTTAGTAATTTGACTTATTTCTAATAATTTCGAAAATAATCCAATTACTTACTTTACAACTATGCTGATAAATTTACCAAGCGTGTTTAGCGTTGTAATATTAAGGGATTACATACACTTCGATTATTTTTTTTAGATTTTAATTTTTTTTATTCTATCATAATATTACAAATTTGGTCAAGTTTGTGTAGCTTAAAAAATTATTCAATCATCTCTTATAGAAATGAAAATACATTCAAATGAATCAGTATTGATGTTCAACTACATTTCTTTTCGAAGACTCTGTTAGTATTCCCTTGATTTTACAAAAAAAAATCCAAACTTTGGCGCGCAATTGCCAGAAACTAACTTTTTTCAAACCGTTTCCCAGATAAATTCTATACCGTTCAACCGATTTGTACCAAATTTTGAACATAACTTCATATGGTAAATATAAACAAAATAACCTACAATTGAGGATGTATATGGAATAGTTTAGAAAATTTTGATCAAAAAAAACTGCTCAAAAGAATTAGAATTTGAAAGACTTTTTAAAAATTTGTCAAACTCAAACGGTGAAATTGGAAACTGTAATCCTAGGTCACATTGTTAGTTTTTTTTTTTATTATTTCGTTGGGAAACCGTTATAGGTTGCAATTAGCCCCTCTTCAGCGTGAAGTATGTGCGGAAAAGAAATGTGGAAGGATGTCGTAGGGCTGTTTAGAGACTCAATCCCTTGCATTTGCCATAAACGACTGAGGAAAAAACTCGAAAATCTTTCAGAGATTGATCCCAGTCTCGACGGGATTCGAACCGGGACCTCCGATTAGATGAGCTTAAGCCCGAGCCAATTGTTGATCATATTTTCCAGATTTTGAGCAAACGCCAGTCCATGTTGACAAATAATTGCCTCGTCAAAGGTCCGACACTAGTAGCGCATGTTATATCTTTCTTTTATTTTTCGTTTCTCACGAATAAGAATACACTATAAGTTAAATATTGGGTTAATTAAATGTTATTTGGCTAATATTCAAATGAATTTAGTTATTACCAGAAATTTTCCTCTGTAAGGTTTACCCCTTGAGTATAGAAAGAACCATCAAGGCGTTACGTTGCACTCACTTTCTTCTGTAATCCTGGCAGCTGCGGGAACAAAACAAAGTAAAGGTGAACCTTCACCTGACCAAACAAACAGCGGCCACACATTCAGCTTGGGCGCCACAGATAAATATAATTACGCTAAACCAATCAGGTACGTACTAATTTGCTTTAAATCAGGTTGTATTTTAAACTTGAATATTATATAATTAAACTCGATGGGTTTTCGAGAGGACTTTTTCTCTCTGGATGTTCCCGTCTTCGCTGTAGGCTGGTCAAGTCTTTCACGTTAACTGCCCGGCAATTTAACGAAATGCGATCAACACGAGTATAATAACAGAAATTAAAGTAAAATTACTAGAACGCTCTGTGGAAAACAAGCACTGTGAGATTTGGACAGGTTTTTTCCTGCTTTTACTTATAAATTCGAGCAAGCATCAGTAGGTTTTTAGCTCATGTCGCAATGGTGTGCTGATTATAGAGTCGGGGATTCAAATTGGACATTCGGAGGCTGAAATGCAATAAAGTAACTCTCATTAATGAATCGTAAATCCAACCGTTTGTCAGACATCAAGTGCATACGGAAGAAAGTGAAAAACTTGTCTTGCACGTTGTTTTCAAAACGTTCTTTACATTAAATTAAAAACAGCATTGGAACAATCATCTTGACGACTTTGTAATCTTTATCCGTGCTCTGAACTCTACCAAGAATTAATGAATTATGTCCTAAAATAAATATTTGAAGACTGGCAAAATTATTGCAAGCATTTGATGTGTTGCAAAGAGAGCGTGTTTAATAATTACTAAAATAACCAGGGTTGACAAGGAGATGTGCTTATTTTCATGTTTGCCAGGACACGAAATCATTATTCTTTATCAGCTTTAACTTGCCTACCAAGTACAAGCTGTTCTTAGTATTCCTCTGGGATTTTTATGTCAACCCAATGTTTTGCAAGATCTTTCAAAATGTTCACTTGCGAAAATAATTATTTCAATAAAAATATATAGTAAATTTATAATAAAATTTCAAAATCGAATGAAAGCCATGCATCTAGAACATTCTATAACTTTAAAATGCTCTAATATTTTGCTTCACACAGAAACATCTTCAATTGATCTATATTATTGGATGAGCGTAGCGAGCGAAGCGATGATTCCATTTCACTACACTGGAGAAAAAAATCCGGAATGTTTTTTTTTCTTTTTGTATTTTTGTCTGTTTGTTAACACGATTCCGGTTAAACCGATACTCCAATAGCGATGAAATTTTCTGGAGGCCTTCGAAATCTCTGAACTTAAAACTGTCACGTTTTTTAGCGCAATCGAAAAAATATTTCTTATGGAAATCGCAATTTTACGATTTATTTTTTATTTTTAAAACATTCTTCGACTTATAACACCTATACAGTCTTTATCCGATTGTAAGAATTTTTTCACAGAACCTTAATTTTATCAATTAATATATTGGTGTGAAATTTGAGCGCGATCGAAAAATAATTTCTCATGAAAATTGCAATTTTACGCTTTTTTCGATTAAAAACAAATTTCTGCGACTTATAACACTTATGCTTTATCAGATTGTCATGATATATTCACAGAACCCTAATTTTATGAATTTATATATGTGTGTGAAATTTGAGCGCAATCGAAAAATAATTTCTCATGAAAATCGCAATTTTACGCTTTTTTCGTTTAAAAAAACATACGCTCATCCAACAACGCGCCTGAAAAAGAGTTTGCGAAGCTTCCTAGTTATAATTATGTCTATACGACGATACCGCTGGCAATCTACAGCAAACTAAGCAAAAACGATGCAACATTGGGAACTCTGATGTCAGACATGTTTTTACTGTTCAATCACAGAAACTTAACTTGACAAACATTCAATTATCTGAATCACAAAACACCTTCGAGCTCTTGCCAAAAAAGACTGTCCTAATCAAGGCTCTTAAAGTTAAAATGTGTACATTCAAGTATGAAAACACAAACAATCTCGCGAGTGGTGATAGCGAATGTATTCCGATAATTAATCAATCATGGCATACAATTGCAAAATGTTGCATTCGATTGGATAAAACATCAAATACCACTAATAAAGCAAAGTTTAAAACGTGGAAATATATCTCTGGAATGTCTTGTTCATTAAATACACATTATCTCACAATCGTGCGCCACACAAGTAACAACATAATCGCACAGGCGCATCGCTAAGCAACAATCAAAATGCTACATGATACCGTGTTACATGGCAAAAAATACAAATTATAATCATTAGTGGCTTATTTACGTAACTGTATATAATAATATTGTTATCAGTGCTTATTAAAATTGTAGCATACCGCTGTATAATTGAGACTACGAGGAACGTCTTTTTATACAAGCGAGTCAAAATCTCATTACAAGCGTTTTTGAAGAAACAATAACATATTAAATATGTTTTTTTTCTAGTTATGTGTTTTAGTTTTTAAAACAGCTTGTACATTGGATTGTAATTAATTAATGTAACAAAACTTTGTTTATTTTTCTACCAATAACTTGATCATACAGAGCTGCTCTAAGAAATACCACAAGGTTTTTGTTTCTGAAGCAGCATTTATAATTCAATAAACTTTCTTAATTACATTTGAAAGTTCAGGCAACTTCGGATGATCGAAAGAAATTAATCGAAATGCCCCGAGCGTTTGACTTCTGCTCAATCGAATACACTGAAAAAACAAGAGGATTTATAATTAATGGGAGAGTAGCTTTAGCTGTTCTTATTTCTCTCGCAATAATATCCTAGTAATATCGGAATATATTCCAGAAAAGCAGCGTTATCTTCTACAAGCACTGGTACCTAAAATAGTGAGCGTAGTTTGCTGTGTGTGCCATTGTTGAAAACTCTTGGTGGATGTGCCGGGTTCTAAGATATCCCTATTTGAGTAAAGCTAGATACGGCTCTCTGACCACCATAAACATTCTGTATGTAATGCTGAAGCGCAATGTCTACAAAGACACGCTTGTGATGAGAGGTGATGTTCGGTGTTTATTATCGTGGGACGTGGCACACGCCCATACGGATGGACGGACATAGGAGAACAATAATCCATAAACATAATCATGAAATTTCTAATTTCTGTGTTGTTTGCCGACTTACATTACAACAAGATTATACTCCGTACACGAACGCCCACTCATCATCATCATCTAGATAAACCTCGATGCCAGTATCTAGACACGTAATCTAATAACTTTTTTTTATGTTTGTCCAGTACGAAATGGAGTTGTTGACATTCAGGCAATGGATATAAATATTATTCTCAGAATTAATATTTTGGTAACTTAAAATGTTATCTGAATACTCCCAAACAAGGAGTATCTAATAACATTTCCCCCTGGGTTCTGCACTTCCGCATTAGAAATACATTATGGTTTCATTATTACGCCTGGAGGTAAAATTCAATGTAGGCTCTTCTTTACGCGTTTTAAATAATTTAAGCCGTTAAAAGTGGTTGCTCTCTCTCGCACCACCCGCGATGTATTAGAGTGTACCTTACAGGCTCTCTGCTGGGAATATAGGACCGCGATCTCAATCGATGCCCTAGAAATAAGTACCTGCGCTTATCACGGAGTCAAGTAGGAACACTCAGTGCCCCTTGGGAAGTGCTGACAGTGGCTGTACCTCACGGGGGCGGTGGAAATATACACCCCCGCGATGTCAGCCTATTAACGCGGATAAAACATTCTCGAGAAGGAGACAATGGGAGTTTTACCTTGGTGAGGGTTTTATTAAGTAAGCAATTTCTTGAAAAGATTATGTAACAAAGACGCAGTGGCCTATTTTGAAAGAGATCACTATGTCGGTATTCATAATTAATAAGATCACCAACCTGTTTTCAATCTGTGCTGAGACAGCGCTTTATTCTTTCCTCTTTTCCTCAAGTCATTTCTATTCTTCCAAGTTAAAACATCCCTCACCGCAGATTATTGTCTCTACGCATTAAAATCTTGGTCTTCCAATAGACTTTTCAGTTTTCACCCGCCCTTTATCAATGCTATTTATTATTTATTATTATAAATTTTTAAAACAAACACGGGTATAGGAGTACCCAGAATTGAGTAGCAACAGATTTTCGAAAGCGAACACGCAAATCACATCGCATACAGTTTAAAACTCTTTTGGTGGAGGTGCCGGGTTAACAAGTTTTTATTTAAATAATCTTAAATCCGCCACTCTACCTTTAATGGCCCCGTAAAAATCTGTAATATCCTTGTTAAAATTTTATTTGATATTTACTATAAGCGTATTGTGTGACAGATTCCTATGAGTGCTTAAGTAATTATCATACTTGTATAAAAAAAAAAACAGTATACGGTACTTAGCTTAAGTTAACAACTTTGTGACTGGGGCCTCATGGCCCTTTTCTAACTTTCAATGGAGTTGCAGATCTTTTATTTTTCATGCAATGTACATTTTCAGAAATGAATAACAAAACTACTATGGATCTGTATCTCTTGTCTTACCCAGCATTTGAATTTGTCTGTGTAGATTCCATTCTTCTCTGCTCAATGTTTATTGTCCTTTTGGATATTTGTGACCCGTGTCAGTAAAGAATAATAAACCCTTATTAAATACTTCGTCAAAACCATAAAATGCACAAAGAAAATGAGTCTACGTATCTCTTTGACACACCATTTCTCTTGATATTTTAGGATTTTTTTTAAATTTGTGTATATCTCTACGCAGATAGAATATATTCATTTAATGTGAAGATCGTGCACATCTCAAACGAATATTAAATTCTACTTGATGTTCAATTTCCCCTTGTTTTATATCCACGCATATCAACTCATTTCCCCGCTCTTACTATTTCAACCGCTAGGGGAGGTGTTCCAGTTTTTAACATATCAACATCACGCTGCAATTCCTAAAACCTTTATCAAGGAATAATTTTTCGGGGCTTAATTTTTATATAAAGATTCACCTCCAGTGTTTAAAAACACTTGTTGTTTCGCCTCTACAGTGTACAGTTACACACAGGTCAAACGGAGTGCATGACGCCACATTACGTGCGAAGCCGCTTTGACGACGGCGTTCGCAATATCGACGCATTTACACTGTAAAAACACGTGGAATATTCGGAAATTAAAGTGCATGGTAAAGATTATAATCGAGTGAATTTTAAATTGATAATAACCAGAAAGAAACGCTTGTATTACAAATATGTTATATATTTTCAAAAACTCAGTCGACTTACCTTTCGGATCCTCTCAGTGTGTTCTGTAAGGCGAAGATAAATCCAATTTGCAGCCGAGTTATTCTCCTCCCCCCAAACACACCACTCGCTAATTAAACCCCAACTCTTTGTTCCCTCTCGGCCTAGCTACTCTCACACACTCACAACACAGCACAACACTACACAGTACACACGCGGTGCGAGGCTGGACAGCGTGTTCCTCGTGCAACAGGTACCAGACTAGTGTCAGTACTAGCCGGCAGGTCGCTCGCGCGGCGGGCGCGCACTCTGCGTCGTGAGCCGACAACCAAGCGTTATTAAACAATTATTACAAACTGATGAAATGGATTTCGAGACCAATCTTTTTAAAAGAGATAGGTACTTCAATTGCAAACAAATCATAGAGTAAAGAAAAGAAAAGAAACAGAAGAATTGTAAAGACTGTAACTTGTAATTGAGGCGAGTCAACACGTTCGACATAATCAATAATTGTATTCTGGACAACATATTTGCTTTGTTTGTAACACACTCTACACGAACATTGTTCATTTCAGACTGAAGTAATACCCAAGCATATAAAACGGCCTTATAGATCACGGGCGACGCAGTCTGCCACATACACGACGCTACAAAGCGGACATCGCAGAGTCAATACTATTCTGCTACGGATTTTGTCTGGTAATATCTAAAGAAGTAATAGGGGAGGGCCTAAGTTAATGTAATGAAATATTTTCAGTACCTGATTTCTAAGAACTTAAAGGAACCACACTACACAACAAGGTATATTAAGTAAACTCCTTGCTCCAAAGTGCCTTAATCCCGCCCCCTCACGGCGGGTATGTGGTGGACTGCACTACACAGCCCGTAAATCACGACCCACACAGGCAACGAGACCGACCTAAGTCTGCGCATATGCTACACATTTGTTAGAGTTGGAGTAATTATAGGGTACACCGTGTACGTACACGGCAGACTGCACGAAGTACAGTAAGAGCGGGCCTCGTTTCCAGTGAAAAGAAGCGCACTAAACAATCTGGAGAAGAAAGAATTTCACGATGGGAAATGGCGGTGCATTCCATGAATGCCATGTTAATATTTAGCCACACAAACGGAGCCGAAACGGGCGCCTGTGATTTCTGGCACTAATTACACACATATTAACGTTAGAATGACAGGCGGAAGGAATTAATTAGTTAGAGTAGCATATAGTATTCCGAGTCAGAAGAACTGTGTAATAAAATACCTTTGCCAGTAGGCACCGAACATCTCAAGTATGTAAGAGCTCAAGATATGGGAATTTTTAAAAAAGTTAACTTTTTATGTCATGTTCGTGACATGGATAACTAAAACACTGAAACCACTATGAAATAATTTAGAAGTAACGTATTGGTATTTTGTCATGAGAACTGGTGTTATATTCGCCGAATGTAAAGGAATATTTTATGGAAAGGAGTAAAATGTTAATGTTACTCTTGTGATGCGCATATCTAAGCATAAAAACAATTAATGTGGGATTAAGAAAGAATTTGAATATGTACCAGACCAGGTTTATGGTTTGAGAACGATAGTGCTATGGAATTCAGCAATATAAGGTATGGCATTTTTTTACAGAACCGCATAGCTTTCCACATATAAATTAACAAAATTACAGTCAAGACTTTATGAAACTTCTTTAAAAAGTGGTTCCGGTTAACTGGTGACACAACCATATTATTATGTATACGGGAGTATGGTATCTAAAATAAGAAACAAAAATGTAGAAGAGATCACTCCAAGATGCACAATCATCAGATTATATTCTTCATCAATACGCCTGCTCATCCTGCAACTTTTTACCACGCCTACATGTCATAAAGCTTAGAATATTATGACCACATGGTCTATATTACATATAAATTTAAATTTTTACGTGGAGAAACCTGTTATAGGTGCAAAAGCCCCTTTCAGGTGAACTATGTATGTGCGGATAGGAAATGTGAGGAAAGTCCGAGGGCTTGTTTAAGAGACTAATCCTTGCATTCAGCCTTAACGACGAGGAAAAACCTCGGGAAAACCTTCAGTCAGGATTGTCGGTCTCGACGCGATTCAACCGGGACCTCCCGAATCAGAGTCGAGCGCTGTTAGCGCCAGCTACACTGTCGTTATTACATATAGAACATCTTGACAACTGGACCAAACTGCACCATGCTAATTATTGTCACGTTTTGTAGGATATTGTTAAAAATAGCTACATTGCCTGTAGCGCGAGATAAGAATCTGTGAAGATATTAATTTAAGTAATAAATTAGCGGAAGGTAAAAAGAAAATTAATCAAGCTAGAAAAAAGTGCGGTGTCTTGAAATAGTCTGTGTTTTTGTGCCTAGCATGGGACAAGTTATTGCTTGTATCCTTGTCACAGACTTGAGAATTCCAAGTGCATGTCGCTTACCTAGCTCCCAAGTGACTTTCGTCTCAATGATTGTGTATGTTTTTACTTTTAAATGTTAGAATATCGTGTGATATTTATTACAATAAAATATTGTTATAATATCACTAAAACTCACGTGACAGGCCCACGTGGTTTCGGGACTCACTCACTATATCGTTCAATATAACTTTAAGGCAGGCGTTGGTTTGAAGCGCTGTAATTACATAGCTATTAATAGTGTTTTCACAGCTCACACATGCTTCGCTAATGAATTAGGCCTCAAGGTAATAATTATACATAATTTGCGACTACAAAGGCGCAATATATCTTTGGTTAATAACCTTACTTATGTGCGGCGTGTAAAATATTGAGTGCAAACGATCTTCGTGGAAAACGATGCTTGGAAACATGGACAGAATGTCTGATGAAAGTTTGACGACAGAAATGTAATTTAATATTAACTCTAAAGGAGATGTTTAAGAGGATGATAACGCGTCAATATTTAGAAAGAGAAAAGGTCGTACTGAACAGATTGGAATGAAAGGGGAGCATCATAGAATTTTGACTTTATATTGTCTCTGTATACATTTTAGAAGCAGTATCTAAAATAAAAAACAACCAATCGATGACACCAAGCCAATATTAAACTCAGACATACTCGACAGACATCAAATCAAACCATTATACTCGATATAGTAATAATATTCATTTCACTCAACAAAACCTAACATAACTCAAAACATTATGAACTATAAATAAACTACCTAACCATTAATTTGAACGATTTTGGCAAGTTCAGACATAGCAGCACAGAGATTCTAATGGAAAAGGCTTATTATTTTATAGACGAGTACTTTGAAAAATTTGAATATTTAATAACTTTTTTTAATACATAAATCAATTCAATTTCAGTACGCTTTGTTCATCTTCATAACTAAATTTTCAATTCCATAAATCAATAAATAGCTAATATCTGAACAAAATGAGAAAGGTTTATCATGACAGGCCTAAAAATATCTAAGAGACTAAAATCCGGACGGAATAACAAGAAAGTAAAATCAAGAAAAAAGTCAAGAACATTTTAATTGGGATATTCATGTAGCAACTGCAACTGAAGAAATAAATAGCGACAAACGTGATCAGATACATCCTCATATTTCGTATTACTTCCGATGAGGTTGCCCCTTTCGGTCTGTTGACACAAACTAAAAGTTCAAATTAGAATTAGAAAGCTTGATAACGAGCTGATGAGTTGTTTAGGATGAATCTGCACGGTCATTTAGATAGAAATTATCAAAATAACTAATGCTAATTCGTGCAATTAAATTAAAGAAATGACAATAGATACCACTGTTATAACATGTTCGTACAACTAAAGAGTAATAGTTTTAAATCAAAATTTTTAGAAGTCAAATTCAAACTTTCTTCTCGAGAAATAACACCTACAAATGAAAACAACCGAACTATCCGGGGATCCCTCGTTCCAACGTGGAAATACGGCCACTACGTCCACCGCTCGCCCCCCAGGGTGGCAGAGAGTCACGTGACAGTGTTGTCACGCGCGTATCTGCGAGCTACCGCGGCCAGTTTGTCAGCGCGGGCGTGCTCAGATGGCGATCCCAGATAGGCACACAAACACTCGAGGAAAGAAATATGGAGAGGTGCCGTGAATAATGAGGGTTGTACGAGAATCACAAGACGATATATCAGAGCACGCGATTTGAGCAATATATGAACGAAGTAGCCGAAAACCGAGAGGGTGATATATGATGCGGTATTGGTAGCCGAACCCTACCATGAAACTCTACCTGTATTGTTGTGAAGATATACGATTCAACCTACGCAGCCGATCTAGCTTCTTCAGTGGTTTTACGATAAGCAGCATTGTTGAGGTCCACGGGAGACAAAACAAAGCCACGTGCTCGGATGTTGACAGGCATACGGATTTATATAAACGATTACGTCACTTCGGAAGTGGATTCTGAAATCACACCGAGTGAAGCTCAAAAATCCCTCGATTGTATGAAAGCGATGACGTCATTTGTGAATCGAGTTCGGGAATCCCTGCGAGAACTCGTGAATCCCTCGACTTTACAAAAGCGGTGACGTCACTTCTGAATCGAGTTCGGGAATCCCTGCGTGAGCTCGTGAATCCCTCGATTTAATAAAAGCGGTGACGTCACTTCTGAATCGAGTTCGGGAATCCCTGCGAGAGCTCGTGAATCCCTCGATTTTATAAAAGCGGTGACGTCACTTCTGAATCGAGTTCGGAAATCCCTGCGAGAACTCGTGAATCGCTCGATTTTTCAAAAAGCGGTGACGTCACTTCTGAATCGAGTTCGGGAATCCCTGCGAGAGCTCGTGAATCCCTCGATTTTATAAAAGCGGTGACGTCACTTTTTAAGCGTGGTTGGTAACCAGTCGGGTTTATATCAGTGACTTTCTCAGACCTTTACAAGACGAACGCCCAGTGAAGCTGTAGATATTTTTTAATCTCTGCCATGGAGACGATACTGTTTCTATACTCGAACGAACATATTGTGGAGATTCACATACTTTAGCCATTGACGAGAAATTGTTTTAAATCCGTTATTGGGAAAAAGATTGTAGACAAGTTTTAAATTCTCCACCTCCTCCTACCCAATTCAGTAAATGAAATGCTAGGCGTACTGCACTTTCAAGACCAACATCTTCACTTAGCAGCCGGAAACAGATCAATCTCAGCATAATTTCAGGAGTTGAAGACTTCTCAACGAGCTAAAATATACCCTCTACATTCTTGCTAAAGAGATGCAGAAATCAAGATAACCGCTGTTGTGATTCACGCGTCACGCGCACTGTCACGGGCATGGGGCAGAAGAGAAGATTAACTGTTAGGGAGATGACTAGGCGTTTCTCCAAACACCGAAGAGCACGCCTCAGGCCATGCAATTCCCGGATCATTCGTTTCTTATCGTCAGTAGCTAACAACAATAATTGGTAAACTTCCATCTTGCAGCTCAGATAAATATAGTTAATTTATGCATGATGTAAACATCCTCTTTATCTGCAACCTGCGTTTAGCAGGGGGTAAACTGTAAACTGCGAGTGAATAACTAGCCGCGGCGTCTGTGCCTACTTCTTAAAAGTAGATAAAGTTATTATGAATACAGTCAGTATACACATTAACTACTTTTTGCGTTTTGTATATAATAATCGTGCCTAGTTTTAGGAGTGACGAATTAAATGTGAATTATAAACCTAAACGACCTATTATGAACAGTAGTTAAGAAACACTGATTGTTCAAACTAAAGTTCCTATTAGGTTTAAGACAAAACAACAACTTCATGAAATATTTAGAGAATTCATCCTACGAGTCTTTAAACCGTTCACGCACAATTTAAAATGCTCATATTTCGTTCTTATTTGTCCTATATAATTTCTCAATATTTACTAAGAGAAACAAATAATTTTTAAATCTATCTATCTATCTTCTTCTCATCGGAACGCTTTGTCCGTGAGTTGCAATGTAAATCCCGGCCTCTGATGGCCATAAATTACGGTTTGATGGGGGTGCCTGATGATGAGAACGCGGAGTCGTGGATCTTTCTAGACTGTTTGATTAGAAATTGGGGGGTTAAATTTGTGGAATAGCAGATCATCTGCCAGATAATTGTTCAGTGTGATGTGGGTGGCGGCAAAAATGAGTTTATATCTATATATTTCTATGGAGTGTTTTATTACGACTTTGCAGGACATGATAAGGATCAAGTTTATGCTACTGGCTGATTGAATTATCTAGGGCTTATAACAAATTAAATAAAAAAAAATATATAAAATACAAAATAAATAAAATAAGTATGACAGTGTACGCGAATTCGCGTCCAAGATGCGCGTTCACGAAGGTGGCTAAAGATCTTAACTCAGGGCGTATACACTCACATACGGGTCAAAAGGTCCATTTACTAACACAAGATTAAAATGTGTTATTCTACCAAGTGAATGAGGCACACCACAACTTGTAGACTCGCATGTAAAGAAGGATTCTACCTCGAACATGTTCCACAAGACAACGCAGCTTTGCTGACCAATCTCCCAATTTAAATGAAATGACGTACATTCCCATCCATTCTCGACATATTCTTGACCTAATTGAATTAATTTTGTTTAATTAGAGATTGAATCTCTTATTTAAGCATAACTTTTCTATCCGTCCATCCGTCCGTCCCAATGTATGTGTGTCACGTCTCGCGATAAGGACCGAACCTGCTTCTTTTGTCATTGCCCTTTAACAAGGATGATACACAACGTTTTTGGTGACCTCGGGGCTCGGGATGGCAGGGCGACCAACCTTACATATAAGTAAGTGACCCCACCACCAACAACGAGATTCCAATTCACAAAGAATATACGTATGTTTAGTCTTCACTCTTAAACACGGCACCTCCACCAAAACAAAAACGAACTTTGAACGTGAAAAGAAACGTATTATTTCAATTCTGTAGTCTTCTTCGACGACCTGTTAATTAAATATCTTTGCTTCCTCTTTGGGACTTCCCTTACCCATGCTTGTTCGGGTCAATGATGGTCAAATTGCCTTGGGTGAATGGCCGCGTCAAAGTTAGCGATGGGCCAGGTGGCCTTCTACTTCCAATGTCAGATATATTTATATACCAGTACACAATATACGGATTTTGAAAAGGAGAACATATTTTTAAAAAGTTTCAGAATTTATTCTGTGCATTATTTAAAGTAGTCGTCTAAACGTCAGTTGGATGCTCCGCGGTTGACGAGCCCGCGTCCGTCTAGAGAGCAGAGCGCCCGGTCTAGGACGCCATATTTGGCGCACGACTCCAGACCCGTTCCACAACCAGCTGTCTGTCTGTCAGTCTGTCATAAGTGAGATAGTTTATGTCTTGGATTAGACAAATATTTGGGGACCTGCCTGGCGGGGCGTCTTGTTTGGAAGGACAAACAGTAACGTTCAGTTTGCAGGTTCAAGGTCACGGGCTCGAAACCCGCCCGCCCTACTAAGTTAGCTGTTCAGAAACTCAACACGTTTTTGTAACGAAATATGTCTAGTGAAAACTATCGTCGAGATCCAAAGCCCGCGAATTGTACTAAGGGCCTGCTCAAATTGTAATGGTATACTATTGACATGTCAAACAATTTGATTACCTTCCAACAGTAATATCAAGAAACTACGTAGAAGCTATAATATGACTGTAAAGAATAGCTAGAAGTCTTCAACAGTAGAACAATGTTTTAATGGTGATATTAAAATCGACGAGACGACGAAACGAGCGAGATTTTGAATTTTATAACTTTCCGAGTCATCAAGCTTTTCTTGCATCGTAAAATAAAATAAACTTTGGAAGATTATCTTCGATTATCTGCTCGTTTTATTCCATGAATGTCGAAAGCACATGTTTATCTTATTAACGTTGCTATAACGTATAAACGTTTATCTTCTAGACACACATTCTTGATAAAATGCGTTACGGTATGGCAATGGCAAACAATTGGCTCATTTTCTATTTCCCTTCCTCTCGCCTTCACTTACTTAAGTTTTCAAAACAATACACGAATTAATTTTAATAGCTGATATAAGCTGATTATGAAGAAACCCCATTAAAAGAGACCTTTTACGATACCTTCAAGCAGTAATAAGCTTATTAAAATTCCCTACCGATTTAAGCAGTATGCAGATATAAGCATTCCCATTTTCCCATAGAGAGCAAAATTCACTCGTATTATAACAAGTGAGAATTTAACGCCAAAAAGTTTTTTTTCTTTTCCCTTGCAACAAGAAGAAAATAACTTATCGATATCCGTTTGCTTCATATACCTCCAGACATTTCTCAAATATCTCACCAAAAATAATTTCTTCCCCTACGGAATTTAACTGATTTAATATTATACCATGCTCAAAGACGTCATAAAAAACTTGTCGAATGTTAGTATATTCGTGAAACATTCCACAAAGTATCTATCAAAACCTTATCTGTTTTTCGAATAGTAACCAAATTGGGAAAATAACTATGAAGTGAATAAAAGAGAATTGTTTGCTCACCTCCAGAAATGTGGCGCGAATCCTGGACACTGATCCCCGCACTTCAGACACCTCTTCTCCGGATCATCGGCGACAGCGGGAGGCGTCGCGACGCCGTTGCTGGTTGCGACGACGCCGATACCGACACCGCTCATCTCCAGTAGCTGGAACAAAAATACCTAATTACAACTTGTAACTGATACATATTATCCAACATTAAAAAAGAATTGTAATTACGAGATGAAACTATAATAAGATGTGTTCGTTTTGTTTCACTGCATCACCAAGTTTTTAAGGGAGCTTAACTTTCCTATAAGCATACTTGTCAGTCCGTCCGTCCGTCTGTACGTCACGATAGAAAACGTACATTACCTGTTTGTTTTTGTTAACTTTCCTTCAACAAAAATGATACCAAACTTTTGGTGACTCTTGGGGTCAAGGCGCGGGGCTAGTATTATTTAGGGGTTTATTCAAAACCCGGCACCTCCACCAAAAATGTCAATATATGATAAACTTCTTCGACGATCTGTTGATTAAGTAGCTTCGCTTCCTATTGTAGATACTAGCGGACCCGTGCTTTTATAAGTTTTAATTATTATTATTATGATTTTTTGATTTTTTTGGTTTCGAATAAGTACATTAAATAATCCATTACAATTTTACAAATTCATGTTTTTAGACATGCACACCACCAATGTGACACATCCAGTGATAAAAACTTCTAACTGGTTACAGTATATTAATGAAACCAGAGAAGAATGCGGTAACAACACTCGTTAAACGATGGTATTTGTCCATCCATCAAGGTGATAGTGGGTGCGCGGGTGGGTCGCGTGCTAATCTGCACCCTCGGTACTTGGCCGATGCCTAGCACCACGTGCTAACAGTCGTGTATGTACCGTGCCGGGCGAGGCTACCAGGTTGACAATCCCGAGTGATTTACTAGCCCCTAGTGGTGCCGCCGTTCCGAGCCAACCAAGTGAGGGGAAATGTCAACGTTTCGTGTACGAACATTACTTTTATTCAAACGTCTATTAATGAGGCATTTTCGCTATTTAAAGATGTATTCATTCGAGAGACAGGTTCGTATACACAAACCGTAGCTAGGTTGTCTGCACTAAATATAAGAATTTCAGCATAATTTATTTCAATGAAATTCATTTTAAATGTTTTTCAATGAGCGCCTGGTTTAAAATGAAAGGTATTCTTCTATTAGGACCAGGAAATGCCAACAACCAAGCATCGGTTCGAGTATAATATGTAGAATATATTAGCAGAACAAATTGGATTTCGTCGATCAGTAATCACTTTTTACGCCATTATGATAAAAAACATTAATTTGTTCCTATATGTACCATCTTGAATTGTACAAACGAAATCAGCTTCTTGATAATGCCGTTTTATACTTTATGTTCAAAAACTTAATCCATGGTTACACAAATATCTGAACATTTTGGTCAGTACCCCACTTGACCGGTTTAAGCATTTGTAAATGGAAATTATGTATAAGGGAATGCCCTAAATATATCGCGTGTTCTAATGTAGAGGGCACTAAGTTCATCTTCACATCTTCCGCACTCTCTCTCTCTCTTTTACCACCCATGATACCATGTTTAAATGCAAAGTTACTTATTAATTGCAAAATACCTGAGTATAATTTATCGTTGCTATGCACGTGTGGGTCCATCCCAGACTTTGTATATACATCCGTTTCCAGAAGAATTGACTTAATTGTACGTTGCGGGGCCTGCGTGGGTTTGGGTAATAACGCCGAAACTACGAACAAATAATAGCCCGACGTGTGATGCATGGCCAGCTTGACAGTATCGGCGGCCAGGACTCCATTCTAGCACGTGAAGGAACATTACTAAGGCAAGGTTGAAACATCTTTTTACCCGATCAAGATTATCGATGATAAATTTAAACTTAATTCGAATATGTATAAATATGAATGGATACAGTTTTCAATGTGACACTTGCACTCCGCACTTCTATGGCAAATGCACATAGTTGGTTTGTTACTGCTAAAATCCTGAAGGTCCAGTGTTCGAATCCCATTTGTACTGTTTGTTGTTATTTTTTTGTGAAATGACCATTCGTAAATAATGTCTTGTAGATGTTATTACATGGGTCTACTTGGAGCGGATGTATCGGGAACATATTTGCACGTTAAAAATTTAAAACACATAATAGTACATAAACATCCCGCGAGCCTGCATTCAAGATCCACACAACCCAGCCAGTCCCTGTCCCGACCTCGTGTCACCTAACTTATCACGCGGATGACGGCACGATACTTCTTGTTTCACTATAGGGCTGCGGACAATGTCTACGGAACAACTCGTAAAAGTGAATTAGTATTACGTGCGTGCATGAAGCTCTTCTCCGTGGCCATTAAAACTTTAAACGCCCATAACAGATCGCTTTTCTCTGCCTAGAAGATTACTTACTTCTCTGTCTAATAAATTATGAAAAAAATAGCAATTTCAACAGCGAAAACGCTTTTTAATCCAACCAAGTCGTATTATTATTGTGTTAAACTCGTGCGTTTGAGCACGAGAGCTGTTAAAGAGGGGAATCACGTGAAACTACGTGATGTGCACGTGTTTCACGTGTCACGTGCACACTTTCATCACGTGCAGTGCTCTTGTTTACAAGAAGCCTGGCCCGTTGTCACCAGTCTGTCAAAGCAAGTATAAGGCGGTGTTAATAAACTAGATTGACAGACCGGAGATATCAATTTAAGTAGCTGAGAACATCTCGGCCTGCGCCAAATTTGAGAATTTAAATTTTAAGCTAACCCAAGAATAGTGATTTGGTTGTGCTGCAGTTTATATATATATATTTTATGTTAATCCTCAATTAAAAATAGTATTGAATTATTCACTGCTAACGTGTAAAAACATATCAAAATTAATGTATTAAAATGTATTTTAATAAATGACTTTGTTTCCTTCTTGGTTCAATTTATTGCATTTCCGCCCCCGATTTCTATATAGGTTCTCAAATTGTTGAAGAGCTTTGCCTTTTCGAAGCTCCTCGCAAAATACAAAAAAATTGTTTTAAATTTTGAACAAACAGTTTAATTTTCGAAGACTGTTTTATAGAGAGTGTGTTATTTTTGTGAGAGTCGATGGTTGTTCATGGTGCTTTTACTGTTGGTCACCAGAGAGCGCCATCGTCGTGTTCAAGATGGCGTCCTCCGAGGAAGGCGAACTAACTCGCCACAGCTGGTTTTTGCTACCTCGTCTCGGAATGCAGAGGTTATTAAAAGAGACAAACGAGAAAAGGAATGTTATGGTCGTTAATATATGAGTTTATGTGTTAAAGCCGTCACCGTGAGTTGTTGTGCATTGAGTGCACTTTCTTGTACGGAGAGGACGGGTACTTTAGTAACAAAACATTCTCCTATCAATTCACATCCTTTTCGTATTATTCTCGCGATAAATATGTTATAACTACTTTTTTGTTGTGAGATAGCAATTATTACAATTTGTCGTAAAATGTAACGATAAACGTTGTCGTAAAAGGTTACTCGAGCCTATTTCAGCCGACATTACGTGACGACGATTGTATGAGAAGGGACAACCTTTTTAACGATGCGAAATGTCAATTAAAAAACGCCTAAAAGCGACTCAATAATTTTAAAATTGTTTATACCACGTGCATTTCGAAACGCTTTTAGGCTCGAAATTTTAAACCTAAAACATGAAACATTGGGATATTTAAAATTTGCAAATGCGACATCGTGGGAAAATAAAATGAAAAGGCATTACATATTTTGACCCCTCGTGAGTAAATTCCAAAAATTCCTCGATATTTCTGCATACTAATTTAGATAAGAAAAGACTCCAAACAAATTTTAAAGCGATTTTATGAGGAAGAAGTTCGCATTTAATATCACATTCCACCAAAGTGGGCGCCGCACATTATAGGACAAAAGTTTCCATACAACTTCCTGTAAGGAAAAAAAGGAAGAATTTTGAAATAAAAATTGCTTCGTGATTTAAACAACAATGTTCAAAATTTATCTCTTTTATTACATCCTGTAGGAAGAATTTAATTTCAATATTTTCCCTCTTCATCTGGAATTCTTGCTCCCCCTACCCTTACCACCACCTCCGCGATCCTATACGCACCGTCAACAACTCGATCTGGTCAATAAGTTTGATCACCGACAAATATGAACGGTTTCCTGATATTGAGAGACGCTGGAAGAACTGCGACGAAGATGTTAATGTCAGAAGCAAAGATTATTTGTTTGTTCTAAATCTTATGCGGAAAAACAAACAATTTGTTACTGAGTTATATGAGCTTGCAGTAAACCCTTAATTGCGTATTTACCCAGTTACAAAAAATAGCAAAGTTGTGATATAAACTCATTGTTTTCCAATGAACAATATTTATATTAATGACATAAAATCCTTCTTAAATCAAACTGTTATGCTTTTTTTTTTCAAAAACAAAAAAATCGCAAAATCGCATATTTAGTGTCGTTACAAACCTAGTGAAGAAAGATATGTTAGTGCTAATTGTTTAGATCACTGCGAATGTGTTTGAATGTAGTTTTTTCTCAGTGAACAAGGATACGTGATCTTCTTCACTTATCACACAAACAATAAAACCCTTTACTTGCTACAAGCATGCGAAATCTTTCCCCGGTTTTATGCGACAATAAAACAACGACTCGGCGTTTTCGTTTAAAATTTTTAATAACACTAACGGCCCACTTGAGATTTTATAGCGTTGAGTTTACTGTCCAATCCTTCTCAGCTATTCTTGCTAACAGTGGGAGGGGTACACACCGCAGCGACATATATGTACTAACCGAGTGCTGCGTTACTGTGCAGATTTATAAATAAACAAATAGTACACAGAGTGCTTCAAACGACAATCAACTTGATAGAGATAAAATATCTGTTACTATAGAGCCTTACTAGTGAGATTTGTTATCGACCATGAATCGTATTAAATAATTAAATGTACACACTTCGTTAAATTAAGAACTGATTTCCACAGAGGGATATTTTATGGCGTACCTAGTTTCTATTGATGGAACATTTTGGTAAACCTTTACAGACCTTGAGTTTCACTGTGTACACTCTCGAGCAGAAATTAATGAAGGACTGGGCCTATAGCAGATACAACATAGACCCCTTGATTTACTTATGGCCGATGGTGATACTAAAAATATTTACATTTTGAATTTTATGTTTTATTAGTATTGTTGTGTATTGGTAATACATATGTGAGTACCATCACGTACATGTCAAATGATTGAAATTAAATTAAATTAAAGTCAATCTCAGAAATAAAAAATCGTGCAAACCGCGATTTAAGCTCTAGATCTTCCGCATTAGAAGAGAGAATGAATACACTCGCTGGAGCAACGAGTCACAGTTACCAATACATCATTGATTATAACGCTGAGATTTAACCATCTGATCCGTCCGAGAATCAAGCACGCGACCGTTTGATTGAATGTAAAATAAACCCGCAGATAAATGTCTATACAACGTATTATCTACCCATTGTCTAGACTAGAGTACGTCGTTGTATGAATACATGTTAGTTAGGCCCCATTAGGCTCACATGATATAACAGACGATGCTCATGTAGACGCATATGCACGCTTCGTACATAAACCCGTTTCAAAGTTTCGTAATGAGCGAAGCATGTGCTAAAAACAAAGATTGTAATATGCATTGTGGATGGTTTCTGTGTGATTTGTATTTTATTCATGATGGAATATTTCTTAAATTAAAAAAAAGTTAAAAAAAAACACGTGTACCAAAACATGGAGCGAAATTAACTTAATCAACATATTGTCAAAGAACGCCGAAAAGAAATGTTAAACATATTTGGTGGAGGTGCCGGGTACAGCTAGCCCCGCCCCTTTGAACCTCTTAAAAACATTGTGCATCGTCCTTGTTGATGGGAGTGTTTTTAAATAGTGAGACGTGACACACACGCAGATGAAAGGAAGGACGGATGGACACGTGGTGCTTTGCTCCCTAAAATTAATTATAAACGAAATACTACCCGTTAATTAAAAGTAAATGACAAACAAACCTACATCGACATTTACTCTGGTCAAGAATTTGAATTGATGATGATATTAATGATTACAATAATTACATCAATTAAAATTTTTACAACAAACTGTTTTCTAAATAAAAAATATATTTTGGGCAGTGACGTAATTATAAAGAAAATGCGATAAAAATTAACAATTCGCTTTAGGAAATCCATTCGTTATTTGCACAATTTGACAGTAATTATAGTGCGGAGAGAACGTTGCGTGTTAGATTGATTAAGAGGGCTTATCGTACGTTCAGCTATGCAAGAATAAAACACACAAAAACTAGCCCACTTTGTAATTATATAGGAGCTAATTAAATTTGCAAAAATCTTGCGCTATTAAATACGTATTATATATTTCAGAATGACTGGGGGCCATCCAATTAGTGGACAGCTTTTATGAGGGCAAAGCATATTTTGTAGGTGATTTGCTCTGAGTCAACTAATTACGGCAAAGATCTACGAATAGTATAAATACTTACAGTAAAAAGTACGTGCATTTGAAAGCAAAGGTTAGTCTGCAGAAGAGTCGTCGACACTCTACATTAATGGGGCTAGAACGTGTGAAAGAAAATATTTTGAAAGAGTAAGTTGGTGATTTATAGACGTGTGGTGAAAATATAAACTGATGTTAGCTTGAGTGTTGCTAGAAATAGCCCTATATAGACTCCGGGAGAAGAAGTATCAAAAACATCCTAATGAACGTTATAGAGTTTATTTTAATCTAATTCTAAATTTACGTTGGATGTACTTTTATTAAGCACCAAGAACTGTATAATTTAAAACCAGGTCAATTATATCATTTTTCATTCCACTCATTTATTTAACTCGCTTTGTGTGCTTTTATTAGTTTCAAAGCAGTTTTAACAAAGTATACATTCAAGTTTTAATATTTTATTAGCAAACTCCCCACAATTTACGTTTATAACGAGCTCATTATAGTTTACAGTACCAGTAGTTTTTGTTAGCTGAAACAATTGCTTTGTTTTATACACAGAGACATAACAGACGAGAGCCATGGCGGTTTCACCGGCCATTATAAGCCTGAGCTTTGCGAAAACTCGAGACTTTGACAGCAGTCGGACAGAGACGTGTTTCTTTAAAGAGCAGATGGATAGAGTGGCCAGAGGGTTTGTCCCTTCGTTTCCTTCCTAAGCCCCGGGCTTCGGGTTTCTGCGACAACTGACGTACACTAGGTTAAAACGTTGGGTTTAGGAGACGCCCGTCTGTGTATTCTAGCCAGTGAAAGAGTGGGTGTACTTTCCACCGACAGAGGCAACTCTCGGGCTACGCGCGAGACACAATAGGGAGGTCGCTAACTCCATCACGATAAAACTCAAACCGACATAAGATCATTGACAATCTTTTTTGTTGTTGAACAAGAATAATACACAATGTTTTGGTGACCTTAGGGTCAAGGGGGCGGGGCAATTTAAAAAAACTTCAATTCTTCGTACCCGGCACCTCCACCAAAGATCTCATCAAACGATAACATTTTATCTGTGTGTTCTTCTCCAATGATGATATTTTGGTACTCCCGTACCGTCAGTGCGTGTTCTCAATAAGCATAATAAAATCTTTTAGAACAAAGGCTCTTTGAAGCATTTACACAAGTACAACTAGAAACGTGTTCCGCTATTAATTATTGAGTACCTTCCGTTTCCATCGCAGAAAATAATGCAAATATGCATTTAGTCCTTCGGAAGATATGAAGCAATATACGTAGCTAGAATACTTAGTTAATTTCGTCAGGAGACGACCACGTGCATCATCCCCACTTCATTCTCGTTTTATTAAACTCCCTTCTCATCGTCTCGATACCCTGGTTGCACTTGCGCAAAGGCGGCCCTGAAAGCGGATACCCAGATGGCTGTAATATATGATAACTGACTCACGCTGAAAGCATAGCCGTGTGAATCTAACTTCTTCTGGACAGTTATTCCTAGACACAGGAAGGACGGTGGTAATTACAATTACAATGGCTATTCTCAGTACCCGTGCCGACAATGCCGTAAGTGAGATGATATGATTCGAGTCGTCGGACGTGCAAAGTGTTGTTGTCACCCCCTAGGGTTTGTTTCAGGCGGTCAAGTTGGCAGCGTTGGTGGCACAAACCAATCACAGGTGAAAAGACAGGAAAAGAAGGTGAAGTGCTGAATTTAAGATCTATTAGGTACCGTATTTGATGCTTTGTGAAGACAACAACAACATTAGGAATGTCCAACCATGAGGACAATAACCTTCTCTCTTTCGTGAATTCGATAAAAACTTTATTTTACTCTCAGTTAAAAATCGGTTTAGTTGTCTCCAGCAAAAAAATTAGCGCGCTAGTTGGCATTTTGTGGTTTCCTTACTTTCTCTTCACCATTTCGATAACATTATTACAAGTAATGTAACGTAAGTCAATCGTGGCCTCTCCACACCCCAATGAATAAGGAAACGAATGTCGTCTACATCGATCTTCTTGTTCTCAGAAACGCACGGAACTTATCGTATTATTGTATTATCTCATACAAGGGATGGGGGGGGGGGAGAAGCTACTTAACCAACAGATAGTTGCAAGATACAAAAATAAAAACTTAGCCAGTGTTGATATATTTTGGTGGTGGTGCCGGGTTTGTAAATTTCCTCATTTTTGAGCGAGGATAGTCCCGTCCTCCTGACCCTTAAAGAAACCAAAATCTTATTATGCATAATTGTTGAAAAGCAGTGTCAACAAAAAAGTCGCATGGCAGTCGGAGGTCGTGTTCGGTTTTTATCGTGATACGTGACACTCGTACGAACGGACGTACAGGAAGGTGATGCTGATAGGGGATGATGATTATTGTTGCTTAACGTACGACTGTTAATGCACTAAGGCTATTCGAGACGATGAGTGGTGATAGATGATGATGAAGGATAATTACAAAAAAAACATGCCGTATGCGTGATTCGAACCCACGTTCCTCGTAGAGCCATACGCTTCGGACCACCACCCCAAATATGCCCTTTTGTCTTACACAGTCACAACTTTTAAAAATGTAAGGCTTGTTCGTCCATCACTTCCAGACATCTCAGTGCAGGTGCACTCAAACAGTCTCGATCTCGCAACCTGTAATTTAGTATCGAGGATTGTGTCTGGGTTTTCCTCAATCGTTTCAAGATGATGTGGGATTTCACATCAACATTTCCTTAGCATCCACACCTCTATAAAGTATTATGTGAATAAGAGCCAACCTGAAACCAACACCCCATACAAGGAAGTACGCGCACAGCACACAAGTAACCATGTATTGTCTGGAAATGTTTTTAGTTTTACTTCTAGTCTTATCTGAAGGGTATAATTTCAGACGCATATCCCGGAACCGAACCAGACAAAGCGAATGTAACTTAACCTGGCAGTGTTGATCGTGTTTGGTGTGGGAATCAAGGTTTTGGTTTCTCTGCTAGAAGCTACAGTATAGAAACTGCATCTTCTAGTTGCTGATGCATTAATGTTGCACGAGGCGCATTGCAGGAGAGAGAGAGAGAGAGAGAGAGAGAGAGAGAAGAGAGAAGAGAAGAGAGAATAAGAATTATGAGTGCACCACAGCATGTACTTAACAAGAAAATTAACGTAAATTACCCTTTATGTAATACACTATACATTTACCATATTTTTGCTAATATCTCCTTCGTTCCGAGTAAATTGGTTTTAAAATTAGTTATTGGTATAGCTACGCGAACTCGAAGATTCATTTCATAACTGGGAAAAAAATCCGGAATGTTTTGTTCTTTCTTTTCTGCTAATTTTGTTGTTGTTAACACGATTCCGGCTTAACCGATACTCCGATTGCGAATGAAATTTTATATGGACTTCGAAATCTTGAACTAAGAACTGCCACGTTATTTGAGCGCAATCGTAAAAATTTTCTCATGAAACGCAATTTTACGACTTTTTTCGATTTTAAATAATTCTCTCGACTTATAAACTCTACATGCTTATCTGAATTTAAATGGATTTTTTACAGAACCTTAATTTATGAATTGATATTTGTGTGAAATTTGAGCGTAATCAAATAATTATTACTCATGAAAATCGCAACTTTCGATTTTTTTATAATTTCATTCTGCTTATACACCTAAGTTTATCCCGATATTAAAATGATTCTTTGACAGAACTTAATTAAGAATTAATATATTTGTGTTAAATTTTGCGTAATCGAATAATTATTTTTATGAAAATTTCAATATTACGATTTTTTCCTTTTTTAAAATTACGATTAATTAAAAAAATAAGTTAATTTTTATTTAATTTGATTTAATTTTTAAAAAAATTCAACAAAGTTCTGATTTTTTCACAGAACAACATAAAATCCGCAAAACATATGGCAGCTCACTTCACCAATTACGCTCATCCAACAACGCGGCGGGACTTAAGCGTTTTCCTAGTATAGTCCAGAACGTTCACACAACATTTGAGATGAAGAAGTGTAAAATAAAGGAATGTCATAAAATGTCCAATGTATCTACAGAAACACAAATGTTAGAACACAAAACACAAGTTTTAGTCATTGCGTTTTGTTAACAGCCGCATTAATTGTGGTTAATTCTATGTAGAATATAAATTCAACTTATAGAATAAGTTGATATGTATTACAAATAAATAAGAGTGGGGTTCTCAAAGCTTTCATTAAAATATTTGAGTACATATGACTACCACTAATTAATGAAATATCGTTCTAGCTAAAACAAAATAAATCTAACACGTAGTAACGAATTCAAAGGATGAGGTGTTAGTAGCAAACTCGATAAGCATCTAAGTATTTGATTGCTTTTGTAACACGTTTACAGAGACAGTAACGTGCTACGTGCAGCGAATACCTGGAATGCAGTTGCACTTACCCAATGGCAAGGTCATGTAGGAGGTAAAGAGTTTAAATCACAAACGGGTCAGTATATTAGAAAATACATCAATCACATTGACTTTATTATGTATTAAAAATATATTCTGTGACGTTTTATGATGTGTAATGATAAAAAACGACAAAGTTATTCAAACAGTATTTCGAAATGGTGGTTGTTAAAGACTATAAATCCAGACGAAACAAAAAGCAAAATGCTGAAAGTTGGGTTCGATATTCAAATTATTGTATCAGAACCAAAAAGTTACTTGAACACACACCCCAAACCAAAACAGAAAACTAAAAACTAAAATAGTACTGGTACTACTGTCATTTCACCACCATATATGAACTTTACTAGCGACATGTTTTGAATGATTGAATTGAATATAAATTACGAATACGATGTTATAACCCGAGAGCACTCTTGAACCCTAGAATTTACCTACAATAAATAGGGCGCATGAAGTAAGTTTCGTTATTAGCATTTCGTCAGTAAAGTATTTTGTTTCAGTTTTAGATTTTAATTTTAGTTTCGACACGTGTAGAATTCTTGAATAAATAATATGTATTTATGTATTTAACGCCTATCTCAGTTCGTTAATCTCATTGATTCTACACATAAATTTGTGGTGTTCTCACTAAGCCCGTATACAATGAATTGTAAACGAAATATTGACAGAATATTTATTAAAATCGTGAATAATGAGCCTAGTAATGTACACGTGTCTTTGGATCACAGGTATGGCAATGTCTAAAATATGTATTCGAGTGTGTTTCTGAATTGTTCATTCAAAGCAGCGGAACGAACTGTCGAGAGAGCTTTCAGGGCGAGAGGTGCGTTCGTTTCCTTCAATACACTTCACCTCCACCCGAGCAAGGCACTCGTGCACACCACACGTTTCCAGGAGTTTTAAGAAAGTACTCGAATAAATTGGTATGTATGGAATGTTGGCAAATCCACTTTACTTTACATAATATAATGTACTAGCTCTCGCCAGTTTAGAAGGCCACCACTAGCACGAGCAGAATAATATTTTTATAATTTAATTTCTTATTTACAGATGAACTCGCGTAAGACGTCGGCCGTTTAGTCACCTCATACGACAGGCCAATTGAACCGTGGGCCGGACGAACGTTGGATGTACAATTTTCCCAAAACATTGTTAAAAAAACATGTTGATGGACCAACAAAATATTGGTTTACAACAAAACAATTTTTACCTCTGCTGGAAGAACGTTGGATATACATTTTTTAGCATTCACTTTATATTGTCGAACAACGTTGGCCGTAACGCAACTATTTTCACAGCCCCAATGTTTTAGGTAAAAAATGTATATCCAACGTTCTTCCGGCCCACGCTTCAATTGACCATAGACCAATTCTTCCACGGGTCCAGACAAAATCTCACCCTTTACAAACAGATATGTAGTAAGAGAGTCGTAAAAATTTCTACAAATTCGTAACCAGAATACCAGAGCATATAGTGAAACATTATCGTCGCTATAACCTCAATGAGTAAAAACAAAGATCCCGTCAGCATGTCATAATTCTCCCGCCAGAGTGCAGGCATTCAGCCTCGGCTCAGGCGTTCAGTAATAAAAGAGTTCACATTACAATCTGGGATCTCGTTTGTTCTCTAAATCACGGAAGAACAAGTAGGTACCACGCATGTCGGGGAATTAATGTAAATCATACCCAGCAAGCTATTGTGTTGGTAAAGGCATGTTTTCAGCACCGGAATTAATTCGTGAACATAAATATAAGCGACACGGATGACTTTGGCCTGGTGATACTATAATTGAATTCGTTTGTTTTATGGAATTTATCTTCTGGAACTTCCAACAACTTTTTGAAAAAAAAATCTATCTAGATTTTTGTACACTGGTGTAGTGATAAAAGGAGGAGTGGTGGGACGCAACATGCGAAGCGGATGGTTTGTAGGAATATATGTTTTATGGGAACCTGGACGCATTAAATACGAAATAAATAAATAAATAAATCTGCATTCATTGTCCAACCACTCAGTCACAAGAATTTATTTCCGGCATGAAAACTTCTTCGATATGTAGATCTATCAAAGTATCGCAGTGACAAACCAACGTCGATTTCAGTACAATCTAACCGAGAATATTGTAAATTTGAGCACGACAAACCGACGCTACGAACAAGCTAAGAAAATGAATTGATCACATTTGTTATAAGCGCTCCACGCTAAGAAAGGAGTTGCGCGCGCTTTTAACGGGTGAATTGTAGCCATTCAGCAGGCTCCAATTTAAAATAACGATCGCTGATTGGCCCGTCGAAAGCGCGCGCATCTCCTTTCTTAGCGTGGAGCGCCTTTATTATCAAGAATCAACAGAAAATTATCATGACAGTTTTGCATCCCGGTCGTTAAGTTCTGTTTGACGCCTTGCATGAAATCTTCATCACCACAACAGACTAAGTTGCTTCCGTTGTAAAGTGCCTGTGTACATGGTGAAAGGGATAGTGATATACAGAAGTAGGTATCTATGTTGAAAACTAAAGGCAATTTAACTATTGGTTTTGCCCAAAAGAGATGAAAACAATGTTATTCAATATTTTGTTGAAAGTAGCGTATATTTTCCAAATGATATTTTGAGGGAATTTTGGTATTGGGATCTTGTAAAAGACTTGCTTGTTATAATAAAAATGAACTTATGAAAATTCATTGACATGTATTTGTGATGGTGAATAAATTAGATATCTTTATGTTTATGTTTTAAGCAAAAGCTGTAAATTGGTAATTTCCTGTTTTGGTGACTATTAAATAATATTTAATGCCTGCTGGTGGCACAGTACAGTCCCTTACATAAACTAGGTGTATACGAACTGCAACACAGGATACCAGATCAATCAACCAACCCATGAGACTGGACGTAAGTAGCCATAGCCAGTAGGCATCAGGATTATAGGACACCATCACCGGATACTCTCAGCCGAGAAACGTTTCCGTCCGTGCATAACGTATGGCATGACCACATTACAATCTAGAAAACATTAATATTAGAAATGTGGAAACTGGAAACATCTGCTGTTCCGTTCTCAAGGTGTATTAACACGTGCATCTTGTGCGTAGATGTGGGAATGATTAATGGTGTGACAGCTGTTAGATTAGTCATGGTGTAAATATTATTAGTACAACTCTTTGAATCAGAAAGTTTAATATAATCATGTGATCGTCGTATGTTTTAATAAATTAAAGATTTAAGTCCAAGTAATGTTATAAGTCTCCGCTTAATGTTTACTTCAATTGTTTGATAATTTATATGCTTTTACTTTTTGTCTTCGTGCAAAATTATAACTTGTATGGAAAGTTTTCCACTATAGTTGGTTCATGTAGCAGCTCAATAGGGTAGAAATTATCTAAATGTTAATTTACAACTATTTTAATAATGGTACAGACAGTGTTGGCTCGAGCTCTAAGCGCTTGACTCTGATTTGGGGGTCCCGGTTTCAAATCCAGATGAGACCGGCAATTCTGACTGAAGGTTTTTTTAACGAGGTTTTGGCCCTTTTAAACAGCCCTCGGACGTCCTTTCACAATTGTCCTAACTCCAACATACCAAGTTATACACCTGAGGAGGGGCATGCATTGCACCCTGGACAGGAATCCCTAAAGGATTTTTTTTTTAAATAATGGTCTTCAAAATTAGTAGGTAATATAATTGAATACCTGAATGGTAGCATTTATTCCATTCAGGTATTCAATTATAATATTGTTTGTAGAGGAAGTTGCGTTTAACGCGTGCGTCTCCCATGCAACGCAAGTGCAAATGAATGCAGTTCACTTGGCAACGTGTATGTATCAGCTGCAGTCGTGGCCAGCATGAGCAAGAGCGAGCAACCAGCAGCTACCCATTGCGGACAAACAACAACACGCAAAAAACAACACAAACAGGTATTACGAGTGGCTCGGCGCGGTGTGTTCGCTTATTCCACTGCAGATGGATCGTGACGTGACCTCACTGCAGCTAGATCATTCCGCTGGATTTATTGAACCCTTGCTTCTAGGTTTCTAAATTAAATCATCCTTGACGTCGAACAATGTCGGTGTGGTTTCGTTCGTTCGTTCGTTCGGACAACCTTCAGGTTATTCTGCTATTGTCGAAAAAAGTTGTGAACTCCAAACCAGATTCGGTGAGCTTAGAAGATGGAGTGGGCGCAAGGCGGGTCCTGATGTGAAACCGGAGTAGATTATACTGCGGCTTGCTAGCCCGAGTACACGCACACGTTTTGGCAGAGAGCTTTTACTCATTATGTTCGTAATTACACGTAAATAACGGATTGATGCGATTATGAGAGGAGAGTGTTGAAACAGATAAATTCTGTAGATCAATAACGACTTAATTAAGGTACCTACGCGGGGTCCGCACCCGCCCCTCCTCGGTAACCCTGCCAACCAGGCGTTTTAGCGATTGTTGGGTTATAATCGTATTGTTATTTATCTGAGATATTAACGGAGACCTCGGTTTGACCCGGACGAGCTTGGTAATTAGGATCTTCTGAAACATGGTTGAAAATAGTTTAAAGCTTTTGTTTTGGTCGAACGTATATTTTTTTCATTCTAGTTGAAAAGTGAGTGTCTACAAGTCCTTGAATGATAAACAAGACGTAAACCAAAGCTATGTAAAATTGTTTGTTTAATACTAGGAAAACGCTAAAGTCCCGCCGCGTTGATGGATGAGCGTTTTATAGTTTTTAGTTTGCGTGGGATATCTCTACTTTTGCAAGTGCTTTGTTTTGTTGCCTACGCATTGTAGGTGATTGTTGTCAAGTTTCTATTGTTTCTTGTCAATTGGTATTATTTACCGTAAAAAACTTTTATTAAAAGCTTTATTTCTATGGATTCTGGCTAACTTTTTCAACTTTTTCTTTCAAAAGGTACTACATCACCATAACCTTAATGTCCATGTATAATATGAACGTTGTAGCCCCACCCGTTTGGTCAGAATTGGCCCAAATGGCACGAAAATATCGCACAAAAAATCAAAAAACTTATATTAAAAGCTTTATTTCTATGGATTCTGGCTAACTTTTTCAACTTTTTCTTTCAAAAGGTACTACATCACCATAACCTTAATGTCCATGTATAATGTGAACGTTGTAGCCCCACCCGTTTGGTCAGAATCGGCCCAAATGTCACGAAAATATCGCACTAAAAATCGAAAAAAAATCGTAAAAGTACGATATTCATGAGAAATATTTCTTCGATTGTACCCAAAAACGTAGCAAGTCTAAGTTCAGAGATTTCGAAGGTCCTGTCAAATTTTCATCAAGATCGCATATGCGGTTTGCCCGGTAGAGAGCGAACAAACAGACAAAAATACAAAAAAAAAAAAAAAACAAAAAAAAACACCCGAGCTAAATTTTTTGGGGGGTCAGTGAAATTGAAGTCTTCGCTTCACTCGCTTCGCTCGCTACGCTCATCCAAAAACAGTCATCGATCGTTCTAAATATGGTAAAGATTAAAGAATGGACGATTAAAGAAAAGTGTAATTATTACTATCCTGAAAATGGTACTCTAGAAATTAATTGGCAAAGTGAGTTACTATATATGTTTGTGCTAATGCTACCGTTGCATGTTATGATGCAGAATCAAGGGTTTTCATTTGAGTAAAGAATTTATAAACCTTGTATGCACTATACTCTACAGCATCTTGTTGTTTCATATGTGCATTTGATTTGAATTATTCATAACATGCATGCTAACAAACCAAATGGAAACTTGAATTATAAATTGGCCAACTTACTATAATTTGCAACAAATCTAGTCTTTGGATGTGTCAAATGTTCTGGAGGTTCAGCAATTAAACAATCAATGTGTGTATGGATGCAGTTTTAAATGGCACTTGCAAATACATTGATTGAGTTTGATAGTGGTGATTTAACGTCACAACTTTATACCGTACAACTTTACACATTATAATGACACGGTCATAACAATATTGATTTATGGGCGATTATTTCTTTAAGCGTATTTTTTACACTATTTAAATCCAATTATAAATTCAAATTTATTTTGGTATAGGAGATGGCGAATCATTATTTGCTATACCACACAGCGTCAAAAGCAATCCATTATAATTAAGACGCAAACTTGTCACAAAAACATCCGTCGTTTCAAACATATTTAAATAATACACCATAAGAGTATTAATCACCGTTTCATGAATTAAACATCATGACTTATAATGGTTTTCATGTAAATTCAAACTGATTGTTAATTATTTTCAACATACTGTGGTGTATTAATGGTTGGGACTTGTAATCACGGATCACAGTAACGCCGTGTTACTGAGGGGGTTTGGATTTTGGAATGTGAACTCCATCACATTGCTATCGTCTATGCAAATTATGAAGATTATTACATAGAAAATAGATTAACATTTAATATCAGGGTACACATTTTCTCATTTTAAAAGAATAATTAGGAGTATTATTTATTTTCCTCATAATTTTGTTTTAGGCAACTTTAGAGTTTTAGCTGTAATTGTGGGGACATGATTATATAGCTTAGTAAAAATGCGTTCAGGTTTTGAATACGCTGTTATTTCGTTGTTTTGCATGGGTGTGTCATCCGAAGACAGTTGGGTAGGGTGGTCTTCTGTAAGTATAAACTTCACGCCACCTATTGTTAGTTCTGCAGAAGGGATACCTATTAAAATGTGATGAAAGCAAAATTAATAAACTGTTATTAGTATTTGTAATGAATATTTGCTGGACTGGCAACTGTTGGCGTTTAACGTCTGTTATCAAGATTCAAGAGTGTATCCCCGAAAAACATATAGGGGGAAGAGCGTCAACCTTTTGTTTCAACATGTCTATCTCAAGAAGCTCAAACTTATCAGGAACTTGCCCGAACACAACATAACATATGAGCGGGTGGTAAACTTCATGTTTGATTGTTCCTCGTGCATAACGTGTGAGACTTATTCGTGCGGTCACGGGTTCGAACCCCACCACCGGAAATCCTGACTGAAAGTGTTTGCTCAGATATTTCCTTTACAATTTTCCTCAAAAATATATAAGTATTTAGACACCTGACGAGAGGAATGCATTGCACCCTGTGCAGATTCCCCACAGTAAATTTAAATTTAAGTTCATGATTGGAAAAACTGAATTATTGTGTGTCTACTTTTCAGTCTGGGACATTGCACAGTTTATAACGTGCCTCGTTGCAAGGACTTTGTGATCAATTGATTCAAGAAAACTGTCAGTAAAATGGTCTTTGACAACCTGAGTAATAACACTGTGGTTTTGTCCTGAAATTTATCGCATGTCCACGAAGAGATTGACAGCCACTGTAAAATATTGTGAACATTCTGCTACACATGTGCGTGCGTGTACGTATGCGTTCCTAGGACGTACATATAATATATTTACAAAAAGTAAAATCACACCCATTGTCATGGGCAACCACCAGCATAAGTTTGATTGTATCTGCAAGTACACACCACATATAGGCATGAAAACAACCAATAAAGAACACGAATATGTCGTATAGAATCACTTAATTGCCTCTTAGTTTATCCCCGGGCCGCATCATTAGTCTTACGCCAGGTCCTGATCAAAGCTCCCGACTACTCAAGGGGTATTAGAATGACAGTCAGTCACTCGTCTGGTACGAACACAAATTGTCCTTGTTAACCTGTGCTGTGGCGTGGTCTCCATGCAAAGTGTGCTTGGCGGAATATGAACGAGACTTGTCAGTAGTGAACGTGTCAGCTACAATGGTGGCCTACGGAACGTGAATCCTAATTCTACTGCGCATGGTCGGAGGACAAGATAGTCGTATGCAACGACGATTCAGGATAGTCCACTTATTTATAGATTATTATTATTACGTATTATTATTATTATTGTTAATTTTGAAATTGTGCAAATAATCGTAAATTAAGATGCACAACTCCATAGAAAGTTAGAAAAGAGCCATAAAGCCCCAGTCACAAAGTGTCTAACTTACTATGCCTAAGTTATCCTCTTAAAACCACATTATAAAATAAAATAAAATAAATTAACAAATAATACAAAAGGATAAAGTAAAGGGTGAAAATAGATTGTAAAGAGTGAACAAATTATGGTTAACAATAGCTAGAAATTAAGTAAGATTGTTCCTATTTGGGATGGTATTTATTAAGTCAATGCAAAAATTTTTATTTTAAGATAGCAAAGCTCCCCTGTACGTATTACGTTTCTCCGTCCGTTCATCCTTAATCTATGCTGTGCGTCTTTGCATCACGATTAAACAAGGATATGACATCAGATTGACATGAGGGTTTTGTCGACATTGGGCTTAATGAGGGGGATAAACAACGTTTTTGGTGGCCCTGGAAGTCAGGGGGTGGGGCTATCTTCACTTCACTCAACACGGGCTAACTCGGCACCTACACCAAAAGTTATCAACGCTCACGATGTATTATTTGTGAATCCTTCGCTAACAATCTGTTGCTATCAGTATCTTCGCTTGTTACATACATATTTTGTATTAATTGATTCATCGCATCCACAACATGCAACATTCATGCTCCTTGGGTGACCATAGTCTACTCCTAGCGGAAAGTAAACGGGACAAACAAAATCACCATGTTCCACTACCTGTTGCAAAAGCCTCAAACCCTCCATTCATGTACTAGGGAAGATAACAGTCACCCCCACAAAGATGGATCTAAATCCAAGATGGCTGCTATCTCGAGGTGTGACCAGAGTACAACATGTATAATAAGGAGATGAAGATGAACATTCTCCATTTTATTGAACCTATTTAAAATATGTTGTGTGTGAATATGTGACAGTTCTCGAGCTGTTATTTTATAGTATTAAGTTATATATTGTAGAGTATATTTAAATAATTAATTATTAGAGTAGTTGAAAAAAATCATAAGAACAGTGTAGTTAATTATGTTTCTAGTTATTATCATTTCAAGAAAAATAATCTTGTTTTTAAAACAATCCATGAATCACTAAGATAAGAAGTTAAAGGCATGTGTAAGACCCAGAATTACCTACTTCCAATACGAATTGAACGAATAATTGGTTTTCACCATGGCAACCTCCACATCAATACTTTTGAAATCTTCCAAACAGCATATTCACTAAATTATAAAACTTTTTTAATAACTTTGTTGATTGCAATCCCGTCTCTGAGTGTAAAAGCAATCGAGTGTCTGAGAGGATCTGAAGACACGGTACTTATTCCTGACCTGAATAAAAGTGAACACCTGTTATTATTGATAGTGCCTGCACAGTGCACAAGTCGCTCCAGACATGGTGCGCAGTCTGGCTTATAATAAAACTCGGGGGATGTGAACAACAACACCAACGAAGACTGAACTAAACCCAATCTATATTGTACGCGACCTTGACTTAGAACTCATATCATCAGCCTCCTCATGATCTCAGTAATTTAAAATAACGAATGCTGCACCAAGCTGCCAATTATCTCCGTAAGAAATTAAAGGTTGGTGCATTAACCGCAACACAGGGGGAGGTCTTGTAGATAATACACTCGATTATAAGACGAGGATCGGGGAAAACAATTTCGATTTTTCTTAAGACCTGTTGATCTGCAGTCAGTGATACGTGTCTGATGTCAGTCAGTACTGTGTAACAATGCTACGTGTACTTGATATTGTTTGAGTGCATTTTACAATCACTTTCGAGTTTCGAGCTATCCGTTATAATATTATTAAGATTTACTATGGACGGACTGTGAGAAGCAGTGGCAATAGCCAAACGCATTGTTGGAGTCGGATTGTGAATGTTAAAACAACGTCTAGTCAGAATTGTGTGAACAAGGTTGAACCGGATAGATAAGTGACATCTACGTGTGTAATCACACTCTTGTGAAATGATGTGCAGTACTTGGGTAGGGAAATAAAATACACCTTAGCTATTAGTCTTATCCATTGGTCTATTTGTCTACAGCTTTCTTATTATTTTCTTTAAATATTATTAAAACGTCAATTGCAATTAAAACTATATATAGATAGTACGTACGGAAATATTTATAAGATTAATGGTTTGAAAGATTACGATGAATTTCTTCTCATTTTCTCTATGACTTCTCTATCAAAATACGTTGTATTGATTTATTTAATAATGTTACTTATTTAAAAAATTAAAAGTGTGTTGTAGGTTGTTAGAAAAGGGCATATCCCTAATCATATAAGTGTGTCCGGATAGCTAAGAAACATAATACAGAACATCAGAATTCTAAACTTGTAAACAATAATATACAATGCGAAATATAAGCGAAAAATTTCTTGAAATGAGTAGAACCGATCCCGTTTCAGTTTTCACTCCATTTAAAAAAAAAACTTCTCTCAACTGGTCCAAAATAAAACGCAAATTGGGTGATTACTCGTCTCGCCATAGTGTAATGATAGCTACTGCGTGGCTGCTGTGTGCAAAATGAGGACACTTTAAGCCACATTTTGTTGTGCCTCTTATTGTCACAATTAACAAGTATACACGGCAAGTGTAATTTACTAATTTTCCTTAGTTCCCACAATAATATCTTTAATTGAGGCGGTAAACTACACACAACCCATGTGTGCTTCTCTATATCTTGACCTCGCCATTGTCTGGCTATAGGGGACGCTCTTATCAGCGGTGGCAATCATCGATTCTTCCAAGATAACGATCCTTATCGCGAGTCTTTCTGGTGGCTAACAAGGCAAGGTAGGAGATAATTTGATAATTTGGTAGCAGGCTCTTTAATGTATTTTAAGTATTCTATGCCAGAATTTACTTTTCAACTGAAGTACCTCTAGTCAAGAAGACGATATGCCCTATTGTAAGGATGATACAGTCACTCGTAGAAGTTAATAGTGAGATGTGTGCCACTGTCAGGTGACATGAGTAGCGCACTCGTTCACGTATCAAGCTGATTGCAAGGGCGAATAAAGATAAAGCTAGCTACTATCAAGCCACCAGGCACACATCTCACTATTTATTTAATTTTTGTTCATTTCATTATTATTAATGTTCAATAGTTAAAATCACTTTTGAAGTAAAACATCACTCAATGACTGTATAACTTATTTCATTACTTGAGTTTGTGTAGTTTGCCATTGGCATTGGGTGGGTTGCCAAAGTTAATTTAAATCTTTTGCACTTTATGTCGTTGTACAGGTAAAGCTGGTAAAGGTGCACAAATGTTGCGCTTGGCTATATTTCACTGAGCTTTATTGTAATAGGTTTCCATTGGGTAATACGAGGGTATGCGAAAACGTTTGGTAATGAGTCTATTATCACTGAACTTGACTGTACAAAACCTCATCTCTGAACGGCATAATTATTGCACGTGAATATAATTGTGAGAATTTATGTCGAACTAAGAGGCTATAAGCTCATAAAACAAAAACCTGATTCTAAACCTTTGCAACTTCGTGAGAAGCAGCTTTAAAGATATTTTCTAAAATAGTTTATTTCTGAATGGTGAAATAAGGGAAATAAAACACACACATCGCATGTTCGACCGATGGGGTCTGATTAAAATCGTGACTTTTCGTTTTCGTAATTGTTACGCCCAGACCTCCAAACAGCAAGACATGGTCTTACATGTGGTCTTAAACATGTGTGTTATATTGAGAAAATATAGCCACAGAAATAACATTAAAATCAAAATTCCAAGCATTAACGAGAATGTTTAAAATTATTATATTTGAATAATAAAAATAGTGTGCTTTCATTTATCGTGTTTATTATAGCAGTAATGTATGTTATGTATGTATTAAATTAAGCGTCAATACACAAATATAATAATATAAAAATATATAATATATATATATAAAACTGAATGACGATGTAATTTTCTTAGATAAATCTTAGATAAAGTGACATAAATTATTGAGGGGAGCAAGTTTGTTAAAATCATAGGTTATTGTTTTGGTGAACTTCTCGAAAAGCAATTTGAAATTTGTCATGTCGTAATTTCATTAGTAATAATCTCAAGCAAACCAAGCTTAAGTAGCCTGTGATGCCTTATTTCGGCGCGCATTCCTCCTGCTTCGTCGTCTCCACGCGGATGTGTCGAAATAAAACAGGCTGTGATCCGTCACGGGCCCTGGGTTCAAGAGCGAGAGCTTTTTCTTTAACGCGCTTTTAATTAGCTCTAAATCGTAAGTAGGTAATTACCGTGGTACCCCTGTCCGAGCGAGATTACGCAAATACGAAGCCTGCAAGCCCCCTCTTTAAAACATTAATAATAATAGTAGTGCATCTTAACTATGCTGCTCGATTCTTATGACAGCGCCGTCGGGGAGTGCAGGCTTGTATGTAACTTTGCGTAATGTTATTTACATAATACCTTAATTCCTAACTGTAGTGGTTTTTTATCACATACGAAGACAGATTTACGTGTTGTAGAAATGCATACACATTAAACCGTAAAATATAATAAAGACTAATCTACAAATACCAAAACTATAATATTAATCTACCTGCAGAGAGTGTTAACAACAAATTAATCACAACTAACGTAGGATTTAGATTCAAGTTTATTCAGGCCCTAGTGAGTGACAACATATTATTAAATCGAGTAAGTAAATACGAATTAAAAATCTTTCGTTTAAGCAGTAGGGCAGGGCACTCTTTTTTGACTAACTATAATGATGCGAGTGTGTGTCAGACTTAGATAATTAGACAAGAATGAGGTAGAGTTGCTCAACGAGTCAACGTTACAGCCGCCGGGAGCCGAACCTGCAACTGTTCGTCTCCCAATATATAAGTCAACTAAGAAAAGTTTATTACTGTGGAATATGGAAATCAGCCACTAATTGTGATCCCTATTTTCTTAACACTAGTCCCTCTTTTAAATAAAATATAGGCGAAAATGTACAAAAATCATTTAACTAATTTTATCAGTTCTATTAGATAATTAAAGCACATTATTATAAATCCTTCTCGGTGTTATTCTTTACCCCAAATGTGTTTTATTGTAATTCTTCCTGTGCGGTCGAATATTGACCTCCTACCGTCACGCTATACGCCAGGCTAAGAATGTCTGATAACACAGCGATGATAGCATTAGCGCCATGTTCCCATCAAGGGCCCACTTTATTATTCAGTTTTATTCCTCGGGCATGATCTAGCTGCATTAACCCAGGCGGAATGCGAACGCGACAACGAGGGAGAAATTAGGGATAAACAGAACATTAATCATTTCGTCGGGACACACTTTAGGGCTAGCTGCCAACTTTTCGAAACTTTATTGCTTCAACTATTCAAATTGTGTCTATTATTATAATATGGAAATTTTCTACCTGCCAAAAGTTGCATTTCCAATTAAGTATTAGATTATGCCTCATAATAAGTACGTTGATAACATTAAACCAATTATGGAACTGACTGTTCTTGGCCAAAAAATAAACTAGACAATTATTAAAAACATAACCAAGTTGAAAACATGTTTGTAATAATTGGGCATTATTGCTCTAGGTTCTAGTTAACGTAAGGCCTGAGTTTTTAAGTATAAACGTGTATGAAAACGGATGCAAGATTGGAATCACGTAAAGATGTCTTGTTTAAGGCATGGATTTTTTCACCGGGCCATGGGCGCAATTATTTCATTCTTATGTTGCTCAGAAGTTAATGGGAAAAATGAAGGGTTTTGTAAAATGTACAGATATTATGTTAAGTTTATTGAACAATATTTTAAAATAATACTAACTGTATTAACTTTATACGTTCGATTCCTGGGATTAGATAAATTGTTTATATTGAAGAAGAGGCACATCCTGACCCAATGTAATATAAATGAATGAACTTATTTTTGCAACGGAGGCACTAAAATCTACTACTGAAAAATAACAAGAACTTGAGCATGTGTGTTACAAATTCACGACTTTCAGTAAATATTTAAACTATGACTTCATCAGTATGGCGAAGAATTTTGCCTTTCAAATAGACCTGTCAAAATACTAAATGGATATGCGTGAGAGAAGATATGTACATTTATATCCACTGGTCAAGTCCGTGAAGCCATGTTTATATAACGTATTGTTCTGTTGTGCCCGTGTCTGTGAGGGGAACAGACAGCCGACGCGTGGGTACAGGCGTCGCGACGCCGCTGTGAATTCATCAGCCGGTCCGCGGGACCCACGCGCTCTTAATTGATAACGCCTAGCGCGATTGTCTCCCTCACCGCGGTGAAAAATGTCAGAAGACCACAATGGAAAAAATTATTTTTGGCACATGGCGTTATCCGTTCATATGTGTCGGATTTTAGAATTCATTTTTCATTTCTGTTGATTTCATTTTCACTAGATTGAAAACGGAGCAATGTGGCTGGAAAATAAAACATTCATGAACGCACTTTGAAATACGTCCACGAGATATGGCCGTGTCTAAATTTACACGTTCCGTTGGGTCGCGCAGGGATTTAATGTTTCATTCACGCGCATGCGCGTTCGCACCAAAACTTTTACGGTTAAATAATAAAACCTCGTTTATAATTTAAAGCGAACCAACTCTTATGACAAAGTGGATTTATCAAGTTAGCTGTCACGCAGGTTGTGTGATGGCAGCTTCTTTCGGGACACTCTTGTGATGACAGCTGAAAACTTATTCAATAATCATTTCATGATAGGGTATTAACAATACATGACTTACAAGTCACAACTTTTGTTAGTTTATCAATTCAACATAAACAATGTACTCATCTACACTGCCACTTGGAAATCGACATCATTGAAGAAATTAGAGTTAAAAAACTTAAGGTTTACTTTACCTACACATTTTCACTTTCAACAAAGTTTAAGTTGAACGTTACAAAACCTTGACATCGAGTCACACTTTATGAAACAAGATGTACATAAGTATTGATTGATAGAAATTGTCGTAAAAACTTGCCCTAACTGGTGCTCGAACCCGGAAACCTTTAGCTATTACAATCTGACAATTTCCTTCAAACAGATTGATACTTAGAACCCTGTAATCGTGATACTTAATGTTATTGTTACACGAAAGTTATGCTGACGCGTCCACATTAAGCCACTTATTTGATTACCTTGATGCCCTCCACCCCTCCAACCCCACGCAGCCCGCCCCTAACCTCACCGCACCGGTGTAAATCACACAACACAATATCTACGCGGTAGGTATAACTGTTGTACAATCTTGTTGATGGTATGAATGTGGCCCCCGCTGTGATCAAAGAACGCAGGTCTCGCCTGCCAGCGCGGGCGGGGCACCTACGCACAATCACATATATACGCACTTTGGTTAATTACGCGCGTGTGATTGACCGTCGTATGGCCACGACACGCATTCAGGGGTTTCTACAAGGATGGCCTGCATGGAGGAGGCGGGCGAGCAGATATTGAGATATTGGAAAATAACTTTACTCTACGCGGAGATGGCTATAGAGCCTAGGAGCTATCTGGAATCGAAAAGTAATTTCAGTTTTACCTTCGGCTATACGTCGAATTCTCTCTTACTCGTAAAGTAAAACAAATTGTGGACTTTTCACATAGACATCTCATTTTTCGATCCCTAAGTTTATTTTAAAAATAATGTTTTACCCTCTTGTAACAGGTTGGATTATTGAAATAAACACTTCTTAACACACGTATTTCGAGTGATACTTAACATTTATTTTGATCGCAGTTACACATGAATTTATTAATTAAACACACCAAATTATGATATACACATTCGAATTACACAGAGAGAGTGGGAGAGATGTAATGTTGGTTCGAGTGGAAAGGCCAGCTCTATGTGTAGTGGTACATTGGTTCGAGTGGAAAGACCAGCTCTATGTGTAGTGGTACATTGGTTCGAGCGGAAAGACCAGCTCTATGTGTAGTGGTACGGGGAGAGACCAGTGCTGTGTGTGGGGATGAAACACCTACCTCTTTAGAGATGTACCTGGTAGGAGAGACCTACCCTGACTGACTTTCAGTACCGAGCCTGCTTCTTTATACCCTCCCAGTCCTCCAAATGTTGGCAGACTGTCTTTGCATCCCCTAAAGTGTGGTGGACTGTGACACTGAAGAAACTAGAGTAATACACTTCTCTTGACTCTCCATAGAGGGCTAAACATATTTAAAGTTAACAACAAAAAAAGGTAAAAATACATAGATGGCGCTGACTGTCCTTGCACACCAGTGAATGTCATTCAAGACCAGCGGTAGCTCGACCCTCTGACCAAGCTAGCCGTGAGACTGCACACAAGTTGCTTTTTCCCTCTTTTCTCTCTCTTCCACAAGTTACATTGAATTAAAATTATACAACAAAAAATTGTTCAGTTACCCACTTATTACACTCGTCCCCGCCCCCAAAAAAAATAGCTACGTTTGAAGAACTAGCATCATTTTTGTGACATAATACACAACATAAATACAAGTGACACATGTATACATAAACACAGAAGCTAACACATTGGTGAATTAGAATTTCACGTTTTGTGATACAAATACATAATACAAATACAAATCAGTAAATCACTCATACATAAAAATAAACATAGAAGCTTAAAAAAATGGTGAATCAGAATTTCACGTTCCTTGACACAAATACAAATTATACATACATAAACAAACACAGAAGTAAACATAATGGTGAATTAGTATTTCATGTTTCTCTACACAAATTCAAATAACACAAAAACAAACATAGAAGTTAACACATTAGAATTTTACGTCCATTCACGACCATGGTGAACCATATTGTTTTTTCGTAACGCGCACAATCCTTTAGATAATGTGTCCTTAACTTCCTCTCTAAAATGGGGGGGTTCCATGTTCGTACTATCGAACTTGAGCCTAACGTCGCGTGGGTCAAAGATCGATTCCTTCAACAGTTGAAAGTGCTCGTAGATCCTTGGCCTGCGTCGGGAGGATGTCTGTTTTGGTGTGTCTTGAAGTAGGGGTATAATTCGGAAGTTCTTCTATTACGATTGAAGATGGGGTCTTTCGTCGAGGCGATGGCGGCGGGCGACAGTGGGGCTACTACCGGAGAGATTGCTGGTGATGGCAAAAGTTATTGTATCGGGGATGGGTCTTTCGTTGTGGCGATGGCGGCAGGGCGACGTGCGGGCTACTACTGGAGAAAACTGCTGGTGTTGGCATAGTCTCGATAGGCAACTGTGCTGTGCTGCGTGATTCCCACATTGGAACACCCTCCAATGAATCCTGCATCGCTTGATTTTGGGAAATGGTAACAGAATCTAGCAGTTTGGCATGGAGAATTTCAAAGACCATTCTTCTCCTGAAGTACGGCATGTCGGTTTGTGTGAAATTAGCTTAGCTTTTCGGCAGATATATTCCGCGGAAATGCACGCGAAAACTCCGCAATCAGAGCCTTTTCATCTGATGAGGGTTATCCTTGACATTTATCTTTTCCATCTTGATGTGTCGTAAGATGTCGCTTCTTGTCCATACTTTCTTCTTCAAGTATTGCATTAGTGTTGTCCAACACTTATCGTTGCGAATTCCCATACTATCGTAGTATTTGATCGTTTTGTCCCTAAAATCGATAGCGGCCATACACCAGTGCACCCCCAAGTGCACAGGTAAAATTTATGAGATCATAACTGAAAATATCATTCTCTTTGTCCAATGTTGCAGCGTTGCATATCCTGTTTTCGACAATCTTGTATAAAAGAATGTGTTAAAGGCGTGGACAGTAGGAATGAATCTCCCTTTCCTCGCTCTATCAACAGATTCATAAAATAGTTAATAATCTCGTCGTTGAGACAGTTCAAGGGGGGCAATGATTTCATGGCACGCCTAGTGATTTTGATTGAGAATGATTCGATCAAAGTTTCAAAAGCGGGGTCGGGTATAAGGGCTTTGTCATAGCCTTCTGCATGTGTGGTTGTCAATGTTTCTTCTAGGGACCCGGGAGTTGTGCACGAGCTGAGTTGAAGGACGTCCTTGGATGAACCTTTCTGCAGACTGAGGTTCCAGCCGACAAATTGTTGGGAAAGGAACGACGTCGGCAGTTCTTCCGTAATATTCCTAAACCCTTTGCTAAAGATGATGGGACCACGGTTTGGGTAGATATGGCCCCTTGCAATCATTGGCCAGATGGCGCCCTCGACGGCAGCGGATGCACTTTCTCAAGCGACCCATCGTATCCTTGAATTAAACTAAATGGACACTTGAATTCGTGGGTACATCTCTACTCTTACTCACTCTCATGTTTTTTTTATGTGTATATCAAAATAAAATTCCCTATTATCATTCTTACGTCATAATCTCGTCAGCGGCCGCAATAAGTTGAAAATTATCCGAGTTGCTAACCTATATTTACTTTCCGAAATATTACATAATTCTCATAGGGATTGGCATTCTACATAGTTCCCATTAGTTTTAAAAAAACAAAATATATGATGGCCCTTACAAATTTAAATTATTTACTACCCTCCACCTACTTATTTATTACTTATTTTATATATTTTTAAACTTCGCCCTTCCCTTTTCCTTTCTTCCTCTTCTATCCCTCCTGTCTTCTATCATTATTCTTGAAAAATTGTTTGAAAAGGAGTTAATTCTTCGCCTAGCTGTTCATCCCTTTGGGAGCGACGTTTACATTGGATGGTGGTAGGTGATTACCATTTTTGCGATTTTGTGTCATGGTATTGCGTACCTTAGCACATAAACCAAACCAATTACTCAATTGTTGCCATTTACTCTTGCATATAAAGCCTAGTGCAATATAGTAGTCGAAAAAAAACATGCGGTCGCGATGGGGTAACTTTTGTTTAAAATAGTAGCCATGGTTGTAAAATACTCGCCCAGTTTTTCAGACCTTTGTTGATACGGTAATTGCGGTGGTGACAAAGGTTCCTTGCTCATTTCCGTCAGTATTGTTCAATCTCTTGGTAAGATCCCAATTTACACTTGTCACATCTCGTGATTCTTCCTTGCTCATAGTTGAAGAAGTGGTTAAATTTGGCGGAAAATGGTATGGGAGCTTGATTTATGTGAGAAATAATAAAATCTGTTGTATGACGTAGCAACAGGTATTCTGATGTAATGGCTCAAACAGGCAGCCGAATGGTGATTTGTCCGGTACCTTGTACAGTAACTTGAGTAGTGTTTGATTCCATTTTTGGGTTTTGGTTAAAAACATTGGATCCATAAAGTATCAGTTTTCACACTGTAAAACCACGTGTTAGTATCGATGACTCTGTACCATTTCGGTTGATACGTTAAAGCGACAATCACATTACACAGCTTGTTAACTAGTGTTTTTTCACCCATGAACAGTGCTATAAGCAAGATGATCGCGTAGAAGTACGTACAGCCTTTAAGGGTGGGCATATTCGTATAAGCCCATCTGTACATGAGGATTATCATCGTCCGTAAGTTCTATGAAAAGTTGCTTTGTCCGGAGTGATAGCTAAGTACGACGTGGATGCTGAATGTACACGGCTGCACTGTGATTATCTACCCTTGTCGGCATTTCTACTGTCTTGTACATTTGGAAATAACTATTAGCAGTTTTAATAGGGACGTCAATGAAATTTTTTATTTTTTCTCAATGCAGCAACTCTTACCTGGCTATATCGTAGTAAACGTACATCTCATCCAGCCTTAAGTTCGTTAGTAATGATTGTTCAGGATGTAGTTGTGGAGTGATAGACTGAATGTTCCAATAACTTTCTGGGTGACAACAGATGTGAACTTAATTTCCCCAAACAGCAGCATATTCGAGAACTTGTTCGAGTTGTAAAATATCCTCTCTTATATTATGTAATGTTCGTCCATGACCTCATTGTTGCACTGATAGTAAACGTCATTTCAGTTAGAAAGATGGTGTCGTTGAAAACGTTTTTTCCACTTCTAAAAAGCGTTTATTTAGGCTATGTATTGTAGGTACTAATTTTAATATATTCCTTGCATTTTTAGTGGCAATATCGGCAACTCCCTTCAAGTAAGTGCTTTGATCTTGCACTACATGATTATCTCACCCTTTGACATTTGCGTAGGCATTCAATCGTTTGTTTATTTTTTTTAAGACCCAACGTTTATCCAAAATTCCGAAGAAATAGTGAAGTGGGGTGTCCACCGAGATCGAAAAGTCCTCGTCGCTTTTTAGGGGGAAAGGGGCTAAGGTATTAATAATATCCGTAAGCCTCCTTACTATTCCTTCTGTTTCAGACTGTAAATTATCAATTCCTCTGTCCATGATTGTCCTAGGTTCAAAAATACTTCTTGTATTCCTTGTTCTCCTTTTTCCTTTGTCCATTCGGGCCCTCCTTGGCCTCCATCAGTTTCTCTGGGTCCGACCCTTTAATCCTTCTATTTCCAATTGCTTGCAGGTTTGTCAAGGTACCTGTGAAAACTCGTAAGTTTTCCTTGTAGGTTGACATATTTAATTCCAACACGATAGTCCCATCTGTTACCGCTGAGTAAGAAGTCTTTTTCCCGAAGAAAAATAACTCCTGTGTCAGGTCAGCAGATTGTGCGAACAACAATAGTAATTGACTTATCAAAAAAAAAAATTGCCCGTATGTTCTTCATTTTTCCAGAGTCTTAGTGGATTCACTGCGCTCGCGTTTTTTTGTGGTGTTCCGATTTTCTTTCCCTGTAAATCAAAATATTCCATTATTATCGTATGAGAATAAGTCTGATAGATGTATGTAATAGTAGTGGAAAGTGCACATACCATTATAACCAAGACCAGCTCAATTATTTTACTATTAGCATAAGCTATTGCTTCTACCAGGAAAGTTTCCGTCTAAACCGAAGGGCGAAAGTTTTTATATGTTTTAGCGAAAGTCCACTTCTCAGCTCGTAGCGCGGGGGTGGCGCTGGAGGTGGCGGTTGTATAGGCAATACCGTCATCGTCATGGGGTACCTCCTTTGGGGTTTGCTGTAGTGATCGAGGTCACTGAGATTGCCTCCGTTATCAACATTGTTTGCAAGAAATAGAGGGGTCTTCTTCCGGGTATTCATAGCGTATGGCTTCAGTCTGTTAACGTGTACCAATTTTTCCTTACCCTTTGCATATAAATCCCGTACTCTGAAATTGACAGGGGATGTTTGGCCTATTATACGAGTGAGGTCCACTCCCAAAGTAAAGCGAATTTCTTAATAGTGCCGGGCTTAATGGCTGGGTTTCCCCTAGGAATTTCCAAATTTCCCACTTCCATGGTCACAGGTGCTGCGGTCTTATTGTATTGCCGTTCTCGTGTTAATGCACTCCTCTTGAGGTTATCGTGCACTATTTCGAATGCCTTCTGCAATCGAAGCGTGAGCTCTGCGGGTAATTAACATCAATATCATAATGTAATTGCATCGGCTGACTGCTAGCTCATATGGCAAGGATATGTCTCTTCCATTTATCAAGAAGAACGGAGTTTCGCTAGTTGCAGAATGGATTGTGGATCGGTATGCCATTAGAGCAAAGGGTAGCATTTGGTCCCATTGCCGTTGATTATCTTGCGTTATGTAGTGACTTAGCATCCCAGCGAAAGTGCGATGTGATCGTTCCAGGGTTCCGTTCGTTTGTGGCCTATAGCTCGTAGTGAATAGTCTCTTTACGCCTAAGATTTTGCAAGTCTCCTTCATCATTTCCGAGAGGAAATTTGCCGCTCTGTCTGTCAACAGTTTGTCCGGTACTCCATGTCTTGTGATAATCTGTTCGACAAAAGCTCTGCTGATCGTGGTAGCCTTTTGATCCGGAATACATACTGCTTCAGGGTATTTAGTAAAGTGGCATTGGAAAGTGAGGATATATTTATTCCCAAGATCTGATGTGGCTAGAGGGCCGACAATATCGAGACTTACGGTGGACATGGGCTTAGGAACGATAGGTACTAATTGCATAGGAGCTCGTTTCAAATGAGGAGAGGATTTTTCTTCTGGGAGGAAATGCATTGTCACAGAATTGTTTCACTTCTCCGTACATCTTCGGCCAGAAGAATCGTGATTTAACCAGTTTTCAACGTGCGGTCGAAACCAACATGCGATGCGTGGGGCAATGAGTGATTTGTTTGCAATGTTTTCCATCGAAAGACACTGGGATAACTAAACGATCCTCTCTTTCATTAATCGTCCTTGTTTTGTAGAGTAAGCCTTTATCGTCAAGCATAAAGTCACGTTTCTCGTATGTCCTTGCTTCTAGTTTAGAAATGATATTCTGAAACGATTCATCCTGTCTTTGAGCAGTTTTGATCAACTGGGCGATCCAATACTGGCTCAAATTTGTTACAGTTTGTATTTCCCTTTTCCTTGATAATGCATCAACATCTGCATGTGCACGGCCTGGCTTGTGTTTTATGTCATAGTCGTATTCAAACAAGCAAAAAGGGGCCACCTAGTTAGTCGAGAAAACCAGTCAGTCTTCAACGATTCAGCCAAACTAACGGCTTGTGACTGTGTGGATCACAAACTTTTTTCCATTTGAGATAAACCCTAAAGTGCTTAACACCGTATACTATCCCTAACAACTCTCTTTCAATTACTGGATATCGTTGTTCTGCGGGTGTCAACTGCCTGCTGTATAAGCTATGGGTTGTTCTAATCCTTTTCTGGGTTCTTTTGTACCAGGATGCATCCTAGAGCATACTCTGATTCGGGCTGTCTTTTTGTATGAACTCCCTATTCATATCCGGGTATCGCAATACAGGTGCCGTACAGAGCATTGGGCTTCAAATCTTCAAAAGACTTCTGTTGTCTTTCAGTCCATTCAAATCGGGCATTTTTCAAGGTAAGTTTTAGTTAATGCTTTGCTACATGTGCAAACCTATTACATGCCTTCTGTAGTACCCAGAAATACCTAGGAATGATCGTACCTGAGTCACTGTTGCGGTCGAGGGTAGTTTTTGTATTGTTGATATTTATTTGGGTCGGGGGCTACACCTTCGCTTGAAATTACATGGCCAAGGTAGTCAACCTTCGGCTGCATGAAGTGACATTTTTCCAGTTTGAGTCTGAGAGAGGCGCTTTTAATACGTTCGAATACTTCCCGTAAGCGTTCTAGATGCTCCTGAAAATTACGCCCGAACACAATTATATCATCGGGTAAACCAAAATTCCTGTTCCTACCATGCCTGAAAAAACAGTATCCATGAGCTTCTGAAAACAAGCAGGGCTTGATTTCAATCCATAACGGAAGACGACGACACTGGAAGTGGCCAGTCTGGCACGTAAACGCAGTTTTATGCCTGTCCTTGGGGTGTATTTCGATTTTATGGAAGCTGATTGAAGGTCGAGGGTCGTGAAACAGCGCGAACCAGAAAATTGATCTATTGTGTCTGTTATATTAGGCAACATGTATACTTGATCTTGTGATATCTCATTAAGAGCACGAAAGTCCAGAACTAGGCGATACAAAAGGTGTCCCATCTGCCGATTTCTTGGGGACTAATAAACAAGGACTGCTCCATGGTGATAGTGAGTGTTCGTATACTCCTTCCTCTATTCCCTGTTCAATTTGTTTATTTAGTTCTGTTCTAAGAGCATGTGGAACTCGATATGGGGCTCTTTTTACGGTGGGTTTCCCCTGTGTAGATCCTATGCTTGATTAACGGAGTAACTGGTATGGGTTCACCTGGTTTATAGAATATATCAGAATATTCTTCAATTAGCCCCTTAACTTCGTCTTGTTCATCTTTCCCAAAAAAAGGTCTAACGATACCTTGTTTAGTAGGTCCTTGTTTTTGAGTTGCCCTATGGTTATCTTGTGTGTCTAGTGGCTGGGATGGATTATCTTCTGGATTGACGTCATATAGGTCACTAAGCGTCCCTATAAGTTTTAGCTGGTATGGTAACGTCACACTCAGAAACGTTAATTAGCTTGATTTGAAAGGCTTTGTTTGTGCGCTCATGTACTAGTGTCCTGCACTCAGTATACCTGTTAAGATGACTTCTGGTTCTACAATAACATCCCTTAATTGTCCAGGGCCCTTTTCCATTAGATCCGATTGTTTACCTTCACATAGAAACTCCAACCTGGCAGGTATAACGGTATCCCTCCTAATTTCACTACAATTGGTTTATTGTTTTGCGATGTATCACAGAATGTTTATCCAATTTACTATCGTTTTGAATTTTTTTGCGTTTGAGCCTCCTTTTTGTTCTATTATGCTTTACCTACATTATTTTTATTTCTCCTTTTGTGGCTATTTTTGTTTTTGTTTCTGCTTACTCTTTATTCTGTTCTTGTTGTCTCGTAAAGGTTGTGTTTTTATTTAGTGAAATTACTCGTGCTGTCTTCATTAATGGTATTTCGTTATCACCCTCCCTTAAAAGTTCTCACTCACAATGAAAATCTACTTGAAATTTATTAATGAAATCTAGACCTAGAAGTCCTCCAGTTTCCATGCATAGGTCATCATCACACACTATAAAGTTATGTTTATAAACTTTATTTCCAAGGCCTAGCTGTGGTTCACTATTCCCCTTACAGGTATAGAATGACCATCACACTAACAATGTTTTTATTTCCATGAATAAAATGAAATGTTTTCCTCCTTTGAGAGCACTCTTTTACACTAACGAAATCGCGGCACCGGTATCAACAAGCAACGATAATGTTTGTATTTGTCCTTCAACGTTATGAATCCCTTTCACACAGAACCTTGCTACTTCCTCAACACTGTATGTGTCGTCTTGTTGATGTGCCTGCCCAAATTCGTGCTAACTACTTGTTTAGTCTCGGAGCTCCTTCCGGGAAACGAAAGGGGGGAACCCGTACCTCGTTTGGGTTGCTTATGTGGTTCCTTACCAAACGGGCACATTCTGGCATAATTCCCACTTGTTGGCAAACAAAACATGTAACATTTGTTTGTTATATCCTCGTCCAAACTGTGTCTGTCTAGGCTGAGTCCTTGATTGGTTCTACATTCGGGGAGAAAATGTCCAACTTGATTGCATGTGTAGCAACGGATATTGAAATTATTTTGCCTTCCCTGTCCAGCATTGTTTGTACGCGGGTTATTATTTGAAAAGTTACCGTAGCCTTGTTTGCGCTCATATCTACCTTGAGAACTTGGCCATTTTGATTAGAATAATAGTGAGTATTATTCTTCTCCGACTGTTTGACTTGGGCCGTTACTGGTTTTTGAATCCGAAACCGCATTTTTACTCTCAATTAAAAATATTGTATGGCGATTTCCCTTTTTATTATGTCATTCTGTTCCTCAAGTTTGGCCAATGCTACTGCCTCCTCAAATGTGTTAGGATTTTTTGTTAACCAAATCTTTGATATGGTTCCCGAGACCGGAAAAATTGTGTGAGCATATTCTCTTCTAGAACCTGTTGACGCAATTTCTTTTCTGCTTGGTTAGCACAAGGTTTCACTGTTTTCTGTCCTAAAAGTCTAATGCGTGTTTCAATACTCAAGTACATTCTCATTTGTTTTGTTGGGGACAATCTAAAAGATGCTGTGCATGATATGTTTGAGGATGAGCTTCTGTGAAACGTTCTGTTAATGCTGTTTTTTAGTTCAGTGAATTTTGCTATTGTAGATCCGGCGTGAATCAATGAACAACCTAGCTGCCTCGACAAGTTTTATAGTAATTTTTGCCTTTGTTCCTCCGTCCAACAGCCAGTGCTGCTGCACCCTCAATCGCATTTAAAATTGTGGCCAAAGTTTGTCCCTTATCTGTGCCCGAAAAGGGGGAAATCAAACCCAAGACCCCGATATAGGACTAGGTGCCTCATTTCCTGCTTGCCCTGTTACTGGGATGGTTAAAGTATTCACTCTGTCTACAAAAAAAAAAAATCCCGTGTAACCTAAACTGTGTTATTTAATCCAACCTGGTTGTACTCACGTTTGTTTCTTTTATGCGCCGTTATTTCAGCGTCCTTTTGCCGCGGAGCCTGCGTGACGAATTGAAACCTACCCCCATAAACAAATCACTTTCACTGCTTACCTCACAAGTCGACCGGGCAGCTATTGTCACATAGCTCGCGCGTTTTAACGATGCACACAATGACGTATTGCGCGTCCGTTGATTATAGTAACGTAGCGTTGCACTTAAAACTTAAAAGCACTGAAGTTCGAATCCCCCGAGCTGTCACCATTGTAACAGGTTGGATTTATTGAAATAAACACTTCTTAACACACGTATTTCGAGTGATACTTAACATTTATTTTTATCGCAGTTACACTGAATTTATTAATTAAACACACCAAAATTTTGATATACACATTCGAATTACACAGAAGAGTGGGAGAGATGTAATGTTTGGTTCGAGTGGAAAGGCCAGCTCTATGTGTAGTGGTACATTGGTTTCGAGTGGAAAGACCAGCTCTATGTGTAGTGGTATATTGGTTCGAGCGGAAAGGCCAGCTCTATGTGTAGTGGTACATTGGTTCGAGCGGAAAGGCCAGCTCTATGTGTAGTGGCACAGGAGAGACCAGTGCTGTGTGTGAGGATGAACACCTACCCTCTTGTGAGATGTACCTGGTAGGAGAGACCTACCCTGACTGACTTTTAGTACCGAGCCTGGCTTCTTTTATACCCTCCACAGTCTCCAAATGTGTGGGCAGACTGTCTTTGCATCCCCTAAAGTGTGGTGACTGTGACACTGAAGAAACTAGAGTAATACACTTCTCTTGACTCTCCATAGAGGGCGTAAACAGTATTTAAAGTTAACAACAAAAAAGGTAAAAAAACAATAGATGGCGCTGGACTGTCCTTGCACACCAGTGAATGTCATTCTAAGACCAGCGGGTAGCTCGACCCTCTTGACCAAGCTAGCCGTGAGACTGCACACAAGGTTGCTGTTCCCTCTCTCTCTCTCTTCCACAAGTTACATTGAATTAAATATTATACAACACAAATTGTTCAGTTTACCCACTTATTACACTCTGCAAAAGAGTGTCTGCTTAGTGTTTACATTACACCCCCTCCCCGTCCCCTCTGTATTATGTAATACTCCAGTAATCACTCCAATTCCAAATACATCCAAGATGAGCAAAAACAGAGTAAAACTGCGTTTTTCTTTTTATAAAAACAATCTTTCATAGGTATACTGCCACCTTGACATTTGCACCTTAGCAATCAACACAATGTTTCAGTGATGAAACTCATAAACACATCACTTTCCCAGCGTCTCATGACTAACATAGTACACACCAGAAGAGGCAATGTATGGGTCAATACCCGACCCGTTCAAACTTAACACCACGACGTACCAAAAACTATCTTGAATTCCGATCATCTCGTAACGTGTTAATTCAACAGTAGTTTATATGAGTGTAGTTCTACCGCCGACGCGATGTTGGAATCTTCCGTTATATCTGTTGTGTGCATCTTCACCTGTTGGATGTCTGTGTAGTGTGTTGCCAGCTGCTGGTGGCTCAGGCTGGTGCTACATTGCTGCATATCAAGAGGCTGAACGAGGCAACACTCTCGCCTGTGATGTGGCCGAGGCATGGGAGCGAACTCACAGTCACAGAACTGTACAGGTTGTCTACAAAACGTTCCATCTGGGTTCGAACTAGGGTCTTTTCCATTACTGGCAGAAACTGCAAGGCACACATTTAGAGGTGACTGGTCCCAAAATCTATTTCCAACTACAAAGTGATAATTCATTTGTGTACTTCATTTGATAGAATAGAATTTGGGTTTCAAATGTTGCCGAATTTATTTTTTATCTGGTAAAAATAAAAGGTTAGTTTTATAAATCATTGAGACCACAACCATGGTTTAATTGAATCTTCACTAACTGAGCAAAGGCTTATGGTTTGTTTTCTTTTCACATGGATCCAGATTATTACTATGCATGCAGCCATGATCATTACACATGTAATTGCAAATGTGAAGCTGCAGTAGTAATAACATCCTCACAAATAAAAAAAAATCGACTCTACTAATGATAATCATTTAATTATAAACAGTGTTAATATGTAAGGCAATTCAAAAATTTAAAAAATCCATTTTATTAAATATTAACAATTTCACCTACGGGAGTGTTTCCCGACTATCCAAATCGAGAAATATAATAAAAAGTGTGTTTACAAGCTTTGTTGTTACAGCAATATTCGAAGTGCCCGAGTGAAAATGATGTTCCCATGACCAATTGTTATAAGCCTCCAAGCGTATACGCGATATGAAGAGTAGAGTTAATCCAGATAGGTGAGGATTTGCTTAAATAATCTCTTGTTTTTGTGTGCTAGATGCGTGAATGCGTATGTAGCAAATGAAGCGTAACATTAGTCCCTACAGTCGTAAAGGAAGAAATGTTGCTTTTTTACTAATTACCATTTCAAACCTTCGCCTTAGTAACGCCCCGCAACTTCACCAGGTATAAAAGAAGTGTGTCTATTATAATGTCCGCATTAGATACCATAGCATCACTGATTGCAAATAACACCGTTTACTGACAAACAAGTGTATTGCCACCCATGGGACTAAGCGGCGAGGCAAACATAGAATTAAAACTGAACACTTCCTGTAAACCAGTTCGCCACCTGTGATGAATGTTATAGACCCTCGTACTCGGTGGGGGGCGGAAACCTCCACCTCTCACCCTTGACCGTGAGCAAACTGGTGTGACCATTGTTTTAAACTTGTTCAACTGAGCATGAATATCAAGTTTATTCTGATATTTCAAAACACATAAATGTGCGGTGAAAAATAGTGGTGTAAGGAGATCCCATTTTTTTTATCAATATGAGCAAACAACCAGCATGTTTAATAAAAATAAACTAGGTTCATTACAGAAGACTAAGCAATTTTTAGGGAGCGAAGTTCTTATGCATCACTTTTCTGTCCGTCCGTCTGTGCGTGTGTCACATCTCACGATAAAACCGAACCTGACCTCGAGTTGCATGCGGTTTTTGTGTGGATATGAACCCTTCAACAAGTTTGGAACATATTATTTCGGTAACCCTAGGGGTCAAGGTATCGAGGATGTCACTTTCAAAAGGAGCCAATCCGATCAACCCGGCACCTCCACCAAAAGTTTGAAGATTTAAATTTGTGTGTCATTCTATGAAACCTGTTGATTAAGTAACTTTGTTTCCTTATTTGGGAACTTCCGTACCCTTGCTTGTTAGAAGATAGGCAAAAAACATCAGTAACTATTGAAAGTTCATTGTATGATAGTGTCATACTCATCCCCTAGTAGAGGCCTAAATAATTATCAGACTAGTTATAAACTTAATTGTTTTTTCCCGCGGTAGTGATAAATTAATAGTAAATGCAGTTTCTTAGTCGGTCGTTTTTGAAATGGTAAATCGCAAATGTAATTATTTTAGGGCACACTTGATTTTCTTAGGTCGTGTCTAATGTTTCGCAAAGAGGCAATTAAATCTGTGGGTTATGATAAGTGATGTTCGGTTGTCTTGCACGACTAGGAACGGACAGGCCTAAGTGCGCACTCACATAGAGTGAAGTAACCATCCACCGCCACCCTGATTGATGTACAGAGTGCATGCGGCGGTGAGAGGCGGCAGTGAGGACGCAGCCTCTACCTAATTTTATATCCGCCTTGCACGATCCATGTTGCTTTAAATCCAAGACAATCATATTATTATCGTATCATAAACTATGGCTTTATTCTCTGCCACACATAAAATACGGGCTATAAATGAGGAGAATGGAAGAGCACCAGGATTAGGAAGATAAGGGTATAATGTAATGTGAAGCAGAAACCAGAATGTCCATTAAAGATATACTGTATCAGATCTATATATCGAGGTACTGTGCGTGTTCAAGACTTGTGCAACCCTTTTCTGTACAGTCATGCTACGAATAAACTCATCACGTTGAGAAAGATTGCATTTGTGTTTAGTACACGTTTAAAAAATCAGATAGCATGCATGTTCATATTAAAAATGTTTTAAGATAAATTTTATAGGAAATTGCCAGTATAAAACGTGTCTTCAATTCAGGAGAAATAAATTAGTAGTGTGTTTTTGGATGAGCGTAGCGAGCGAAGCGAAGATTCCATTTCACTACAATGGAGAAAAAAATCCGGAATGTTTTTTTTCTTTTTTTTCTGTTTGAATTTTTGTGTGTCTGTTAACAAGATTCCGGCTAAATCAATACTCTAATTACGATGAAATTTTGTGGAGGCCTTCGAAATCTCTGAACTTAGAACTGCCACATTTTTTAGCGTAATCGAAAAATTATTTCTCATGAAAATCGCAATTTTACGATTTTTTTCGATTTTTACAAAAATTCTTCGACTTATAACACCCACATGTTTTATCCGACTGTAATGATTTTTTCACAGAACCTCTATTTTATGAATTAATATATTCTTGTGAAATTTGAGCGTAATCAAAAAATTATTTCGCATGAAAATCGCAATTTTACGATTTTTTCGGTTATTTAAATTTCTTCGACTTATAACACCTACATGCTTTATCCGATTGTAAAGGTTTTTTCACAAAACCCTAATTTTATAAATTAATATAGTCGTGAGAAATTTGAACGCAATCGAAAAATTATTTCTTATGATAATCGCAATTTTGCGATTTTTTTCGATTTTTTAAATTTCTTCGACTTATAACACCTACATATGCTTTATCCGAATGTCATGATTTTTTCACAGAACCTTAATTTTACGAATTAAAATATTCATGTGAAATTTGAGCGTGATCAAAAAATTATTTCTCATGAAAATCGCAATTTTACGCTTTTTTGGTTTTTAAAAAATTACGCTCATCCAACAACGCGCCTGAAAAAGCGTTTGCGAAGCTTCCTAGTTCAGACCAAGGTCCGCTAAGTCTCCTTGCGACCGCCGCTTCACTCGCTCGCCGGGGTTCCCCGTATCTCCTCGTGATAGACATTGACATTGAGTAGATTTTGCATCAGAGGAGATTGAAATCAAAAGTTTTGCAACTGCACCTTATTCAATTTAGGTGGCCTTTAAATTGTGTACGTTTAAGTAAAATAAAACCATTTCGATATCATCTGGTTGAAAGATTTTATGCAATGAAATCGCAATAATATAATATCACTTTCTATAGCACCATGAAAGACTGTGCACGTACCATTTCGCAATGTATAGCTATCTAAACTTGCGTATATAAAATGCAAGTGAAACCCATACAACACGCCCCTCCTAAATGCTGAACCGTGTCAACACTCTGCATGGGCACCTGACCAAACGGGATTCAACGTTATTACAAAACACACGGACGCACATACATTTTATTGTTTGCCAGAAATTATACTGTCATCACGTATAGGCTCGTCGGTCCAGTGGTGAGAGTGTCCCTGCTTCCAATGCAGAAGGTCCCGGGTTCGAATCTCGCTTAGGGCTGTGCGGGTAGAGGTTTTGACAATCGGCTCGAGTTCGGATACTAAACTGCTTCAGGTTTTTGGGTCGGGTCGGGTCGGGAAAAGACGGCCGTTATAGTACTGATTATTATTAAAATGGCTAATGAATTTTACTTGTGAAGAATCTTACATTATAGTTTTCTCCCAAGTCCCAAATCATTTTTAGTGTCTGGATTTTCATTGAATGACATTTTGTAGGTAGGCATAAATAAAAAAATGTCTGGACCGGCACCTCCACCAATTAGGTTTGTAGATCCTGGACCGGCACCTCCACCATCCCCGCAAAGAAATTATATTTTCGCCACCCGAAGAAAGAGTATCAGCCCCAAGAACCCGACCGGACCCGACATTTCGGGAACCCGCACAATCTCGCTACTGGCAGAAGATTTTTAACTTTTGATATGAACCGTCCGTCAATTCTTGACTTGGGAAACGGTGACAGAAGAGGCACATTATAAATTCCAAGGTTAATTGTTACGAATTAGCCTTGTTAATTCTCACGTCGTCCGCGGGTGGAATCGTGTCCAACTTGTTTGGTTAATGTTTCTTATTTAAAATGACGGTCTATAGTTGGTTGTTCGTTCGCCGATGGCGTCAGCGGCGACAGGGTTGGCTTCTCTTTATTTAAGTCCCCCTTGAAATAATTATCTCTCCGAGTGGATGGCCATTTTATTCAATTAATTTAATTTATAATGTGGAGAAATGCATTGACCTTTAGTCGCCACCTATACTTTAAAACAAAATTAGAAGACAGTCTATTGACCCTGGCTCTTCCCACCTCCCCAAATATACTAGTCTTCATTCAAAAGATAATTAATTAACAAGTTGCCCCTGTGTTTCCGTATATGTAAATATAAAGTCATCTGTACGAAGCTTTCCAATGTATACGGTGCACTAGGTAAGCATAATTTATTACATTTAGTATAAGTACAACGGGGAATGGAAATATAAAATGAAAAATTGCCTCGGAGCTGGAAGGTTTCCAAAGTATGTGTTTGTTTTGTTCAGTACTTTGAATAACGGGGGAAACAATAAAACTTAATTCTTGCGGGATGTTCATATTGTAGCTGGGTCTGCACCAGACGTGTCTACCTTGATAGTCTTCCTCACTCACACCATTCTCATACACGCATTCCGCATTCACATTCGACACGCCCCTTTGTTAGTGATCGGTTTTAAAATGGCGTGTCGATCGACTATTAAACATTTCAATATAATAATGAAAGGTTATTATACAATGTGAAACGAATGAGAATTCAAACGTTCGTGCCGTTTTTATGTGTCACAACCAAGCTGTAAATGATGCTTTTCACAGTTAGTTGTATATTTTATAGAAATAAACCGAAGTGTACAAAAATGATACGAAACAAAAAATTATAAACTTTGATATCGAACGATCAATGTTTTATAATACTTATAAATTAAAGAAATACATTTTCTATTCATTCATATTTTGTACGTCAAGTAGGACCTATTTCAAAGTCAATAGAATTGCATGTGCTAATCCAATCTCTCCTCCATCTCTTTCGCTCTCCACATTCCGCCTTGTGCCTCCGCAATGTTTTTAAAACTCTTTCGTTTGTGGATATTTTATTCGCTTCTCCTGAGATTATATAAAAAAAAACAGTTTATGATGAATTATCCTGTTATACTGTTACCTCTCGAATTGCGTGTTATTTTAACGCTGTTTAAAACACGAGTTGAGAGACAAAGTTGAAGGTTCAGGAGGTCTCCTCATCACATGAAAACCGCAGAATACATAATCAGTAACGATCTTCCGACTTCAGTAGCCCACCACTAAGTCGCTAAGTTATTAATGCGGGGTAAGTCACCCTGGCCCAGGACGACACTTGTGCTAATCTGCTAGTAATAATATATGAGCCTGGGCTAGAGTCGAACACATGGCTAACACCGCATAGCAAGCGTCGCATTACGCCACTCCACTCCTACCTGAACTAATACGTTTAGCGTAGATCGCTGAGGCATTTCTGTTGCCAGTGCACAAGGTCTAAACCTCTGCCTCTAGTTTGAGATAGAATCTAATTTTCAGAATTAAATTCAAGCAATTGAGATACCACTAATTAGATCTATATAACAGCACAAGCCCATCGAGTTCTTCTAACCGATCAATAGACAAAACTTCACACTTCAAAATTATTATTTTCTGTAATGTAAATCAAAAGGGTGTTGATGGAGTAATTCGTTGACCTTTATGTGAAAGGTGGTGAGAAAGGCAAGCCTCAAGGGGTTCCGCTTTCCTCCTTTACATCACAAGTTTAATACAGGAAAAAGGTTTTTGAAATGTCAAAATGAAAGTTCAGTAAAATTAATTTTTTGAAAATATGCTTTTTAGTTTGGATAGTCAGTAAGATAAAATGTAACTTACGTGTACACGCGCGAATCTAATTCGACAGGTATAGGTGGATAGTTCGATGACGACAACCTACAATTTCTAAAGAAGTATATTTCAAGGGTTTCTTCAGTTAAACGTGATTGCTGGGTCCGATTGATAGGAAACTGCCTTTGAATTTTCCCACACAAGTTTCCTCAGTCACACCAAATAACAGACCTACTCTAGTCACCTATACACATGGGACATTTTTATTTAAGATCAGATAGATTTCCTTCTCAAAATCTATATTTTTAAAATGATTGCGTTAGTTATTATCAGGCAAGCTGAGGCTTAATGGCAACCATCTATATTTAACTAATTATTCGAAGTGAAAGAAATGTATATTATTTATTTCCACTTTCCGAAATTTTAGTTTAAAATTCAATTTAGGGCCAGGAATAAAAATTATTTACCCTGACAATGAAACTCTCTCGATAGAATACCGATACCATCCCGTCCACACCGTATTCCGAATACGACAGTGTCAGTCTAGGATTTTGAAAATTACAACTTATTTAATATCATCCCAAGTGCATAAAAGTGGTTTCAAAATACCACCTTTCAGATTTCCAGAAAAGTGGCCGATATTAAAAAGCTTTGGGCGCAATTTGTACAGGAGTGTTCCCGTCTTTATGGTGGCACTGGCAGGAAGAGCTAGGTTATTACCACGTTTCAACTCTCTCTCTCTCTCTCTCTCTCACAGTCACACACACACACCGGTGGGCTGATATTCCACACCACAATCTAAGAAGTCGACATTTTCTCTGCTGAGTTTTGGAAATCGCTCGATACGTTGGTCAAAAAAGTCACTCGATTGATGAGAAATAAGTTGTTAAAACTTGACTCTTTTCGATGGGACTACGGGAAATATGTTGGAGATTAGCTCAATTAACAAAATATCAGAGACAGTATTAATATAATTACATCTTGGTGCTAGTGATAAAGCGTGAGAATGCTGGTCGTTATGAAATAACGAGCAGATGAAAACGTCTTTTTTCAAGGAGTTTCAAGGTTTTTAGGAGAAACTCTAATACAGGTAGACCCTGAAGGCGAATGAGGGTAACAAGCAGATGAAAACGTCTTCTTTCAAGGAGTTTTTAAACTCTAATGCAGGTACGCCTACTGAAGGCAAATGAGGGTAACGATGAGCTGACTCGGTTTTAGTTTTAGATAACTCATTCGTCGACATTACCGCCAAACCCTATACAGATCAAAACTAATACATGCTACAAATTTAAAAAAGTTCAAACAAAAATTTATAATGTGTAATGTCGGAGGTTGTAGGTTTGAGCCCCAGACGGTGCAAACTCTTACGACACTACCAACCAATAAGAATGTATTAACCTATAAAATATATGAACATAGTATAGTAGTGAACACGAACATGTGCTGTATGAATATTATAGAACCATATGTAATATGTTAATATATGATTATAGAATTAAGAACTAGAGTCATCAGTTGAATAAATTTAAAACCCCAATGTGAAACCTTACAAAAACATTTCAGTCACGATTGCCGGTGGCAGGTATCGAACCCGGGACTTCCCAAATCAGAGTCTCGATAAGTCTGTCGGAGGTGGATCAACACATTTTCTTGGTTAGTGGTATTATATTATTTTAAACCTTTAGGAAAAATCTATAGTTTCTTTACTTTTGAAACTATTCGGAAATCCTTAGGTGCATACTAATGATCACCATGGCCGAGGGGAAATCCAACCATGACCATAAGAGTCCTTGAGGTAATAACAACAAATACTTTAATTAAGACCTACGTCAATGAAACCTTGGTGAAATGAGGTAAAGACAGGTGGGACTGGGAGCCTGGGTATCATTGTCTGTCTGTTTGAACGCATGTTTGGCTGGGGAATTACGTTTGTTAAAGTTAATGTGTATAATTAATAGCTCCCTAAGAACAAGTGCTTGCCACGCCCACAGTGTAAACTGCACCTAGAACTAGGTGTCTTACTTCTTGTGGCTATTATACTCTGAGCAAGTGGGACACCATGCCCCTCGCCGGTGAACGTAGGCGAGCGGTGAGCGCGTATCGCACAATCGTGACTGATCCTAATCCACTCGGTTCAACATTAATACAGCGCCGAACTCAAAGAAAGTACTCGTTATGAGGGAAATCTTATTGAAAGATTTCAATGTACTATTAAGATTCGTACGACTAGTTCATGGCTGATGACCTAAGATAGACAGGGCCAAGATGAGAGTTTCTAAACGATTGATTTGCCCGAAAGTCTATGAGCATACAACATTTAATTTGTAAATGCTCATTTTAAATTAATGTATTCAACTTTCTACGAAGTTGCATGTAGCCACTTGTGTAAGACACAATTTTGTGATGGTCCAAGGATAAAAGTCAATAACACGAAGATTATCTGTGACGAGAAAATGAATACCTACAACAACAGGATTATATTTTATAGTTGACACAACTCTACAATAATAACATAAGTTGTAGATGATTCAAGTTTTTATGTCGTTTGTAAGAAACTGTTTGCACGTTAAAGTGGAAGGAAATAAAGTTTGTCATTACTCATTTCTAAGTCTGTATTCACGTCGACATTTAACATTCGAATGTCATGTTAAATAATTATATAAATGATGATAAAAATAATAATAAGTACAAGGTTAGACCGCTTTGAGGACATAATTAATAATTCAATTGGATGTTATCAAAATTAATATTTTCTTTAACATTTGTTTCTAAAGTGGAAATCAATTAAACAGCTAAAGAATTATAATAAACCGCACAAGTGAATATCAAACTTGTTAAAATAGACTTACAGGTAAATAAGTCAAGCCTTTCAAAACCTTGTACACATACACTACAAACATGTAACATGGTACAGTATATTGAATAAGTTTGTCGATACAACGTAAAACTTTGGCGGCTCTCTAAGCAGACCCGATCCAAGAAAGAGTTGATGTATATACATTCCTAGTCAGTTTCAACACTCATCCACCCTGTTTGTAATCACTGCAGCCTCGGCTAAACAGCGAAGGGACGGCCAACCCGGCGATGTCCCCGAACTCATTTGAGTCGTGCAAGGCTTGATTGTTCGTTTGTTTACTCGTCTTTGCACACACTGACTCTCTGTGAGGTGATGATGTTGTTGTTGTTGTTAGGGGCAGGGGACAACCCGTTAACAACGACATCAGTTCACGTGATTACACGAAACGTTATTGGATTATTCTCTAGGCTGTGATTGGTAGAGATTTTTGTATCCAATAATATGTTTAATTCATTCCGATATTTAATAACAATGCAAGTAATGAACTGAGAAAGTATCAATCACGTTTCTTCTATATTTTAGTGCATAACAGGTAAAATATAATATAAATTGATAAATTATGTTTAGGCATATTAAAACTTTTAAATTCTAAATTTATTTTTAAAGGATTAAAAAACTATTGGCACCGTGTAAAGCACATTGAACAACACTCTACCCGGCACCTCCACCAAATACCGCAAGTTTTCAACAAACATTGAACAACACTCTACCCGGCACCTCCACCAAATACCGCAAGTTTTCAACAAACATTGAACAACACTCTACCCGGCACCTCCACCAAATACCGCAAGTTTTCAACTAACATTGAACAACACTCTACCCGGCCCCTCCACCAAATACCGCAAGTTTTCAACTAACATTAAAAACAACACTCTACCCGGCACCTCCACCAAATACCGCACGTGAGTAAAACTGGTAGGCTTTTTTAAAGTGGACTGAAATTTTTCTTTATTTATTTGAATTACTTTACTTTCAAAACATAGCACACTCATTTCACATCCATTTCAACTCGTTCGTTGCTAGTGACTACTAAAAAGCATATTTAATAACAAAACATGATGTGAGGTCACAGCCTCAACAATGCATAACAATATTATGCCTTCTAAACTCAAACATACCCCCCCCGTTGATTGGAGATCAAAATACAAAGAAGTATTACATAAGACATTGAGTAGGGAGAGGAATTAAATGACGAATTGGTCTCTTCATCACGTTGCGACCTAATCGTTTTGTTGACAACTGGAACAAAGCCCATCAATCCCTGGGCAGATGCTCTCTACGACCCCCAGTTTCCATTGGAGAGGAGGCAGACGATCATCTCGAACAAGGCACACCATTCCTGGTTGTAGATTGTTGTGGGAAGTGGACCATTTCTGTCGTTGCTGGGTCCGTTGGGGTAGTCCCTTGACCACATTTTCCACAACTGCTGGTGCATATGTTGGACTCGTTGCCAACGTGATAACTGGTTGATTGTCGACGTGTTAAGCAAGTCTGGCTCAGGTAGGCTAGCGCCTATGAAAAAATGACCTGGACTTAAAAACGTTGGATCATTAGGATCTTTTTGACAAAACGGTAAGAGGACGGGAATTCATACATGCTTCAATTTGAGAAAGTAGAGTAGCAAATTTTCTTCAAACGTCAATGTAGCCGTCCCTACCACACGTTTCAAATGAAATTTCATGGACTTCACTGCAGCTTCCCAGAGACCACCAAAGTGTGGTGCACTGGGTGGAATGAACTGCCACGTAAATTGTTTCTTTTGCAGCATATTCCTTGATTGATCGCAGAACGATTCGGTAAGGAACAGCCTACGCAACTCCTTGAAGCTTACGGTTTGGGGCCCACAAAGTTCGTAGCATTGTTACTGTAAATGTGTAGACACTTGCCTCTTCTGGCTGTAAACCTTCTTAACGCTGCTATAAAGGCTTCAGTCGTTAAATTACTCACTAGTTCCAAGTGTACAGCTTTTACTGCCAAAGCATCCCAAATATTGCAAAATAGCATTTAATTGTAGTTTTGCTGCGTACTGATCCAGTCCTTATTGAAAAAGGGACCAGCATAATCTACTCCTGTTTTCACAAAAGGACGAGATGGTTGAACACGGGCTTTAGGTAATTGACCCCATCAATGTTTTGATGTTGATACCTTCAGTTTGAAACAAGGAAAAATTTGTGAATGCAATTCTTGATTACTTGTTTTGCTCTGGGGATCCAATTTTGCGGCGCAATGATGCAGTTAACAATTGCGGACCAGCATGAAGTAGCTTGAGATGTTCAGAATTGATAATCAATTTAGTAAGATCATGATTGGTGGAAGAATAAGTGGATGTTGTTATCGTAGGGAAGTTCTGAATTATTTAATCTCCCACCGACTCGCAGGAACTTTTCATCGTCTAAAAATGGATGAAGATTTAACAGTAAGCTTTTTTTTGGGAAACTTGACCGTTGCTTGAAGCTCTTGAATTTCACGAAGGTAAACATCTTTTTGCACACATTTAATGCAAATTTTGAGAGCAGATTGCAGCTCCTCAGCAGATAGCACACCTGACTTTCTTGACATCGAATTCTTACAATTGAAGTTGAATCGCAAACAATACGCAACTACGTGTGTCAGTTTCGAGAGTGACGAGTATTTGGAAAGAATCTCGGTTGTTACAGTATTAGTAATAACATGGTGTTGACAATTCTACGTTTTTCGGATATGGAATTGCACTGTTCAATGATGGAGGGATGAGGGCCACGATAGAGTAGGTTGCTGTAGGCCAGTCAGGTCCGTGCCACCATATATCAAGTTGTTTAAGTGTTTTAGGATCAGTTCCTCTTAAAATAAGATCTGCTGGATTGTGTTGGAAATTACATGTTTCCAATCCTTAACATTTAGTTATTCTTGAATTTGGATACTCTGTTCGCAAACAAAGTTTCCCATCGATTTGAAGACGAGGATAACCATGATAGAACAATGGTTGAATCCGTCCAAAGAGTATGCTGTCAATCTTAAGGTTCAAGATTGGTAGTGTTTTTTGTACCATTTTGCGTAGTAACAATGCGCCCACAAAGTTCTAAACGGGGCAGAGTTCCCTTTTTTTACAGGTGCTACTCTTGATTTTGAGCACAGTAGATAAATACTAACTTCATTTTGAACATTGACTGACCTGAGATATAAACACGACCCATACGCTCGTTCTGATGAATCTGAGAAACCATGAATCTGTATGTCTATGATTGGTGCTTTGCATAGAACTAATCGGTCAATTTCAATGTTGTTGACAAAAGGAAGTTGTTGGTGAAGCTTTTTCCATTCCATCAATAACTCTTGTGGTAGTCGTTTCATCCCAGCTAGTTTATGAAGCCATAACTTCTGTAGAAATATCTTATGTAAAATCACTTTTGGGCTGACGAGACCTAAGGATCAAATATCGACGCAATGATTGATGAAATTTTCCCGTTTTGTAACATTCGTGGCAGACACTTGATCGTGCGAATATGAAGAGCTTTTGTTTTGTACGAAAAAACTTATCTGATTTCGGATTCCACAAAAAAACCAAGTGTTTTTAACGCTGTCTGTGCGATCAAATTTAAGAGGTTTAAATGTGTTTCTCTGTATCTGTAGGTATTGCTTCAAGTAACTCTGGACAGTTTGAACACCATTTTTTGAGTGGGAATCCTCCACTATTTAATAGCATGGTCATGTCATCTTTAATTTGAAGAGCATCCTGGATATTGTCACAGCCACTGAGCAAGTCATCAACGTAAAAGTCTCGTCCTAGCACCCTTTTGTAGCGCTGAGGATAGCTGTAGCTTTTTTCTTCGGCAAGTTGTTGTAAGCATCGTGTTGCCAAGAAGGGAGCTGAAGCTGTGCCGTAGGTGACTGTTGTAAGCTCGTAACATTTGACAGATTCTTCAGGCGATGTTCTCCAGAGAATCTTTTGATATCGAGTGTCCCGTGGATCTACGTTGACTTGACGATACACTTTAGCAATGTCAGCTGTAAATGCAATTTGATGTGTTCTAACCGTACCACGATTGACCACAAGTCTTGTTGAATAGTAGGACCCACCATCAGGATTCATTTAAGGATTTAAACCGTTCGTATTTTGGCTGAAGCGTCAAAAACAAACTCGTGTCTTGGTTGTGGTGAGTGGAAGCCTTAAAACACAGCATGATGAAGGGAGATAGTATACATTGTCCCGAATGTACACTGAATCTGTCTGCACTTGTACCCTATGGCCTAGCTTTTTCGTATTCTTCAAGAAACTTGTTGTATTCCAATCGTAGTTCTGGTTGTTTGTGCAGCCGACCTTCCAAATGTTTAAATCTTTTAGCTTGCCTGATCGAATGGAGTTACCAAGAGTCTCAGATCTGCCTGGAATGGAAGCCTTACACAAATCTCCCTTTTTACTATTCCTTGTCACAGTTTCTTGGAAATGTCCCCTCACATTTTTGTTCTTCGTCGGTCTTGGCTTTGAGTGGACTTCCTCAAGTTCCCAGAAACGTTGCAGTTGCCGATCTAGAATGTCATCTGTTTGCAAGAAGTGTGCGGGAACAGATCAGTAGAGGCCATCGCCACATACTGTTGAAACGTCCCGCCCGTATCCAACCTAACTCTGTATCCTGTAGAATAGGATAAAATTTTTCTCTAATCTTGACTTTCGTCCAGGCCTTAGAAGCTGGAAAAAGAGTTCTGCCCCTATCAACAGATCAAAACCTTCCTGGCGGAAGAATGTTGGGTCAGCTAAATTTGATGTCAGGTATATTCCATTTCATGTTCAAAACAACATATCTGGCATCTGGCCGGTTATGCGTTGCAGAACTAAACATGACAAGTTAGCATTGAAGTTGCCACTTTAGATTGCAGTTGGCATTCAACCAATGCTTTGTTTGAGGCTACGTTATTGATACCTCGAATTGAAATGGGGTCCTATGTTTCTTTAATCCTAATCGTTGTACTAAATCTTCAGTACAAAAGTTAGATTGACTTCCACTGTCTAAAAGAGCTCTACACTCTTGAAGCTTGCCATTACAATCTTTTATGAGGACTATAATTGCTGTGATAGTAGAACATGTGATTGGATATCCTTGAATGCACAGCATGCGTTCTGAAATGGTTTGAACTTCCCTCGTGGACCTTATCTGTGTTGTCACATAATGGTGCAGGATTAGAAATTCTCTGAACCATGTCAGAAGAACCCACGTTTTCAAGATGAGAATTGTGTAACAGAGTATGATGTTTTTTTCCCCCACTTTCGGCAAAACCCCCTTTAGTGGGATGACTTGACAACGTGCCCAGTGCGAAGACAGTTGAAGCATAACCTGTTGTTTTCTACACAATATTGTTTCTGAGCTAGGCTTAAGTTCCTGAAACTCATCACATTTGTACAACGAATGTGATTCATTGCAACTCTGACATTTAGGTACAGTTGTGTCTAGGCCTAGAAATGTATTTCATTAGACTTTCTATCGCTTGGATGAATCTTCCCTTGACTTCAGCAGTAATGAACTTACGATCTGTACAATTACTGTTACTGAAGGGTGTTGAACGTTTTTAGAGCTTGTCTTCTGTGTTCAAGAAAAGCGATGAAACTATCAAGTGATGGGAATGCTTGATCATTGAGAGTGAGTTCCCATCTTTGCGTGTATTACTATCTAAACGTTGGTGAATAGATGTAAAAAATATGACTTCTTCCAAAGGTGTTTCAATACTAAGGGCCTTAAGAGCATTTTGATTACTAGACACTGTGTTGATAAATTGTAACAATTCAGTGCAGATTCTTTTTGTACTGATTTAATATCAATCAACTCTTTAAGATGTTGAGATGCTATCAGCCTTTTATTTTGATACCGATTTTCCAATCATTTCCAAGCCACAGTGTAGTTATTCTCAGTCAGAGGTAAATTTTGAATCAATTCTAATGCTTTTCCTGTTAGAACAGATATCAGATAGTAGTACTTTTCTATAATGGGCCCCATCGTTGTTGTCGTGAACCATAGCTCTGAAGCTGTCACTAAACGTCAGCCCCTTTGTATAAGAGCCCTCAAACTAGGCAACTTTATAGACGGTAGGTTTAACTAGTCTTACTAGGCCTGCGAGATGCGCCAATTGTATCATTTGAGGCGTCTAGGTCAACTAAGTGTTGTCTAGGTTCTAACAAGCCTGACATAGTTGCTCTAAGGTCATGAACCAGAGTTTCAATGGTGATCCTCTCTCCTTCATGGTCTATGTTTTCATCATGCAACTCTAGATTGGTTTGGACCTCATCAAACCTTGTCCAGGTTTCCAGTAACTGTCAAGTCTAATTTGTATCTTATTTACATCCTGCGATATGTCGAGAACTACTGACAAACGTCTGGAATTCGTGAAATGGTAGCTTTATAAATACCTCTCTGCTTGACCCAAAGCTTGATTTGTTTTGTGTCCATGTTGAAAGGCTAAAGTAACAAATAGTTTGTCTGACCTGTTTTCTGCTGGTTGCTGACACTGTCGAAGCAAAGCAAACTCGTGATAAATCTGGCGCGGTTGGACCAATGATTAAAACTGGTAGGCTTTTTAAATGTGGACTGTATATTTCTTTATTTATTTGAATACTTTACTTTCAAACATAGCACACTCATTTCACATCCATTTCAACTCGTTCGTTGCTAGTGGACTACTAAAAAAACATATTTAATAACAAAAACATGATGTGAGGTCACAGCCCTCACAATGCATACAATATTATGCCTTCTAAACTCAAACAGCACGTTTTCAACAAAACATTGAAAAAAACACTCTGCCCGGCACTTCCACCAAATACCGCAAGTTTTCAACAAACATTGAACAACACTCTACCCGGCACCTTCACCACTGACCGTATTCATAGTAGGCCTCTAACCGAGAGGTGCCCTTCTTTCTGTACACTTGTTTTAATTTGTGTTATTGTACACTTTAAAAAATAAAGTCCATATCTCCAAGAAACACCCGTTACTCAAGAGACGACGGTGATTTTATTCTGCTGTGGTACTTTAAAACAATTCCCTTCGATTAGAGGTAATTTCTCTTTTCTATAAACAGCACAAACACGTTGAAAATAATATTGACTAACTTTTGCTTGAAGTACCAAGAGAATCATTTTGACACTTATCTTTTCATTTCTTTCGTCATTTCTTTTATCAAAAATTTTAACAAACAGTTTGCTTGTAATTTTGGTAGCTTTCTCTACTTGTTTCTGTATTTCCAAGTCAGTTCGTAATATTAGCAGTATGACAAATTATTCTGGATATACATTATTAACTAGATTTTCGACGTAGGTTGTCATCGTAATTTAGTAAAATTAAATTGAGAATGATTTAAATTACTTTAATATTTAATTCGTAAGATAAATAAACAAAGAGAAGTCAATACCAAGAGAAGTCATACCACAACTAGTAGCTACAATGTATACAGTGTATTGTTAAACATTAGCATTTCCAAAGTGTTGTTTTAATCCTAAAGGCGAACCTATAAGTTATTAGATATATCATATACGCAGTTTCAGGGAAACATGTTTTTAAACTAACGACACTGTAATAGTCATTAATCTACTTCCACATTAGAATTCATGTATGGTGTGGATCTAATGGACTAGTTCTAATAATGTGGGACATTATAGTCTATCTCAGTTTAGCCTAATATAATAATTTCATCTTTACGTTCGTTTGAAACGTATCCGCGGTATTGAATTGGCCATTACCATTCAACAAGTAGGCCCATTTATGACACTTTACATAGTAAGCTAGAGGGGTAAGTGCTAAGGAGCACGCACGAATGGCGCTCGATACCCAAATGAAACGCTTTGTGCAACAAGCAATAAAGTACGTAATTCAAAACAACCTCGCCCCAAAGAAGTAGGATTAGCCTGAAAGATTGGAGATACGACAACGCGCATGGTTTGAGAACGTTGCGTGTGTTGTCAAGTAGTTTGAATCAATAGCAGGTATTAAGTCAAATCATACACCATGTATTGTGGGCCTACTTCGTGTTTAAATCCATCCCGTGAGAATAAAGAACAAACATAGTAAATCCAAGATGTACACACTTCTCAACAGTCATGTAAAAGTTAATACTTGTCTTTAACAGAATCCATCTTCTTTCAATCTTAAGATCGAGCTGCTAACCAGTTACAAGCAGAGCATATTATAATACTCTTCAGGGGGATGTGATTGTAATCCCATTCATACAAACGGCTTAGGTGACATGGAGTTGAAAAGTTCACACGTAGAGAACTGGGTTCGATCCCAGTATAGAATAAAAGCTGAGACAATAATAGATCTTGATTTTGAAATGTCTTGGTTCATAATGAAATTAAATTTATAATTCTATTGTAGTTAATTCGTGAAAATACCATATGACCAACTACCAGGTAACTAAACTATAATAATTAGACATATTGTTTACTGTAGCATTCTGGAGTCGATCGGATTACACCGAGCTTCGCATCATTCGCAGACGATTTTCAAAATCGCCAGCGCCCTCTATATCGCGCGTGCAAATGGGAGAAAGGGCATTTACAAGCAAAATGCCATAATATGCTCGGGTGTGTGGAGAACTGCGTTTCCAACAATGGCAGTGCAGTCAGCCACAATCCCAATCATATGGCATTTACCATGTAAATGCACCTTTCTCCCATAATGCTTTGCAACGGAGCGCGCATGCGCAGTTAATTCTGAAAATGGTCTTTTACTGTAACTATTATTATTATTACCCTGCTACGAGACTTCCGACTATGACGTCATTTAGTTAAGTAATTTGTTCTTCTTGAGGATGTGGCTTTAGTAAATGAACGTGTCGATACAGCCAGTAAGTAGGCTAATTACAGATCGTCTTGTAGGTATCCAAGTAATCGTTTACTTGGCCTGAAAATACATATCATAACTGTTTAGACTAAAAGAATTCTATAGAATAATGCTTTATAGTTTAAACAATACTTTTAAAATAATTATCACAATGCTTAGAATTTGGCCAACGTGCATATTTTTAGCTTACGCCTGGATAAGAGTATTATTAATTTCAAGGGGTAATTTCTTGAAAGAAACGTTTCAAACGGCAGCATACTTAGTTTTTAAATGTATTTTAGGATCACAGTGATTTTGATAACGCTAACAGTATTGTTATTATTTATTTACAAATCAAGGTACACATAGTGATCTTAAACTGTTGAAGATACTATTAATATATTTTATTTTTAGCATTAACACCTGATTGTTATCAGATTGCACAGTTCCTTGACAAAGCAGAATAGACATATATATGAGATAGCTTCAAACGAACTGTTCGACACACAACAACCCCTATACATCCGTGGACAATTAACGAATCTACCTCTACAGCGTCGTAAAACACGTTTCCCACGCTCACACGCTAATTAACAGACCATTGTACACTCACTCCGCATCCACTTGTTTGTTTTTCTGTTCGTAACCCTACATTCTTTCACTCTTTTCCACATTCTGGTACTATCATCCTAGCTCACGTTCCTAGGAAATAGGTTTGTAATTGCCGTCTTCAACTTTAGTTTAATTGTTTTAATTCCATATAATTTCGTGTGTAATAACTGTGTGACATAATTTTCATATAACTCACAACTTAAACATTTCTCTGTGTAGCCTATTTATATTTAATTACTCTCTGCCCATCATAACTGTTTATTATAGCTTTTTAATGTGCAATTAATCCAATTATCAAATTATTAAAATACTAAGGGATCTTGCTGAGGTCAGCATTATTACAAGTGGCAACACCAAAATTAATCGTTTGTATAGACATAATAAAGAGGAATAATGTTCGAATTTCAGGGGCGTTTATATAATTCGATTATCTAGAAACTGGATCATCCATAGCAAGAAAATTCCACAGCCCACTCCATGTCTAGAAGTCAAGACGGGTTTGTGCGAGTCAAAAGTTTTTGCCATTTATAAATTCCGGTTTCCCTTTCCGATATTCTCATTAAAAGGATATTTTGTCCGTTGACCTCTTCGCACTCACGAGCCCTTTTCAGAACCTCATGAATTATTACATTTGAAGTAGAAATTATAAATTCGTGGCGGGGGGAAGATGTTAGTAGATTAAGGCCTAAGTGAAAAACTACGTCATTATATTATGTAAATTAAATGTCGGGAGATGTAAATATAAAGTTAGAAAATGACAAACGTAATTCCCTTACACTTTAACGTGTAAATAGCTCTTTGCAAACCACATAAAAACTTGAACAATCTACGACTCATGTTATTATTTTACGGCATTATTAGCATAGAGTTATGTAAACTATTAATAATCCTAATGCTGTAAGTGTTCGTTTTCTCGTCACAGGTAATCTTCATGTTATTGTGTGGGTACACAATAAAATACACAACCATTTATTATATTTATATTTTTTCCCTTTGGATTCAATATATTATTCATTATTGTCATAATGTAATCCATTTAAGCCCATAAGTGTGATAATTATAGTCATTACGAAAGGAGTTGGCATGGAGTGAAATGACTAATGATGGTCTACGCACCGCTGTATGTGATTCTCAACCAGGATCTTGATCAGCAGCATAATTATGTAAAATATTGTCCAGATTAGTAATCAATTAAATTATAATAAATTAAAGGAACGGGCACGTTCGGCTGCGAAAGAACTCGAGGAGTGTTGCGTGGCCCAAGCGTCGCGCGAAAATCAATTTATAAAGATGAACGATGTGATTAAACTAATTCCGCCTAGGCGTTTTAACTTTGCTTTGGTTTACGACACAGAGCTTGTAAGAAACTCTCGTGATCTGGGTTAGTTTGAGAGAGTGCATTATACGAACAGAACAATAAACCTAATTGAACGAGGCATAAATCCCAACTAGATGATAATAATTACAGTGATGTATCCGAGTTAAGTACATGTGTACCCCAGACAATGGTAGGGACCTGGGACGAATTGGATATTAGAATCACGCGTGTTTCTGTGCGAGTGAGTTGAAGGCATTTGTATTCCTGAGAGAGATGGATGAAGAATGCACAGATGGCTGTCTGTCTGTCTGTCTGTCTGCTCAACCAGCTAACTCATCGGATGCAATGCTTTGATGCACACATACTTGCATTCGGTGCAAGTGAACTAGCTGCAACCTACCCACTTACTTGATTGCTCTGAGCACAGATGACTAATTACACTCTGTTTTGAGTTAATTTATATATTCATGCATTATAGCTTTAAAAATAAAATATAAACAACAACCGAAATTTAGACCGAGTCTACCGCTCTCCGGGCCGACATCTTAAGCAAGGCAACCACCACACAGTGAATACATTGATTTATATGTTGAGTTTGTTGGATGGGAATTTCAAAGGCACCAGATTCAAAACAGTTCTGCACTGGTGCACTTGATCCTACACCTTCATCTAGGAGGCTGACTGATAGAGGCTGACGTTTGGTGATGCAAACATCCTGATATGCTTGAAGCCTGAACACCATTTACAAAATATCATCTGGTACTTCCAAGTTCTAATTACAAATAACAAAGTCTTTACGAACTGTTGTACTTTCACGTAAATTTGTAGGAACAAACGTTACCCACATTGCGTATTTATATCATAAACAATTATTGTTGAATTGTAGTTGATATAGAAGCCCATTTTTTTAAATCTATTCAAATTCAAAATTCGTATTTGTGTTTGTGAACTCCATTTTAGGAGACTTAACATTTCATTTGAACATTATGGTTAACATTATGGATTGTAGTGTTTATTTAAAAAAAAAATTTGTTTGATTAATCTTTTTCGCGCATTTTTAATACTCTTAATGAGTTATCATCAGAGGAAAAAATATTTAAAAAATACAAAATGACAATCAAACGCCAACTTTGAGATTTATGTTGTTTATAATTTGACAGATCCGATGAGGGGATTATAATGTGGTTGCCTAATAAGATAGGCCTGCGGCTCGTACGCAAGTATCCACGGAGCGTGTACGAACGACTACATTATGATATTGCCTAGGGGAGGTGCGTTCAGTTCATGTAAAACACAGCGTGTCGCAGTCGCCACGAGTGAAGAGTTGCGCTCGTTCACAGCAGCGGTCTTCTCCGACAGAAGCGGAAACAGAACGGGTTCATGGGACCGACTTCATTTGAATCTGGGGGAGATAATTCGATAACAATCAGAAATAATTATTATTAAACACATTCTCAAGCGACATTAGTAAATTTGTTTCTGGATTTTGTTGTAAAATAAGCATTGGTTTAGGAGAAATTTGCATAGCAAGCGAGGAACCCGGGTTCGAGTACTGCTCGAGGATGATTTTTATTCAGCTTTTCACTATATATCTTTATTTTTAGTTCTGTACGATTTTAAGTTAAATGAATAGTGATTTCACCAGCACGTATTTATCATTTAGCATGGTAGCCTATTGGTATGTATTTTTGACACCTCTATTTTTAGTTCGGAAATTATTTTCTAAATGTCATCAATTTTGTTATGACCTATTGTAACGTTGTGCCTTCTGCACTATATAATAGCCATGCACTTAATGTACTTTACTTTAGTCTAGCTAAGCTATAACTAGTATAACAATATGTCTTCTTAGTATAGTAGTTTTCATATTACGATTATATTATATTGCACTTGTAGGACTACTGTACCGTTGTCAAAAAAGATCAAATTATTATTATTAATTATAAACATTTTTTTTAAATATATTATAGCTTCAGAAACAGGGGTATTCTCCTTATTTCCTAAGCGAGATAATAGCTAATTTTGTCTAAAAGAATATAAGTACTATTTGAGATCCTGATTTAAACAATGTGATTCGATGACAAATATCCATAAGTCATAACCCCTTGTAGCCGTAGCCTGGTTTGTTGCTGGATGCTTGTCATTCCGAAAATGGTCCCAGTTACTATTCGTCAGGGGCATCCAGGATTGTTATATTCTTACAATAGTTTTAATCTATCACTTAAAATATACTAACAAAACTATTGAAACCGTCAGAGTAACGAGGCATAAAATACATTGTATTGTATGATAGTCACTCGAAACATCAACTGCAGCTTTCTGTTGTGTGAGTTGTAGGCGGTAGTGTGATGTCACCTATTCCCTTTCTGGGCAAAGTTGGGCGCGTTGGCGCTGGGTTTGATAAGCAAGTCCTCTAAGGTATCCTGGGGCAGGTTGGCTTCTATGCTCTTAGAAGGTGTGGGCTTGCTGCCAGGAAGCAGCAGAATAACTAATTATATGGATTATAAGACCACTCAAGTACTACGCTTCAAGCACGTTCGATTGTGATGGGTGTTCACTGTTCAGTGTGGAATAATTGAACTGATTACACACATGCTACATTTTCCATGTTGATAGATACATAACTTAATTCAATTCCATTTATGGAGTGAGTATATGAAAAATTAGTATACCTTCATAACCAAATGTAACTAACGTAAAAGATTAGGTTTATATGTAGGGTTTTAGTGTTTAGATGCCCACACAAAAATATGCAATCCTGAAGACAATACATTATTGGGTTGAAATCTTGTGAGAGGTTATCAGATACGAAATATATCATTCAGGACAAGGTTTGAGTGTTCACTGTTTCATCAAATTGGTTCATAACTTGATTCGTTATGCATATTATTATTATTGTAGTGTCATTTAAATATAAATAATTAATAAAGTGATAATGTATATGTCTTAACATAATTTCGTTCTAACTAATGGGAATTGTAATTTCTGTGTATTTATCAAGCTGTCATCAGATGACTGAGAAATCATCGGTCATGCAAAATGTCACGAAACCCATTCAATTTCACAATATTAGTAACAATGATGATGCAAAATTACATCATCGTAAAAGTCAGCAAAGGATTTTGCACAACAGGCTAAACGCGTTTTCCCCCTCTGAATACATATTATAAATCTACTTTAAATGGTCTCCGAGCGGTATTGTATGAAAGCACACGTACAAGTAACTGGTGTATTGCAAAAGTCTGAGATGCTGCGTTATGCTAAAGACGTATCCAGCAACACTTCAGAATGCTACGTTACCCATCTGTCGGAGAAAGTACGGATACAACTTGAGATTTGTCCGTCTAATGGCTGATAAAATGCAAAAATAGACGCTCGTTTCCTAGCAGCACTCTTCAAATAATCGGGTTAGCATAATTAGGGCACTCGCTAACAAGCCCGTGCAGTATGGACACGCGTAGCATCCAGAAAACCTTTACTAACGAGCTAGCCCCCCCCCCCCACCCCCGGTAATTCAAGGTAAATAATTGTGCTTTCTGTGTATACGTTTTTGTGGCCATTTTCAGTTATAACTATTTCGAACACGGTTGTAGCTTGTACGACGTGCTAAAAAAAAATTGAATCGCATTGGTTCAACATGAGATTAAATGCTTAGAATATAGAAATGAATAAAACTATTGGTAGAAATGCACGTTCATAGATTCGATATTGTGTAAGATAGAAGTGAAAATAGAGACTCTGTACCACTACTACTATTTGAACTAGGTGTGTAGTTGTGTGCATATGAGTGAAATGGACTGATGGAAGTAGAAAGATAGATAATTATTTTGTAATAAAAATAGTAATCAACGCACGAGCATATATGAGCGCGAGAGTCGACTGATAACATGAGGATGGATTTAAGAAGTCTAGGGCGGTGCCCAAACATTATTAGTATTTATTCGCTTTGTCGGACAAACCAGTGAACCTCGCTAAACAAATGTTCCCTATCGCCAACTGAGAACAATTACCTGATTGGATTAGGCTGACGGTTAGAACGAGAGGTTTGTGAAATACTCACTGGACTCTTTGTTTCGGTCCCTTTAGTTAGAAAAATGTAAATTCATGAGTGGTTCACGTAAAGACAATCTATAAACAGCGATGAGTACGATACAAATAATATACCGAGGAATCTTGGAGGATAGGGTCTGGAGTTTATGGCAGAGAGCCCCAGCCGCTGGGGGGCGGGTCCAATGACGGCATATTTTTCATAATTCAAAAATGTTTTATGAGATTTAAGAAGTTTTAAAAAATATAACTTTTCCAAGTTTCTGAAGGAATGGGGAAGGAAGAAAATGTGACATACTAGGAAAACGCCTAAGTCGTTGTTAGACGAGTGAGTGAGCCATGTGTTGAGTACCCGGTAACATTCCCTTTCTTCCCCCTACCTAAAGCCTCCCTAGCCTCCTCCAAGGTTTTGACCACCACTTGAATTCATAGAGTAATCAGTATTCAATCAAAATGAATTTGTGTATTTGGATATAATTAATTGTGGAAACGTATTTTACACATTTCATTTTATGGTTACAAATCGCAAGATAAAAATATCACTACTGAACTCAAAATGAAATAATCATTTTGTGCGAAGTTCATTGCTACATGCACGAGCAATGACAAACACTCTTTCATAACATCATCACTAATGTACAAAATTCAGCTTCAAATAGGAATGGGATGAATTTAGGCTACCACGAGATATGCATAAAATAGAAGCCATCACGACCGGCGGCGACGGTGAACGAAGTAAGTCTGGTGTCGTGCTCAATTCTCACTGCTAAAACTTTAAACACGTTTAATAACTAGGACTTACTTATCTAATTAGTGGACGTGGCACATTTGCCGCAGTAGAAAAGTCGCCATCACGCAATGAGTATTAAACGCCGTGGTACGTATTCAAGTCACTCGGAATATGCAAAACACATGAAATACCAACGAAAGTGTTGAATGTGTGCAGGGGTGGGGTGGGCCCTTGACCTTGCCTGTTTTTACGAGTGTGTGTGTGGATAACATTATGTTAAAATGTTGTTTTTCATAACTTAAAGGTAAGAAATTAATAATTTGTTAATTTGAGTGTGTTTTAAGGGTAGATTTTAGCACTCTACCTGTACTAGATGAGAGGAGGAATGAACGCCCACATTTCGATGATTTTTTAAAATTACACACAGTCGGTTTTGGATTTGTTGGTTCATATATTGATTTAGGGATGAGAAATAAACATTCAAGAACATGATTTATCACGTATAATAATTTAGGATAAACTTTAAACATTATTAACAGTTTTCACTTTAATGTTTTTTTTTAGTTTAGACATAAGTCAAAATTAATTAATCAGTAAGCTCCGGTTTCTGGAATTCAGGGGCAAATCTTGGCATATGTATGATGAGCGCTTTTTATAGTAATCTACCATTCACTCGTCATCTGCATTAACATCGTTGCCTAAACAATGAAAATATGATAAGTTACGCCTTATAATGAAACTTGTCAGCGGCTCGAAAGCAAAATAACGTCGTCCACCGTGGGCGGTGGATTTGAGATCCGAAGCAAGAGACGTGGGTTCAAATCCCACCTTTAGATGGGGCACGGGTTCCATAAATATCCTCCGTCTTCATCAACCAACAACTCGATGCATCGAATAAAAACTTTGCTACATGATTTTCACTTAGACATACTCAAAACAGTGTTGTTCGTTCAAGCTGAGGTGTGGTGAGGTTAATTTTATGAATTAGGTTCGGTTGTGGATAAATCAAGGTATTAAATTGGGACGGGTAGAAATTAAAAAAAAAACATTCAAATATTTTGAAGATCTTAAATAATTTACACAACATAAGAGTGGATGTAGCACAGTTTAGTCTTCCAACATTTTCAAATAACAAATAGCTGTTTATGCAACAGATGAGAAAATAAATTAGTGGAATTGCTAAATATGAGACAACTTCAATGCGAATTCCGTTAACAAAAATATGTTTAAAACGCTAAATGTCAGTGTAATAAGATCTTGGAATCACAAGAACCATTGATAGCACTAATATAATCTGTCTCACATCAACTTCATGTAAAACAAATTAACTTTAAGCCGGTAGTTGCGACTTGACAATTAGTTACAGCTAGGTGTTATGGCACTTGAGACTGTACGTCCCGGGTTCGATTCCTAACTCATTCTGTTTCCATTAGTCTTGAGGATTGTCATAAACTATACCACGTTTAAACCTAACCATGAAATAAAGGTTTGACGGGCCCAGTAACAACAATTATTGTTTAACATTGATTTCCTTGGTATCAAAAAAGTGTTGTACGTATTATTCTGACACAAAAATGTGAAACTTCTATATAATTCTTTTGAGAACGTCCACATTTTTTGTTTACAATAACAGTAGAGTATGGTGGTGGATTTTTAGAGGGAAAAGTTTGTATTCAAGTTTATCATTGAACAATGCTCCACTGGATAAAATTGGTTCCAACACGAAGCGAATTCAAATATACACGTGGACTTTCGAGCGCTTAAAGTAGTTGTTAATCTTAAATGGGGTTTCAAGTTGAAATAAAAAAACAAAAACAACGAGAGGCGCAAAAAGTGTCACGCCCGTCGCCAATTATTGGGTATGTGCCTGTGACCAATTGTCGTTATCGTTCTCTCCAAGGAGACCATTCTACTTCAGCCTCTCTCTCTCTATGAGAATATCATTGAACGTCAGGGCCTTGATCACGAATCGCACGTCAGCCCAATGTCTTAAATTACAGAGTATTTTGGTGAATGCTCGAAAAATATATTCACTCGCTCGCTGGCCATAACCTACTTTACTTACCACTTCTGACGACTTTTGTTGGAAGCTCACAGAGAATCTCTGCGGTGAATCTTTTTATTCGGCTGATAAGGTCTAGACTTTCTCCTTTCAGTCACGTTTCGCAAATCACTTTATTAGAATTTCTCAATCACTAAATAACAGCTTATTAGTTAACATTGAGAAAACAACACCAATAATAATAGTATAATAATTAAAATAATAATAGTAGTTGAATAATTATATAAAACACCAACACAAAACACAAACGCACACAAACTGATTGAAAATAAAAATTCACAAACGGAAATAATGATCGGCAGAATAAATAACTATTGCTGTAGGCATACACAGAAAAGCACTGTAAACAATAATATAAAACACCAAATTAAAGTAAAAGTTATCCGCCACGTCACAGTTTAAGACGCATATTTTCATTGACGGCCGGTTACATGCTCTTCGAAACAAAACACAAATAAGCAAACACTGCAGGTAAAAATAAAAACACAAAACACTTTTTTTTAATTAAAAAGCAACATCTATGTGCTTACCTCTTTTAATTTCGAATTATTGAAAACACTCGCAAGTCGTTTGCATTGCGTACGATAAGGTGGTGCCATCAATTCGTGAAACTCGCACCATTTTTTAAATTTCTACCACGCGCACATTTCGCCACCGGTCGGCGGCAGCTTAGAACACGACCCTACAAGACGGCGATCAAGCGGGTTCTGCGCTGCGCTACAGGTGCCCCCGTCTGGCATTTCAAATCGTGCAACACATTTGAGTGTTGCGTCGAGTGTTCGAACTACGGGCGCCACCTACCAGAAGCGCAGCATGCGAGAGGTCGAAGCTAGCGCAGTATCTACAAGCATTGGGTCACGTTGAATAATCAATTTAATTTAAATAGGAAAACGCTATAGTCCCGCCGCGTTTTAAGGATGAGCTTTTTTATAGTTTTTAGTTTGCGTGGCATATCTTTACTTTTGCAAGTGCTTTGTTTTGTTGCCTACGCACTGAAGTGATTGTTGTCAAGTTTCTATTGTTTCTTGTCAATTGGTATTATTTACCGTAAAAAGCTTATATTAAAAGCTTTATTTCTATGGATTCTGGCTAACTTTTTCAACTTTTTCTTTCAAAAGGTACTACATCACATAATATGAACGTTGTAGCCCCACCCGTTTGGTCAGAATTGGCCCAAAGGTCACGAAAATATCGCACTAAAAATCAAAAACTTATATTAAAAGCTTTATTTCTATAGATTCTGGTTAACTTTTTCAACTTTTTCTTTTAAAAGGCAATACATCACCATTACCTTAATGTCCATGTGAAATATGAACGTTGTAGCCCCACCCGTTTGGTCAGAATCGGCCCAAATGTCACGAAAATATCGCACTAAAAATCGAAAAAAATCGTAAAAGTACGATATTCATGAGAAATATTTCTTCGATTGTACCTAAAAACGTAGCAAGTCTAAGTTCAGAGATTTCGAAGGTCCTGTCAAATTTTCATCAAGATCGCATTTGCCGTTTGCCCGGTAGAGAGCGAACAAACAGACAAAAATACAAAAAAAAAAAAACAAAAAAAAAAAAAAACACCCGAGCTAAATTTTTTGGGGGGTCAGTGAAATTGAAGTCTTCGCTTCACTCGCTTCGCTCATCCAAATATATAGGTGGAGGTGCAGAGTCCAGAAAAATTTCCTTCTGAACAAAGGCTAGCAGCGCCCCTTATCAAAACCAGCTTGTTAATTGGAGGTCGTGTTTGTTTTTATCAGAGTCGTGAATGTGCCACACGCAGTCACGCACCGACGGACCCCGATCGGGATGGATTTTTTACTTCTGAATTGTAACTATACTAGGAAAACGCTAAAGTCCCGCCGCGTTGATGGATGAGCTTTTTAAAATTTTTAGTTTGCATGGGATATCTTTACTTTTGCAAGTTCTTTGTTTTGCTGCCTACGCATAGTAAGTGATTGTTGTCAAGTTTCTTTTGTTACCTGTCAATTGGTATTATTTACCGTAAAAAACTTATATTAATAGCTTTATTTCTATGGATTCTGGCTAGCTTTTTAAACTTTTTCTTTCAAAAGGTACTACATCACCATTAACCTTAATGTCTATGTATGATATGAACGTTGTAGCCCCACCCGTTTGGTCAGAATCGGCCCAAATGGCTCGAAAATTTCGCACAAAAAATCAAAAAAGTTATATTAAAAGCTTTATTTCTATGGATTCTGGCTAACTTTTTCAATTTTTTCTTTTAAAAGGTACTACATCACTATAACCTTAATGTCCATGTATAATATGAACGTTGTAGCCCCACCCGTTTGGTCAGAATTGGCCCAAATGTCACGAAAATATCGCACTAAAAATCGAAAAAAAAATCGTAAAAAAACGATATTCATGAGAAATATTTCTTCGATTGTACCAAAAAACCATACACCTCTTAAGTTCAGAGATTTCGAAGGTCCTGTCAAATTTTCAACAAGATCGGATGTGCCGTTTGCCTGGTAGAGAGTTAACAACACACAGAAAAACAAACAAAAAAAACAAAAAAAACAAAAACACCCGACATAATTTTTTTGGTGTGTCAGTGAAATTGAAGTCTTTCGCTTCGCCCATCCAATAAATATAAATTATTGAAATATGCCTTATGATAATTGGATGAGCATGAATTAATCCAACAACTCGATCTGGGTGTTTGTTGCGTATTTCTTCGCTCTTTGCCCGATAAACGTCTCCTAACGTCCATCAAAGTTATCTGATACAATGTTGGACCACATTAGACATCCTCATTGTAGTAAAAAAGGTCTGTTCGCTGGCCATAACTCGCATTTACTCGAATCTCTAAGTAGGCTATAGTACGTACTAGGATAACGCTAAAGTCCCGCCACGTTGATGGATGAGCGTTTTTGTAAAATTTTAGTTTGCGTGGGACCACTGTTAATTTGCAAGTGCTTTGTGAAAGCATTGTAGGTGATTGTTGTCATGTTTCAATTGTTACTTCTTAATATTGTTATTATAAACCTCAAAAAACTCATATTAAAACCTTTATTCGATGGATTCTGTCAACTTTTTCAACTTTTCCTTTCAAAAAGCAATACATAACCATGACCTTAATGTCCATGTGAAATATGAACGTTGCAGCCCCACCCGTTTGGTCAGAATCGGCCCCAATGTCACGAAAATATCGCACTAAAAATCGAAAAAAATCGTAAATGTACGTTTATTTGATGGATTCTGGATAACTTTTTCAACTTTTTTTTTCACAAGGTACTACATCACCATAACCTTAATGTCCATGTAAAATATGAACTTTGTAGCCCTACCCGTTTGGTCAGAATCGGCCCAAATGTCACGAAAATATCGCACTAAAAATCGAAAAAATCGTAAAAGTGCGAAATTCATGAGAAATATTTCTTCGATTGTACCCAAAAACGTGGCACGTCTAAGTTCAGAGATTTCGAAGGTCCCCTTCAATTTTCATCAAGATCGCTTATGCCGTTTGCCCGGAATCGTGCGAACAAACAGACAAAAAAAAACAAAAAAACATTGGAGCTAAATTTTTTGAGGGGTCAGTGAAATTGAAGTTTTCGCTTCGCTCGCTACGCTCATCCAATTATACGCAATCTTCGCGTGTCTTTTGAAAGAAAAAGTTGAAAAAGATAGCTGGAAGCCATCCAAATAAAGGTTTTAATATGAGCCTTTTACAATCAACAAGTAACTATAGAAACTTGACAATCAACTACAATGCGTACAAAAATAAATTCTTTGGGGCACGAGATATGTAACATCCTTAGTCCGCCCGGACTTTTTTAATTTTTAAATTGTTGGATGAGCGAAGCAAAGACTTCAATATCACTGACCCCCCCAAAAAAAATTAGCTCGGGTGATTTTTTTTTGTATTTTTGTCTGTTTGTTTGCTCTCTACCGGGCAAACGGCATGTTATGCGATCTTGATGAAAATTTGAGGGGACCTTCGAAATCTCTGAACTTAGAGCTGCTACGTTTTTGGGTACAATCGAAGAAATATTTCTCATGAATATCGTACTTTTACGATTTTTTTTCGATTTTTAGTGCGATATTTTCGTGACATTTGGGCCGATTCTGACCAAACGGGTGGGGCTACAACGTTCATATTTTACATGGACATTAAGGTTATGGTGATGTTGTAGGGCCTACCTTATGAAAAAAAAAGTTGAAGAAGTTAGCCAGAATCCATAGAATAAAAGTTTTAATATGAGTTTTTTGGGGTTAATTGGATGAGCGAAGCGAAGACTTCAATTTCACTGACCCCCACAAAAAATTTAGCTCGGGTGTTTTTTTGTTTGTTTGTTTGTTTGTTTTTTGTTTTTGTTTTTTTGGTCTGTTTGTTCGCTCTCTACCGGGCAAACGGCATTTGCGATCTTGATGAAAATTGGAGGGGACCTTCGAAATCTCTGAACTTAGACCTGCCACGTTTTTGGGTACAATCGAAGAAATATTTCTCATAAATATCGTACTTTTTCGATTTTAAGCGCGATATTTTCGTGACATTTGGGCCGATTCTGAAAAACGGGTGGGGCCACAACGTTCATATTTTACATGGATATTAAGGTAATGGTGATGCATTGCTTTTTGAAAGAAAAAGTTGAAAAAGTTAGCTAGAATCCATAGAATAAAGCATTTAAAATGAGTTTTTTTTTATTTTGGATGAGCGAAGCAAAGACTTCAATTTGACTTTGTGTTTTTTTGTTTGTTTTTGGATGAGCGAAGCGAAGACTTCAATTTCACTGACCCCCAAAAAATTTGGCTCGGGTGTTTTTTTTTTTTTTTTTTTTTTTTGTTTGTTTGTTTTTCTGTCTGTTTGTTAACTCTCTACCAGGCAAACGGTATATCCGATCTTGATGAAAATTTGAGGGGACCTTCGAAATCTCTGAACTTAGAGGTGTATTGTTTTTGGGTACAATCGAAGAAATATTTCTCATGAATACCGTACTAATACGATTTTTTTCGATTTTTAGTGCGATATTTTCGTGACATTTGGGCCAATTCTGACCAAACGGGTAGGGCTACAATGTTCATATTTTACATGGACATTAAGGTTATGGTAATGTAGTACCTTTTAAAGAAAATGTTGAAAAAGTTAGCCAGAATCTATAGAAATAAAGCTTTTAATATAAGTTTTTTTTATTTTTATGCGATATTTTCGTGCCATTTGGGCCAATTCTGACCAAACGGGTGGGGCTTCAACGTTCATATTATACATGGACATTAAGGTTATGGTGATGAAGTACCTTTTGAAAGAAAAAGTGACAAAGTTAGCCAGAATCCATAGAAATAAAGCTTTTAATATAAGTTTTTAACGGTAAATAAAACAAATTGACAAGAAACAATAGAAACTTGACAACAATCACCTACAATGCGTGGGCAGCAAAACAAAGCAACAAAGCACTTGCAAAAGTAAAGATATCCCACGCAGACTAAAAATTTAAAAAAAAGCTCATCCATCAACGCGGCGGGACTTTAGCGTTTTCCTAGTTTACTAACGTTACCCAAAGAATAATAGCTCGGGTGTTTTGTTTTTGTTAGTTTTTTGTCTGTTTGTTCTCTCTCTACCGGGCAAACGGCATATGGATTTGATGAAAATTGGAGGGGACCTTCGAAATCTCTGAACTTAGAGCTGTAGGTATTGTTTGGGGGTTTACAATTATTGAAGAAATATTTTTCATAACTAGGAAAAACGCTTAAATCCCGCCGCTTTGATGGATAAGTTTTTTAAATTTTTTAGTTTGCGTGGGATATTTTTACTTTTGCAAGTGTTTTGTTTTGGTGGCTACGTATTGTAGGGTTTTGTTGTCAAGTTTCTATTTTTTCTTGTCAATTAGTATTATTTACCGTAAAAAACTTATATTAAAAGTTTTTATTTCTATGGATTTCTGGCTAGCTTTTTAAAAATTTTCTTTCAAAAGGTACTACATCACCGTAACATTAATGTCCATGTATAATATTAACGTTGTAGCCCCACCCGTTTGGTCAGAATTGGCCCAAATGGCACGAAAATATCGTACAAAAAATCAAAAAACATATTAAAAGCTTTATTTATATAGATTCTGGCTAACTTTTTCAACTTTTTCTTTCAGAAAGCAATACTTTTATTACTTACTTACTTACTTACTTTAGCAAATTCATTGCAGGTCAGTACCATCAGTAGGGCTAGCCTAGGACCCTACTTCTATCGTTGGTAAATTGTCCAAAGCGATATTTCATAAACCTAAACAAATCTTTGAGTTTAGGGAGGTTATTTGTCATGGGCACTAGGGCCTAGGCTCTCCAACCTAGGTCCTACATCAGTCACTGGGATTTCTGGGGATCACCATTACCTTAATTTCCATGTGAAATATGAACGTTGTAGCCCCACCCGTTTGGTCAGAATCGGCCCAAATGTCACGAAAATATCGCACTAAAAATCGTAAAAATCGTAAAAGTACGATATTCATGAGAAATATTTCTTCGATTGTACCCAAAAACGTAGCAAGTCAAAGTTCAGAGATTTCGAAGGCCCCCTCCAATTTTCATCAAGATCGGATATGCCGTTTGCCCAGTAGAGAGCGAACAAACAGACGAAAAAAAAACGAAAAAAAAAACACCCGAGCTAAATTTTTTGGGGGGTCAATGAAATTGAAGTCTTCGCTTCGCTCATCCAAATATCGTACTTTTACGATTTTTTTCGATTTTTAGTGCGATATTTTCGTGATATTTGGCAAACGGCTACTCTGATATTGACGAAACTTTATAGGAACGTTTAAAATCATTGAAATCATATATGTTATGATTTTAGAGACATCTGAAAAAATATTTCTTATAGAAATCGTACTTTTACTATTTTTTCTCCGGTTTTTAATACAATATTTTCGTGATATTTGAGCCGATTTTTGACCAAACGGGTGGGCCTACAACGTTCATATTTTACATTGACATAAAGATTATGGTGATGTAGTGCCTCTTAAAAGAAAAAGTTGAAAAAGTTGGTCAAAATTCATAGAAATAAAGGTTTTAATATAAGCCTTTTACAGGTGTATAATGAACAAGTAATATCAAGTAACTATAGAAAAAGTAAGGAGATTCCACATAAAAACGTAATCATTGGACAGAAATATTCCAAAAAAAAGCTCATCCATCAACGCGACTGGAAAAAGCGTTCGCGAACCGGCCTAGTGAGGTTTATAATTGGATGAGCGAAGCGAAGACTTCAATTTCACTGACCCCCAAAAAATTTAGCTCGTTTTTTTTTCTTTCTTTCTTTTTTTTGTCTGTTTGTTCTCTCTCTACCGGGCAAACGGCATATCCGATCTTGATGAAAATTGGAAGGGACCTTTGAAATCTCTAAACTTAAAGGTGTATTGTTTTTGGGTACAATCAAAGAAATATTCTCATGAATATCGTACTTTTACGATTTTTTCCGATTTTTTTCCCGATATTTTCGTTCCATATGGGCCAATTCTGACCAAACGGGCGGGGCTACAATTCGTTCATATTATACATGGACATTAAGATTATAGTGATGTAGTACCTTTTGAAAGAAAAAAGTTGAAAAAATTAGCCAGTATCCATAGAAATAAAGCTTTTAATATAAGTTTTTTGATTTTTTGTGCGATATTTTCGTGCTATTTGGGCCAATTCTGACCAAACGGGTAGGGCTACAACGTTCATATTATACACGGACATTAAGGTTATGGGGATGTAGTATATTTTAAAAGAAAAGTTGAAAAAGTTAACCAGAATCCATAGAAATAAAGCTTTTAATATAAGTTTTACGGTTAAAAAAAATAAAAATTGACAAATAACAATAGAAACTTGACAACAACACCTATAATGCGTAGGCAGCAAAACATAGCACTTGCAAAAGTAAAGATATCCCACGCAAACTAAAAACTTTAAAAAAGCTCATCCATCAACGCGACTAAAAGAAGCGTTTGCGAAGCTTCCTAGTAACAATAAACAAGTAACAATAGAAACTTGACAACTATCACCTACAATGCATTCAAAAAGCACTTGCAAAGGAAAAGTGGCCTACGCAAACTAAAAACTTACAAAAAAGCTCATCCATCAACGCGGCGGGACTTAAGCGTTTTCCTATGGTTAAAAAAATTCTTCGACTTATAACACCTACATGCTTTATCAGATTGTTATGATTTTTTCACAGAACCTATATTGGATGAGCGTAGCGAGCGAAGCGAAGACTTCAATTTCACTGACCCCTCAAAAAATTTAGCACCAATGTTTTTTTTTGTTTTTTTTGTTTGTATTTTTGTCTGTTTGTTCGCTCTCTACCAGGCAAACGGCATATCCGATCTTAATGAAAATTGGAGGGGACCTTCGAAATATCTGACCTTAGACCTGTATTGTTTTTGGGTACAATCGAAGAAATATTTCTCATGAATATCGTACTTTTACGATTTTTTCGATTTTTAGCGCAATATTTTCGTGACATTTGGGCCGATTCTGACCAAACGGGTGGGGCTACAACGTTCATATTATTTTACATGGACATTAAGGTAATGGTGATGTATTGCTTTTTGAAAGAAAAAGTTGAAAAAGTTAGGCAGAATCCATAGAATAAAGGTTTTAATATGAGTTTTTTTTAGGTTTATAATAACAATTAACAAGTAACAATATAAACTTAACAACAATCACCTACAATGCATTCACTCTGCACCTGCAAAGGAAAAGTGGTCCCACGCAAACTAAAAACTTACAAAAAGCTCATCCATCAACGCGACGGGACTTTAGCGTTTTCCTAGTTTTATGAATTAATATATTCGTGTGAAATTTGAGCGTAATCGAAAAATTATTTCTCGTGAAAGTCGCAGTTTTACGATTTTTTTTGCGATTTGTACATTTCTTCGACGTATAACACCTACATGCTTTATCCGATTGTAATGATTTGTTTACAGAACCTTAATTTTATAAATTTATATACTCATGTGAAATTTGAGCGTAATCGAAAAAATATTTCTCGTGAAAATCGCAATTTTACGCTTTTTTTCGTTTTCAAAAAATTACGCTCATCCGACAACGCGCCTGAAAAAGCGTTTGCGTGGCTTCCTAGTATTTGGATGAGCGTAGCGAGCGAAGCGAAGATTCCATTCTACTACACTGGAGAAAAAAATCCGGAATGTTTTTTTCTGTTTGTATTTTTGTGTTTGTTAATACGATTCCGGTTAAACCGATACTCCGGAGAATTGCGATTAAATTTTTTGGAGGTCTTTGAAATCTCTGAACTTAGAACTGCTACGTTTTTGAGCGCAATTGAAAAATTATTTCTCATGAAAATCGCAATTTCACGATTTTTTTTCTATTTATAAATAATTCTTCGGCTTATAACACCTACATTCTTTATCACATTGTAATGATATTTTCTCAGAACCTTAATTTTATGAATTAATATATTCGTGTGAAATTTGCAGTGAATTAAAAAAGGCCGTCCCTCCTACCAACCCCCCCTGGCAGCAGTGAGGCCCACTGCGTAGCACTGCTGCCAGCCCCCCTACTAGCGAACCTAGTGTGAGAAGGTTGCAACTTCAGTTTAATTGGTACAACCCCCCCTGGCAGCAGTGTTGTCTAGTACCGTGCCCTGCTGCCAACCCCCCCCTGCCAACCTGGATTAGGCCCTGTTTAGGCCTGTATCGGGAATGGTATTCGTCCGACTGGCAAGTAGTAGGGCCTACTGTTTAGTTTAGGTCTGTATTAATACGAGGAATTGGAATTTGACGACCTGGCCACCCTCCCTGGCAGAGAAATGATACCGTGTACTGCTGCCAACCCCCCTGCCTACCTCGTTTAGGCCCTGTTTAGGCCTGTATCGGGAATGGTATTCGTCCGACTAGCAAGTAGTATGGCCTACTGTTTAGTTTAGGTCTGTATTAATACGAGGAATTGGAATTTGACGACCTGGCCACCCTCCCTGGCAGAGAAATGACACCCTGTACTGCTGCCAACCCCCCCTGCCTACCTCGTTTAGGCCCTGTTTAGGCCTGTATCGGGAATGGTATTCGTCCGACTAGCAAGTAGTATGGCCTACTGTTTAGTTTAGGTCTGTATTAATATGAGGAATTGGAATTTGACGACCTGGCCACCCTCCCTGGCAGAGAAATGATACAGACGAGGTAGGCAGGGGGGGGGGGTTGGCAGCAGTACACGGTATCATTTCTCTGCCAGGGAGGGTGGCCAGGTCGTCAAATTCCAGTTCCTCGTATTAATACAGACCTAAACTAAACAGTAGGCCCTACTACTTGCCAGTCGGACGAATACCATTCCCGATACAGGCCTAAACAGGGCCTAAACCAGGTTCGCAGGGGGGGTTGGCAGCAGGGCACGGTACTAGACAACACTGCTGCCAGGGGGGGGTGTACCAATTAAACTGAAGTTGCAACCTTCTCACACTAGGTTCGCTAGTAGGGGGGCTGGCAGCAGTGCTACGCAGTGGGCCTCACTGCTGCCAGGGGGGTTGGTAGGAGACACAGCCATTAAAAAATTATATCTCATGAAAATCGCAAACTTCGAATTATTTAAAAAATTAAAAACACCTACACGACATGCTTTACCCGATTGTAATGATTTTTTCACAAGACCTTAATTTAATGAATTAATATTCGTGTGAAATTTGAACACAATCGAAAAGTTATTTCTCATGGAAATCGTAATTTTCCAATAACGCTCATCCAACAACGCGCCTGAAAAAGCGTTGCGAAGCTTCTTAGTTTTATAATATTTATTATTACGTTTGATATGGATATTCGCTCAATGATAATAAAAAGTAGCGTGTTGGCTTCACTTTACATGACTAATCTTTGCCCTTACGTACATCAAATACTGTAATTGCGTACATTTCCCGCGCTTGCATAGGAAGTATCCATTTAAACTCCTCCCAGACTTCGTGACACTTTACCTGTGTAGGAACTGCCTCCAACCAGGACATGAACCAGCTGTGTTGCAATGGCCGCTTTTATTATTATTTAGGCCTGCTAGGTATAGGCCTAGACAATTTTATACGCGAATTTTTACACTTTCATAAACTTTACCTATTTTATTTTATTCTACTATAATGACTTATGATATAAATTGGATTTTCCCCACCTTAAAAAATCCATTTCGATTTTGGAACATTGCTAGCTCAATCACATTTGCCGCTGTGGGACTGTTTAGCAAATTTATTGCAGGTCAGTACCATCAGTAGGGCTAGCCTAGGCCCCTACTTCTATCGTTGGTAAATTGTCCAAAGCGATATTTCATAAACCTACACTAATGGAGGTTATTTGCATTCATGGGCACTAGGGCCTAGGCTCTCCTACCTAGGCCCTACATCAGTCACTGGGATTTCTTTGGCCACTCTAGGGTAGGGCTAGGCCTAGCCTAGGGCCTGCCCTAGCCCTAGGCCTAAGAATGAGTGACCCCAAGCACAAACAGTAGGCTAGGGCCTAGGCGTAGCCCATAGGCCCGGTTTGCATTAATACAAGTTTACGTAGGCCCATATTAGGGCCTACGCGGCTAGGGCTTAGGCCCTAGCGCACTTGCCCATTGCCATGTTTGGAAGTAGCCTAGCTACCTAGGCCTAGGCCTAGGGTAGGGCCTAGCTACCATCCACGCTAAAACACAAGATTTTCCAGCTTCCTGTGTAGGGGATTGGTTACTCTTGTCGTTGGCGGGTCCCAACTTTTATAATTAGGCCTACACTAACGGAAAGGATTTCGGGTGCGCTCTTTTCGAAAATATCCTAGAACTATCGCGGCGCACTGTAGCCAGCGGAAAGTTCGGCTAACCTAACGAAAGTAGTTTTTGTAACGGAAAGGATTTCGGGTGCGTATGTTTTCATTGAAAAAAAAAGTTGGGACCCGCCAACTACAAGAGTGCCGGGGATTAGGGGGGTGGTCTTACAAATCGCATTCCTTTCTTGCAGTAAGGGCCTAGGCCTAGTCCGACTACGTATAGTTTGTTTTTCAAATGTTGGCATTAAGAGCTGAACGTGAGCCGAGCGGGAAATCGCTACTCAAGTAGGCCTACGGAAGTCTTACACCCGGTTCATATACTGTCGTAGGGTAGGCCTACCTATAAGGAATTATTATTGTTTTAACTAGGAAAACGGTGCGCTGATGGATGAGCGTTTTTGTAAGTTTTAGTTTGCGTGGGACCATTTTTCCATTGCAAGTGCTTTGTGAATGCATTGTAGGTGACTGTTGTCAAGTTTCTATTGTTTCTTGTTAGTTGTTATTATAAACCTCAAAAAACATATTTTAAAACCATTATTTCTATGCATTCTGGATAACTTTCTCAACTTTTTCTTTCAAAAGGTACTACATCACCATAACCTTAATGTCCATGTGAAATATGAATGTAATTAAAGTGTCATAAATGTTCATGAATGTAAAAAAATGGCTATAATTGAGCCAATTAATAAATACATACATACATACCCGTTTGGTCACAATCGGTCCAAATGCGACGAAAATATCGCACTAAAAATCGAAAAACTCATATTAAAACCTTTATTTCTATGGATTCTAGATAACTTTCTCAACTTTTTCTTTTAAAAGGTACTACATCACCATAACATCAATGTCTATGTGAAATATGAACGTTGTAGCCCCACCCGTTTGGTCAGAATCGGCCCAAATGTGTCGAAAATATCGAACTAAAAATCGAAAAAACTCATATTAAAACCTTTATTTCTATGGGTTCTAGCTAACTTTTTCAGCTTTTTCTTTCACAAGGTACCAAATCACCATAATCCTAAAGTCAATGTGAAATATGAACGTTGTAGCCCCACCCGTTTGGTCAGAATCGACTCAAATGTAACGAAAATATCGCACTAAAAATCGAAAAAAATCGTAAAAGTACGATATTCATAAGAAATATTTTTTTGATTGTACCAAAAACGTAGCAAGTCTAAGTTCAGAGAAAACAAAGGTCCCCTCAAAGTTTCATCAAGATCGCATATGTCGTTTGCCCGGTAGAGAGCGAACAAACAGACAGAAATACAAACAAAAAAAAACAAACAAAAAAACATTGGAGCTAAATTTTTTGGGGGTCAGTGAAATTGAAGTCTTCGCTACGCTCGCTACGCTCATCCAATGAATCCAAGACTGATTAACTGATTAATAATATTTTATTGGCCTGTCATAGTGAAGTTACGACTTCTGATTGTTCGGTACCGGTAGTACCGGTAGGGCCTAAAGTAAGGATTATTGACGGGTAGTCCATCATAAAGATTGTGTTGTTATAAGCTCCTAGGTAGGCCTATAACAATTTCTTATGGCTAAACCAAAAACAATTTAACATGCAAAACCCAATCCCCTTTATTTAACAATAACAATTCCTTAGGCCTACGACAAGTGTGGGAACTGGGCCTGGGCCAGGTGATTAAGCCATGATGAATTACCCATTCCATGGTAGGCCCTAACTCATGAATGTTACATTTAATATGTGGCCCGTGGGTGTGAAAATATAAAACAAGTTCAAAGTAACGGGGATCGAACCGCAACCCTCCGTGCGGTAGGCTAAAAAATGCTTACCAGTAGGCTACGCCACGCCGGTCGGATGGATCTCGCCCCGCTTCCTGCCTAGGTACTTATAGGCCTAAACAATAAGTTGAAGTAGATAAACACATTGTAGGCCTATAGTAATATGTTATGATCGTCAATATGGGCGTGCTACAGTAAAATAAGGGTAATTAATCCAATTATGAACAATTCCGTATTATGTCTTAACGTGTTTTTTTTTTTTTTTTATGTAAAAACACACCTAAAACATCGTTAAATGCAATTTCTGACCGACGCACAACAATTACCGCGTAGCAACAAGTATCCCCAACCTCGTTTTTAATGGAAAGGATTTCGGGTGCGCTCTTATCGATTATATCCTAGAAGTAGCGCGGCGTACTACAACTAGGCGGAAAGTTCGGCTAACCTAACGAAAGTACACCTTTAACATTTAAGTAGTAACAAGGCAATTTAGTTAAAAAAAAACTTACCGAAAATATTTGTAGAGATAGCGCTTTCCGCAAACTCGCAGTAAACATCCAGACGGCGGTGAGACTGCCATAGGCCTTGGCTCGGCCTACAGACAGCCTAGAAGGCGTAGGCCTACTGTTTTTAACAATTTTTAACACACTTTTTACACATTTCCAAGGTAAGCGCCGTTGTGAAACGTTAATGTATCGACTAGGTATGCTTAGTAAAGCCTTTTTGAAAGTTATTTTCCAACTCTGACAATAATATGGAATTGTTCATAATTATCAAAATAAGTATTAAAACAGTCTTGGACTCCGCTTTTGTGTAAGAATTGTTATTTTGCGGACATTTACTTAGCTTGTAACGGGGCTCGCCACGGCCGAGTGTGCTGTGCACTGCTTCGGAAGAGTTCGTTAGTTAACGGAGACTTAAAATCACATTGAAAAATGAAAACTGCATTAGGCCTACCATTGATTAAAACTATTCGTAAAGCTAATCAGTCTGTTAGCTGGTCGAACTCTTTTAACAACTGATTGATTGAAAACCGGGCCTTAGTAGGCTTACACAGTCTAAGTTAATCCTGTAAATGTAGGCCAATGCAATTTTTGTGTGTGTGGGCCTAGTAACTCTACGCTAAATTGCCAACAAAACCACAGGTGTATTTTAAGAACTTGAATGTTGAATTGTTGTGCACAAATGGGGAGCTTTGCCTCCCAACCTCATTGGGATTTGTCCTTGGACCCCTACTAGCCCCTAGTGGGTCCTTTTTGATTGATTTTGCATGAAAAAATTAACAAAGTATTTGGACCCCACAACCGAAGAAAGTCCCCTAATTTATATTTATAAATTTCAGAATGGCTGAATACTACACACGTGTACAACCGAGATATTATATCAAGAGCAATTGACGACCGACCAAAGGATATACCATTAATTACTGTTTCCAATCATCATTCCTGTTTTGATGACCCAGGATTATGGGGTACGCATGCTGGAGGAATTAGTGGCTTTGTGCTGGATCCATAAAATATAATTATGTGTTACTTTTTAGCCCTACTTGAGGAAGGTGTATTCGCCGTAGGCGAGATTTTTTTTAAAAGGTGCTCTTGATAGGTGGCCTAAAACACGTTTTCAGGCAAATTTTAATTATGAACAAGGGTTACATTTAGAAGCTAATATTGCATAGAAGATTGATTACCTGACTGAAATCGGTCGACAGTCTGCTAGTGCTTGGGAATATAATGAATATTAGTCTAAACTCAGATGGCTATAATCTAGTCTCGCAAATCACGTCTCTTACTAAATCTTTCTAAAAAATGTTATCAAAAATTTTCCTTTTTGTTTGCAAGCCCGACTGTAGTAAAAATCCTAAAAATCACCCAACAAGCTATAAGTTAGCAAATAACACCCATACCTGGCTTGACCCCCCCACTGGGGGGGTCAAGCCAACAAGTGGGGGGGGAGTTTCCCCCCCATCCCCCCCGTTCCTACGCCCCTGATGGCAACTATCTGTAGCTATTTAAATGTGTATGTGGCCTTTGCCTACGATGTAGCCCAGGTCTATTATCAACTGTCTACTCTAGTTCTAAATAAACTGAAACAGTGAGACAGCACAAATGCAGGCTTGCATGGCTTGTTTGATGTAACTGTTAGTGATGACTGATGAGGTTCAAGATGCTAACACCAGGTGGCAGATTTTGACAAGATCTTGTTTATATCTTGTTTCTAACCAAGTTCTTGCCAAGATCTTAACAAGAATATTCTTGTTAAGAATCTTGCCAAGAATATTCTTGTCAAGAATCTTGGCAAGAAATAAACAAGATCTTATTTCAATGCAAGATCTTGGCAAGATCTTGACAAGAATTTTCACCAGGGTAGTAGGCTAGGGCCTATAGTTCCTATAGCCTATTTGATAGTTTCTGTATTATAAGATAAGTTTTATTTCATATCAAGGGCATTTAAAAAAAGGAAAATTTAAAGAATTAGGTCTAAAATATTTGGGAAGTATATTGACAAATGATGCAAAAGTGGGTAGGGAAGTGTCATCCAGAGTGCAAAAAGCAGAAGGGTTTTGTACCAATTGGTGAGAAAGCTACTCTGGAATGAGTTGTTCCCACAAAAATGTAAAATTTTGTTACAAGGCCTTACAAGGCATATGTTGTACCTAGGTATTCTAACTTATGGGGAAGTAACATGGGCAGTGGGAACAAAGGAAGAGAGTCAGTTGGAAGCAGCAGAAATGAAGTTTTTAAGAAGTGTCAAGGGAGTTACAAAGATGGACAAGATAAGAAGTAATGTAATCAAAAAAGAACTGGGACTGGAGAGATTGAGGTTTAAGCTAGAAAGAGAACGTCTAAGATGGTTTGGACATGTGAAAAGGATGGGAAGAGATAGGATTCCAAGACGAGAATTTGATGCGGCAGAGGAGGGGAAAAGAAGAGTGGGAAGGCCAAGAGAGAAATGGGAAAGATTAATTCAAGAAGACGTTGGAAAACGGGATGAAGTGTGGGAGCATGTGACAAAGAGTCAAGCTGTGGGAGGACAGAAGAGACAAGAGAGTTGAGTAAATTGGTGGAGAGGAAGGAGTCAGATGATGACGAAGAAACACTGAGTCTGGCAAGCTTAGTACCTATAGCTACAGTTTCATGCCCTAGATAATGGTGGAAAACCACCACTCAACCCGACATAGTTGGAACTGAGTTATGATGATTATTATTTCAAGGGCATCAAGGATTTTAAACTGTCCAATATTATTTATGGTAATGCTTTATAGTTTATAGAAACCTAGAAATAAATAAATAAAAATAAAATTAGCATAGGCCTAGGCCTACTGTGTAAGAGCATACCCTAGGCCTATAGATCAAACTTTCATGAACAATCCCAGTTTAGTAGCCATGCTGGCAAGCAAACGATTGGCAACCAGACCTTTTTCTATAAGTAATGTTTTTTGTGTCTAATTTTGGCTGAGAAGTGCTTTGTTAAAATATGTTAACTAGTAACGTCAAGTGTATACTCTACTAGTCTACTTGGAAGTCAGTCACCCAAATATAACACTTAGGCCTATATATAAAAATATGCAGTCTTAGGGAGGAACGCGTTCCTAGTAACGCGTTCCTTTTTCAGGAACTTTTGTGGGAACGCGTTCCTTTTCTTAGATCAGGAACTTGTAACGTCAAAGTTACTATTTCGTGAGAACTTGGAACGAATTTTACGTTCCTTTATAAGTTCCTTTCGCCATCGTAATCCCGTCGAATTCCAGTACCTAATATCGTAAACTGCAGTGTGAAAAACATCAATGTGGCATCTTGTGTTTTCAAAAAAGGCGCCACCCTCGTCAGATGGCCTGGGACTCACTTTAATAAATGATAAACTAACTCATTTCCCATTTATTTTTGTTTAAATCAGTGATGGTATAAGGAACGTGAAAGGAACTAAGTTCCTTTTGAGGAACGAGGAACGCCTCAGTTCCTTTTTAGGCAGAAGGAGCTTAACTTTTCAAAGTTTCTATTTTTGGGGGAACGTGCCCAAGACTGAAAATATGTCATTGGTTCCAGGTTCGTTGAGCTTGAGACAACTATGCAGCCGCAAGAAGATGCGATGGGCAGTTGCTGCTCACGACATTTGTTTCACAAATGTTTTCCATTCCTACTTCTTCATGTTAGGAAAATGCATACCAGTTATAAGAGGAAAAGGAGTTTATCAAGTAAGATAGGCCCATAGGCACATAGTTGTTGCATTGCATATATTCATACATAGGTATGCGTAAGGCATAACCAAATCATCATCATTATCCATCACCGTTTCCTGCTTCTGGCTGGGTCAGCTTGGGTTTAGCAACCAAATTTTTCCACTTCTTTCTATCCTCCCACAATCGTATCTCTTCGACATCTTTCCAGCTCTTTCCTCTTGCCTCCAAGTCTCCTGCTATTATGTCCTTCCATCTCTTCCTTGGTCTACCCCGTCTTCTTCTTCCTTCTTCAATCCTTCTTTCATACATTTTCTTCGGCATCCTATTTTCCCCCATTTGTTTCATATGACCATACCATCTCAACCTTGTCCTTCCTATTCTGTCACTTAACTTCTCCACACCTAGCATTTCTCTAATGTCCGTGTTTCTTATTCTATCCCTTCTCGTCTTGCCCACTGTGCTCCTCTGGAATCTCATCACTGACGCCTGCATCTGACTCTCCTCTCGATCTCCCATTGTCCAGGATTCTGCTGCATACGTAGAGATGTGCAAAAATGGCGACAACGAAATTCGCGTTTTTTTTAAGTTGCAATAATCCCTTCAAATTCAGTTTGCATACATGAATCTCCTGAATTGTGATTGAATGGTACTAATTTCCAATTCGCGAATTTTCGTGAAATTTTTGTTGATACTGCGAACTAGTGGCGAAATTCGCAATTATGTCTTTAAACGCGAATTAGGTCACGAAATTTGTAAAAAAAATTTTTTTCAAAGTTTTGGTGGAGGTGCCGGGTACGTAGTCGAAATTAAATTTATCCTGGCTGGTACATATTGTGGAGGTGCTGGGTCATACAACGCGATTGTGAGATCGTAATAATCGTTTGAACGTGAGTAAGCTCAAAATACTTCATATCCATATCAAATTCAAAAGGCAATGCATAATTTCGTAATTTTGGTGGAGGTGCCGGGTAGTCCAAATTAATTCTGGTAAAAACTGTCGGAAACTTTGAAAACTGAAGGCTGAAATTGAGCTTAAAATTAAAACTGATTATGAACTTCACTTAAACTCTCATGTGCTTGTTTTTCTTTTAGGCCTAAATCATTAAAATCAATCATAAATTATCCTGAAACTTGTATTTTTTTTTGTGCATGAGAAAATTGTGTTTTTTTTATCAATCGCGACAAATCGCGAATTTTTGTTATTAAGGATCAAATTTTCAAACTTTAAGGCTATTCGACCGCGTTTTTTTTTATTTTCCCAAATATGCTACCAAGTCAAAATTTAGTGAATGGCTTTGAAACTTGGCTATTTTAGAAAATCAAAACTATTTTTTCAAATTTTTCTGATCCGGTACACGGCCAATATTGCCACCTCAAAATAATTTCAAACTTCAATTCGCCAGCGCACACCATTCAACGTAGGGTGTTGTGCTTTTGTGACATTAATTTTCAACTAGTTTTCTATAGACTAACTGAGAGATTTTTTTTTTAAACAATTAACGTTCCTGCGAAATTTTTCGTTTGGCGGTACAAATCGCTACAAAATATCGCCAATCGAAAAAATTCGCAGGAAAGACAATTGTTAAAAACAATCTTTTTTCTCTCAGTCAGTCCATAGAAAACCAGTTGAAAATGAATGTCATAAAAGCACAACACCCTACGTTAAATGGTGTGCACTGGCGAATTGAAGTTTGAAATTATTTTGAGGTGGCGATATTGGCCGTGTACCGGATCAGAAAAATTTGAAAAAAATAGTTTTGATTTTCTAAAATAGCTGGTTTCAAAGCCATTCACTATATTTTGACTTGGTAGCATATTTTGGAAAATAAAAAAACGCGGTCGAATAGCCTTAAAATACCATTTTTGCACATCTCTATGCATACGTAAGGATCGGTATGAAATAGGTTTTATAAAGTGTCATCTTACACTGAATAGAATAGGTATTTCCTTATCCCACACCAGGCCTTTCACACACTGGTAAAAGTTACTGGACTTTTGTATTCTGATGTTAATCTCCTTTTTAATCTTTCCACCTGTCATTAGTAGGCCCTACTTCACTTCTTTAGCTAAAACTATCCACCACTTTCAGGGTTTCTCCTCCAATGTTTATCTGTGCTTGATAATTCCCTGTGTCCCCTCCTCCTGGCATAGTTACAACCTCACTCTTTACCACGCTTATTTTCATACCTGCTTCTTCTATATGTTACTATTCCACGTCTGTAGGCCTATATCTTTGGAGTACCTCCTCATAATCTGACCACCATCCCACCAAGTCATCGGCAAACATCATTACTTCCACATCTACCATTGCCTCCATATTTACATTGTTGTATATATCTATCACAATTATGAATAACAGTGGTGACAACACACTTCCCTGCCATAGCCCTGTTGTTATTTGGAACCACCCTGACAATCCAAATTGTGTTTTCACACAGCTTTCACATACTTCATAGTTCATACACAGTGTTGGGGAAGGAACTTTTAAAAAGAACGCGTTCTCGTGAACGCGTTCTTTTTTTGTGAACTTTTCAGTGAACTTACTCTTTTTTTAATGAATGAACTTGAACTTTTAAAAGTTCTTTTTGAGAACGAACTTTTCAGTTTTAGAAAGTTCATTTGAAAGTTCTTTCCGTGCGTCGAGCAGCCGTCGACTCGCCGCCGTCGACGCTTAAAAACAATAACAAATCGTTGTTCCATCGTAGGCCTACGTTGACGCACGTTCAGCTGTTTATGATAAGGTCACGTACGATTCACGAAGTTAAAACGATGCACACCAACTAATTCGGAAAAAAATCTTGGAAGCCTAAAATGTGCTAAAATAATAAGTACCTGCCATAATTTTACAAGCTGGTCGACGAGAATGTAGTACAAATTATCAACACTATCAAAGACAGCTTAACACTTTAAATAAATAAATAAACAAATAAATAAAATAAATTGTATTTAGAGTCTACCCACTCAGTTATATAACTGATTTTCAGTGGGGGACAGTAAATCAAAGCGACCAAGCCAACCCAGTAGGCCCCGACGCAATCGACGAGTGAACGATAACCAACCAAAGATCGATATTCGTAATAGGAAATATAGCAATCAGTGGTATGGACAGTGCGAACACACGCGAATCAACGCCAGAATCAACAAGGCCAATTCAGAACAACTCTGAATTTATTATGTGCTTGAATCGAACCCTGGACCTTCTGCATTGGAAGCAGATACGCTAACAACTAGACTAACGAGCCACATATAAGACTCAAACTCGCGAGTAGTTTGGTACTCGAACACCCTTATGTTTTTCCTCGTGTTTTCCTTCATTTTACGCCAGCTTTGAAAAAAATAGAGTTTTTTTACAAAAGAACTTTTAAAAGAACTTAGTTCATATTTTAGACGAACTTGAACTTTTCAAAATTTTAGGTTTTAAAAGAACTTGAACTTTTTAAAAGTTCATTATTTGAGCTGTGAACTGAACTTTTAAAAAGTTCATTTTAAAAAAGAACTGACCCAACACTGTTCATACATACATACTTTAAACCCTGTCTATCAGTCCATTATCCTCTCTTTTTCTTTCCAGACTCTCCCATACCACTTTCCTTGGCACACTATCAATGTACGCTTTTACTATGTCCAAGAAGACCATACTCATTCTTCTTCCAAGCTCCCAACTCTTTTCCATGGCCTGTCTAAGTACAAATAAAGAATCTAGTATTGTTGATCTTCCCCATCTAAATCCGTATTGTTTCTCATTCAACATGTGATCCACCTCTCCTCTTATTCTGTCAATAATTCTTTCGTAAATCTTCGCTGTGTTGCATAGTAAAGTGATCTCTCTGTAGTTATAACACTTTTTTCGATCGCTTTTCTTATAAATCGGCACAATGACTCCTTTTCTCCAGTCATCCGGTATCTTCTTTTCTTTCCACACAACTTGAATAACTCTATACAGCCACTGCATGGCAACTGGGCCGCCTGCTTTTATCATCTCTGCCACCAGTTCATTAACTCCTGCTGCCTTTCCATTCTTCATTCTTTTCACTTTTCAGTGCCATCTCCACTTCTTGCCAGGCTGGACCATTCTCTTCCACATCTTCCCTCCTAACTTCCAATTCTTCATCACTGTCCTCTATTTCTGCTCCTGCATTTAACAATAGACCATTTTCAGAATTATAACTGCGCATGCGCGCTCCGTTGCAAAGCATTATGGGAGAAAGGGCATTTACATGCTAATTGTCATATGTTTGGGATTGTGGCTGACTGCACTGCCATTGTTGGAAACGCAGTTCTCCACACACCCGAGCATATGGCATTTAGCATGTAAATGACCTTTCTCCCATAATGCTTTGAGCGCGCGATATAGAGGGCGCTGGTGATTTTGAAAATCATCTATTGGTGGGTCATTCTCCACTAACTGGCAGGTGCGGACGGGACATTTAGAAACTTATAATATTCATTAAAGTGTGACAAATATCCTAAACATAAGTGTCAATATACTTTTACTAATGTTCAGACACCCCTAAAGCTGAAAATTAGGATGATAATTAGGAGAAAAAAACATTGATGGGTTAAAAAAAATATTTGCATGGGATGCGGACGGGACGCACAAAGTTCATGTTTTTAAATCAACACTATTCCAGATCTAAATTCTCTGAAATGTTAAATCTTTTTTTTAGTCTGTTTGGATATTTGCTAAATACAACTCTTCACAAACAACATAGGCCTACTGAAGATTGGAAATTAAATCAATAAGTTTAAAACCTATACGGAATTAATCAAATTTTGTTGTGAGATGCGGATGGGACAATGCGGACGGGACAGTTTTTATCTCCATACTAAATGTAATGTTAATTATTTACTTAATTAATAAATATGGTCCAAAACCAAATTCTGTACTATAACTTCACATTTTATTGATAACCCACTGTATTTTTTATACAATCTCTTTGCTGTAGCCAAAGTATCGTGCTTGACGATCAATCGGTGGAGGATCTCCTGGCAGTGTAGCGAGATACAGTATGCTGTATTCTTAGTCTTTTCAAATTGTGGGTTGTCCATTGCAATAAATTTATTTTTTGTCATTGACGCTGGCTTGAACATGTATTTAACCATAATGCTATCTCCCACAATTTCAATGACTTGGCATGGCCACCATTGGTCGTCGTAAAGTAGGCCTACGGCAATCCAGGTTCCTTCAGAAAGTTCCCCGTATATACCCTATGTGGGGGGGGTGTCTACCCCAACGTCTTCCCATCTGATTCTTCATCTCATTGTGATTGAAGAAGCTGATGCTGATTTTTGGTCTGGGGACCAGAAAATGGAGAGTTATTTGAGCATTGGATTGAGAAAGGACCGATTGGTTGACCTTTTTTAAACATTGCAAAAATAGGATCTATCCAGCAGGTTTGGGTCTTTTTCTTCTTCAATTTCTTCTTTAAAGCCATGGCCACTGAACTAATTTAAATTCCATCTGGCCTGGCCAGTAGGCCTACCTACAATATATTATATAGTAGCCTAGCCTAGTAGGCCTACATAATAAGCAACATGGTGTTTAATCCAAATCTCGCTGGTAATTTGTTGCAGTCAAAGCACATTTCTTACAAAAAAGATTTTTCTTGGGATTTCAATTTTTTTCAACTTAATATTTGTTTTTAAGAATGGTTTACCCCAACATTAAAACAACAAAATGGAAATATCATGCATCCCTACATTCTTGTATCAAAATCTAAGTCCGAACATTTATTCCATCAGCACTCGTTCAAGCCTAGATGCGGACGGGACACAATTGATAAATTCCATAAAAAAATAACTTACCAACAAAATTTGTTTAAACTTTGTGTACCACTTCATTACTAATATGCAAATAAAGAGAATACAAAAAATCAAAAGTCTAGCTTTAGTTTTGATGGAGTTTTACAAAAGATTAGCTGGTAATCTGGTTCTCGAACTTAGCAAATTATTTTTAAAAATATATATTTTCATGGGAATGTAATATTTTTTCAAAATTTTTGTGTTTTAAGTATATACACACACACACACACAATAATAATTAAAAAAGAAATCATCAAAAAAATACACTCACTGTTATCAAAATCAAAATCTGAAAGTTTGTCCCGTCCGCACCCATTTTCCGATAAAATGTACACACACATATCATGACTTTGTTGCTTGGTGTGACAAAAACACGTTATATCTTTGTAATACTAAGATTCTTCAGACTTTCTTCTTTAAAATGATATATAACATGAAGTAGTGAGGTACAAAAAATATTTTGCAATTTCAGTTTCACATTAGTGGAGAATGACCCTGGTTGAAGTACTCTTTCCATTTTTCCTTTATCTCATCTGCATCAGTAATGACTAATGAGTCTCTCCGAGTCATCCGTTAGTAGGTATCTTTGTCCCCCTTTCTTTTCTCTTACTCTTCACTATGCCTTACAACATCTTCTTGTTTCCTTCTGCATCTTATTCCAACTTCTTTGCAAACTTCTTCCAGTCTTCTGCCTTCTGTTCTTTGACCATTCTTTCTACTTCCCTCTTTGCATTTTTGTACAATTCTTTCTTCTCATCTGTTCATGTAATCCCACCATGTTCTATTTTTCACTTGTACTTTCTCCTTTACTTTGTCATTCCACTAGCTTGTTACCATCTCTTTTCTCATCCCACTTGTTCTCCCACAGGTTTTCTCTGTTGCCTGCACCAATATTTTCTTAAATACTCCCCATTCTTCCTCCACTCCTTGAATCTCTCCCTTTGGAATTCCTCTCTTATCACCCGCTGGTACTCTTCTCTGACTGATAGTTCACTTAGTCTCCATACTTTTAACTTCTTCTCGGTATACTCGTTTCTTTTCTGTATACTTCTATCTATTTGGATACCTGCTACTAATAACCTATGATCTCCATCTAATCCCACACTTGGAATGACCTTTACATCCATCAGCTGCTTCTGCTTTTCTTTGCTCAAAACCACGTAATCTATTTGCGTTTTCTGCTCTCCGTTCCAGCTATACCTTGTAATCCTATATGGCTATTCCTTTTCTGGAACCATGTATTTCCTATAACAAGCCCGTTCCTATTACACAAGTCGAACAGCCTTTCTCCCTAGCTACATTTCTTTTTCCGTACCCATATTTTCCAATTACTTCCTCGTATCCATTCCTTTCATTGCCAACTTGCGCAAAAGTCTCTGAGCAGGATTACGTCCCTTCTTCCAATTAGTCCTTCCAGCTTTTCCTCAAACTTTTCTTTAGCTTCCAAATCACATCCTAGGTACTTGTGGGGCATATATTTGACATATGTCCCATTCCTCATGTTTGACTTTCATTCTTATCTTAAATCTTTATTATCCTATCTCCTTCTTCCTGTACTTCTATTACTTCTTCCTTCCATTTTGGGCTTACTATGATCCCCACTCCATTCCTCCTTGCTTCTTTATTTCCACTCCACCATAGTCTGTACCCACCATTGAGTTCTATCTTTCCTCCATCCTTCCACTTCACTTTGCTCAATCCCAGAATGTTGATCCCTCTTTCCATCATAACATCCACCACCCTCATTTATCTTACCGGAGAGGGTGATGACATTGATCGTCCGGTTCGTCCCTACTCTGATCATATCTTTCTTTTCTTCCAGTAGCACATTTCTTACTGATCCCCTGGTCGCCTGGCAACAGCGCGTCGCTTGCTGCAGGGGACGCCCCAGCCACTTTCCATACATATTAAGTTGTAAATCCATTGATTTATTTTTGGCAGATTATTTAGGAGACACTGGTCAGCCAACCCCCCCAACATATAACCAAATAAACTTTCAAAATAGGCGCCGTTCGCGGTGGGACATTAGTCGATTAGGGCTCTGGTCCGAAGCGTATGTCTACAAGAACATGGGTTTGAATCCCGCATAAACCATGTTTTTTTGTAATCCTTCCTTCGTCTCAAACAGCCTTGGTGCATTGTTATGAGACGTATACATAAATTACTTTTACGGTAAAATAAAAAATTGAGCTGATAAGTCTAGGCCTAGGCCAATCCATATGTTTGTCTATCCTTTTCGATTTAGTTCCGGTTAATTTAAATACTGAGATTAATAGAACATAACAATAGAATAAGCTTAAAAAAAGGCCTATCCTATACAATTTTAGGACTTATGTTCTTTATAACAAAATTAATAAATTAAAGCAATACTCAGGGTATTTTCAACACCCTTTTTAGCGGCAACAGTTAAAACATTAAACTCCCATCTCCTGGCCGCTAGGAGCTTAGTTAGGTATTATTATTATGCCTCCATCTCCTGGCCGCTAGGAGATGGAGTTTTATGTTTTAATTGTTGCCACTAGAAGGGTTTTGAAAATTCCCAAAGTATCGCTTTAATTATTAATTTTATCAGACGAGGGAGCGGAGCGACTGAGGAACAATTCAACTCAAACGAGCCTTCGTCGTGATTAATTTGTCTGTAGGTCCATCTGTCTGTCTGTCTAGTCCCATACGGCCGAACGGCCAAATAGATTGAGCTGAAATTTAAAAAACTGCTAACAAAATGAGAAAAGTCCGTTGCAATTTAAACCTACAAAGAATAATAAAATGGAAAACATACTGGAAATGTATAGTAGGCCTATTAATTTTAACGAGAACGGTTTTCTTTTTGAAGGTCATTTTTATCGAATCATTTTTGTCAGGCCGTGATTGAATGCAGTGACCAAGGTGTATCGAATCTTGCATGCCCAAGGTTTCCTTAAAGTCCGCTGGAAGATTGAGTAAACCTTGCCATCTTTGCTCGTATTTTGTACTGGCTATGTTTTCCATAGTATTGTAGGCCTATGCATTTCAAAACATGTTTTACAATTTTTTAAATACAATCCAGAAATTAGAAGATCTTTCCTGAAGGGGGGTTTGAACCTAGGTCTTCCACATTTCGGGTAGGCCTATAAAGGGCGCCTTAGCCAAATAGACTAGGAAAACGTCGTTGTTAGACGAGTGAATGAGTCATGTAGTGTGGAGTATCCGGGAACATTTTCATTTAAGTTTGATAATAATTATAAAGATATAATTAATAGGGTTTTGAGTGTCAACTGAGGCCATAATGCGCCACTCTAGCCTATGATAGGCTAGAGAATAGAGATACCTTAGGTAGGGGGAAGAAAGGGACATGATAAGTCCTAAAATTGTATTTACTTTTTGTTGCAGTTATTGGATGAGCAAAGCAAAGACTTCAATTTCACCAACCCCCAAAAAAATTTAGCTTGTTTTTTTCCCCCCTGTCTGTTTGTTTGCTTTCTACCGGGCAAACGGTATATGCAATCTTGATGAAAATTGGAGGGGACCTTCGAAATCTCTGAACTTAGACTTGTCACGTTTTTGGGTACAATCGAAGAATATAGAATATAGAAATATTTCTCATGAATATCGAACTTTTACGATTTTTTTCAATTTTTAATGCAATATTTTTGTGATATTTGGTCCGAGTCCAGGTCAACGGCTAATCCGATCTTGATGAAACTTTATGGGAACGTTTGAAATCACTAAAGTTAGATATGATGTGATTTTGGAGGCAATCGAATACATATTTCTAATGAATATCGTACTTTTACGATTTTTTTCGATTTTAAGTGCGATATTTTCGTGACATTTGGACCGATTCTGACCAAACAAGTGGGACTACAACGTTCATATTTTACATGGACATTAAGGTAATGGTGATGTATTGCTTTCTGAAAGAAAAAGTTGAAAAAGTTAGCTAGCATCCATAGAATAAAGGTTTTAATATGAGTTTTTTGAGGTTTATAATAACAATTAACAAGTAACAATAGAAACTTGACAACAATCACCTACAATGCATTCAAAAAGCACTTGCAAAGGAAAAGTGTTCCTACGCAAACTAAAAACTTAGATAAAAGCTCATCCATCAACGCGGCGGGACTTAAGCGTTATTCAGCAGACCCTACAGTAGGCCTACATTATAATTACAAACTCATGTTAACTGCAGATTGTCGATATCTGGCAGGTTCAAATTTCAGCAGCATTTTGAATTTAGTTTGGATAGATTATGATTGATAAATAATATGTGCATCTTTTTACTGCTTTTTAATTTAATAATGACTACTAGACCAGACCTTTGTTATTGCCATTTTCTTGCACACTAGACATATTAATGACAACGACCTTACCTAATGCTTTCCAGAACGCCTTGGACTTTTGTATCCAGCAGTTGGGTCAGGGGCAGTGGGTCCACATGTTTCCGGAGGGTAGGGTCAACATGGCGAAAGAGTTTCTCCGGCTGAAGTGGGGCGTGGGACGCCTGGTCTACGAGTCTCCCATCATTCCCCTTGTCATCCCCATGTGGCACATCGGAATGGATCAGATCCTACCCAACGAACCCCCGTACTACCTACGTACGCGTAACAAGGTCACTCTAAACTACGGCCAGCCGATCGACCTAAGCGCAATCGTTTCTCAGCTGAGATCAAGCCGTGCGACAGCACAAGAAGCGAGGAAGGCGATTACAGATAAGATTCAAGATGAGCTCTTGCTTCTCAAAGCCGAAACTGAGAAGTTACATCTCGTGTCGATGCAGTCTTGATACAGGGAATACCGCTACTCACAAAAGCGTCATAAACCTAAGCAGAATTAGTACCTTAATAAATGATTATAAAACACAAACTTGCTGTCAAATGCAACTTTTTGATATGCCTATTTAAGTACTTTTGTACAACAAATTACAACCTCATTACATAAATAAACATTAAAACGCTCTCTAGGAAAAAAGGTATTTTAAACTGTCACTGACGAGTACGATTTACAATAGGTAAGCCTTTTGTTATAACCAACAGTACAGTAGTATGTAGCGTGCTGATTCTAAGTCAGATCCGCAGATCCAAGGTCTGTAAGAGCTATATAATTTCAAAACTCAAATACCTATATACCGGTACATTTTCTGGGACTGGCAACTAATTTGTTTTCTAATATATTTCAAATGTAAACCAATCTACTATGGGCTGTATATCATATGATAATATGTACCGGTCAGTAGGCCTATTATATTATTTGCCTAATTGCTGATACCTTACTTAACAAATACACCACTGTCCAACATACTAGGCACCAGGGGCGGCTCGTGAATAAGTGCACAGGTGCACGCGCACCCCCAAATATCTGCGCGAACTAAATTTCAAATTTAAGGTTCGAAGCCAATCTCGTAATACCTATTCTCAATAAATCGTCGGATTGTTTGTATGGATATTTTGGCCGGCCCAGAGCAAGGCATATTTGGCAGGAGTCATTCTGCAGTAAGTGCCGCCACTGGGGTCGCACTCTACGAATGTGGGCTCAGCTTTACATCGTTTTCCACGGTCGGCCGGCAGAACGAGCCCGCAGGTTATTTCTTGAATTTAGCACGTCTGATATAGCCCGAGAAGTCGCACGAGCGAATGGGTCGAAACCCGTTATTCCCATTCAAACGCCTTGGTATTTTGCTCGCAGCATTCACTCACCCCACACTCCGTTCAGTAGCCAGTGAAAGTTGTTGGCGAAAGGGTTGGTGAAGTGAGATAAGCTGCAGTTTTCAAGTGAGCGAACAGTGTTAAAATTATTTTCGTGCCGTGAAGTGAAATTATAATATGACTTCGGTAAGAAGCGATCTAAAACTTAACAGTTTTTTAAAACGACCATTGGACGAACAATTAGAAATAAAATTACGAGGCCGACCAACCCCAAAATTAGAATTAATTCAAGTGTCAACATAGGCGCGTGTCGGAGGAGATGAAGGAACATTATTTGGGAGTGTAATACTTTAATCAAGCATATAATAACTAGAAGCTCAGTTGACGCGTTGATAAGAGCAGTGCTATAGTAACCCAATTGCACATTTTTAATTTTAAAATTGCGAGTTCGCTGTGACGGCCTGTTCCAATATATTATATTGCACTATTTGGGTAAACCGTGTGTAAACTTACTCGGGATAATCCCGCCATCTAGAGACCTTGACTCCTGGGAAACATTAAACTCTGTTGACAAATAATAGATGCTCCGAAAGTATTTGATTACTTCTGTGGAGGCTAGAAAACTTCGCGCGTCTTCCGTTGCCATGGTAACAGACTTGTTATAATGTAATTTCCATTTACACTACTTATCGGATCAATAATAACTATTCGTGCGGACGACATTCTAAATGATTTGGCCATCTCAGATTTTGTCGCCGGTTATTTTAAAAAAAACTTTCGATAACTTTAATGTAACTTTTTAACTTTTGAACATTTGCCACAAAACTAATGCATCAATCGAGAACGAAGCTTGCGGATGGCAAAATTTCAACTCGATCCGAGTCTCGTTCGAACGTTATGGCAGACATACAAACAAAAAACAAAAAAAAAAAAACAAACAAACAACAAAAAACAAAAGTGACTAATTTTCGCAGAGTCAAATGAAAGCTCGCTCGCTCGCTAATTAATTTTTTGGATTGTTTACAAATTAACAATTACACATAGGGAGTTGTTCCCGACCAATAAATTCGAAAAATTTTCTAAAGTCGTTTTCCGGGTACTTGAGCATTAGTATCTGAAAAAAATTTCGCCTCCGGCGGCTGGGGCTGCGCCCCAGACCCCTTGTTTCCCACAGAATAAAACTTTTAAATTATGTGCACCCCCAAAATAATAACTCACAAGCCGCCCCTGCTAGGCACACAGAGTCGATTCGTAAAGCCTGATTGAGACGATTCAATGTTTCCCTCAATCTTTTGATTTCAAGGGTTGAATTCAAGATCCATCCATTGAAGGTCTATTTACAGTAGTTTTTACACTGTTCAATGCATGGTTCAATGTATTGAATCTAGTCACAGCCATTTAAACATGACACCAGGGTTGGGTAACGACGCGTCGCAAATAATATTCGACACGTCGCGTTAAAAAAAGGGTAGACCTAGAATATGTCAAATATGTAGTAGAAAATTTGCGTCAAAAATTAAATAAGGAATATTAATGTATAGGTATAATTCAAATCCCAGCCTTATTTCATCAACCCTAAAAACAAATGAACTCAACATTATATTTTGAACTTTTAAGCAAGTGTTTGTACTTGTTACAAGACGAGCTGTGTAGATGAAAGTGCCCGAGGACTCCGCGGACTGCCGCTGATAAATGACCTTAAACTGTCCCCTGAAAGCACTTGCAGATATTGCGCACATGCATTATCTCACTAATTTCCTACGATGAATCAATAATTCATAGTAATAAAGAACTGGTAACAAAGAAAACCGTCATCTTCACAGGATACCACGGTCACCTGCTTTCCCGATCGTAAATATATGGACAAAGCCAAAAGCCTCCCCAGATCTTCTTCCTCGCGTTTCATTAACTAAAGTTCATCCCTAATTGTAAACTAATTTTATAGTAACATTTCTAGTTATAATTTACATATTGCCATTGTATGTAGGCTAAGATAACTAGATAAGCACAATGAAAAAGAAACAATCACACTAGTTTTGCTCAAAGTAACAATACACAATAGACCTACCTAAGCTCTTCCGCCCAGTAATTTGCGACTAATTAATGTCAAAGTGTAATATACGACGTGTATATTCGACACGTATAATAGTACAATACCTGTTTTTGATGTCGAGTATTATACCCACCCAACCCTGCATGACACCAACCATATCAAAACAGCTATGATTAGCCCTTTTTTTAATCTTTTCACTCACTCTACAGTAACTCCCATGGCTGGAGCAGTGAAGACATGATAACAATGAATTCTGATTGGCTGTTTTGCTTCAACCATGATCGAGAAATATGACGCTCTAAAACAAAATGAGTTAGTACATTCAATGGCAGTCAATGCCTCAAACAATGAAGTCAATGGGTTGAATTCAAGACCTTGAACCATCTAATGGTCAAAAATCTTTCAATTCAACCCTTGAATCAAAGGGATTGAAGGAAGCATTGAACCGTCTCAATCAGGCTTAAGTATCTAGACCTAAATATGCCATTAAATATGCAATTTGGTTGGCTTGTGAAATTAGGACCCAGTGTTGTTAAGTTTTACTTTTAAAAAGTACCCTAGCTGCTGTCTAGCATGCTACAGTTATCTTAAAGCTACTGGACCTTTAAAGTAGGTAGTGTAATTAGGTACTTGCAGTGTTGACTTGTATCTAGAATCTAGATACATTTTGTTTTCGTGTATCTATTAGCCTACCTATAGATAGTGTGTACCTAGGATCGTTTTAAATAAAAAAATTAAAGTACCGTATTTACATTTTTCAGATTGACTTACAAGATAATTTTCTTAAAAATTAAATAAAAAATAAATTTGTATGTACCTATTTATTTGTTACTTTTCAAGATGAATGAAATGAGACAGCTTTGATCAATGGTGAACTTTATGTAGGCCTAAGCCTGGTGGTGTATTTTGATTATTATGTACTGGTAGTTTAGTTATGTTTCTCTAATGTTTTGTTACAAATAAACATTAGGCCTGAATGAGCAGAAACTACCCAAATGGGAATATGTAGTGCTTGTTTAGGTTAGGTAAAGTAGATTTAGAGACTACTATATACGTATATAAGTACATTACTATGTATATAGTAGCCTACTGGTGTATATTTATTTTATTATTTATAATATTGATTTATAGTTTACTATAGTATTTAATTTTGAAGTCTTCAAAAACTTAAACCTGATGTACGGTACTTTCAAAATGCACATTTTTAAGTGATTGTATTAGTATTTAGTACGTTGTGCTTGGGCTCAATTGGGAAGTTTCATTAAATGGGTTATTTAACATTTTGCAACGTATGGCTACTACCAACATAGAATAGTAACTTTGGCAAGCTCAGTTTGTTAGTTTAGTTTGGAGAAGGGTTGACAGTTTGGGAAAGCATAGAGAACATAAAGTCCAGCCTGAGGGACTGAAGGTGACCAAACACCTGCTGATGACAACTGCAGCTAATTTAAAGTTGTTTGTTACTGCCTTTTCCACAGTATTGTCAGTTAGTTAGTTTGTTAGTTGTGTAATAAATCAATTACAATTTTTAGCAATCCTGAATTTTGGAGTCAAATTAGGCCTAGGCCTATACAAGCAGGTACCTACTGCACCTATACTTTTAGATGATGTGTTTTAACTTTTAACTCTGTTAACTTGTAAGTGAGAAACATCACCACATTGGTAAACTTTTTTATTCTACCTAATGCGATAAAACATGTCCGAGAGGATGTACTACAAATTTTCTCATGCATTGAGCTATCCCACTGCCAACACAAATAAAATGTGGCTGAATATGTATGGCATTGTCATATCAAGTTTATAAAATTGGTAACCAAACCATAATGGTTTTATTTGTGTATGTTCACCATTCATTGTGTGTGTTGCCCATTCACGACCAACTTAGCAGCTAACTTAACGTTTTGTCTTATGGAAAATAACATGGCTGTTCATCAGTAAACTTAGGTATAGGCCTACTTATTGTAGTCAAAAAGTTTGCTAACTTCAAACCTAATCCTTAAGAATTATCCAATCACTGAGTGCTTAGAGAAGAAAATATTTCAAATATGGATTCCAAGAAACAACAACAAAATTTGTTTGACAAAAATGCTGTTCATTTAATCAAAACCCCTGAGTAACACAAGAAGATTGTTAAGCGAGCGTTTCCATTTGACTGCCGGAAAAAATAGTCACTTTTTTTTTTTTTTTTGTATGTCTCGCCATAACGTTCGAACGGAGGCTCGGATCGAGTTGAAATTTGGACCATATCCGCAAGCTTCGATCTGGATTGAATGCCATTAGTTTTGTGGCAAAATCGTTCAAAAAGTTATAAAGTTACATTAAAGTTAATCGAAAGGTTTTTTAAAAACTAAACGGTGACAAAATCTGAGGTAGCCAAATCATTTTGAATGTCCGTCCGGTCACGAATATGTTAATTTTATTTTGATGCGATGAGTAGTGTAGATGGAAATTACATTTTAACAAAAGTAACGTTACCATGGCAACGAAAAGTCGTACGAAGCTGGAGCTTTTTTTGGCTCATGATAGCGGTTGCACGAAGATTCAGATCAGGTTGAAATTTGGACCATCAACAAATTGTATAGCACGTGCTCGCTTATCAACGCGTCCAACTGAGCGTTTTCCTAGAATATATATATATAATAAATTATATATATATATATATATATATATATATATGACATAATGAATTCTTTTGAGTTTCCAAATTAAAATAAGTTTTATTTTACTACCAACATTGCCAACGTGGTGTGTGTGTATATATATATATATATATATATATATACATATACATATAGACAGTTTTAAATTGGTGGCTGCATAGCTCAGTTGGTAAGAGCATAGCCCGGTAAGCTAAGGTCCCGGGTTCAAACCCCGGTGTAGTCACTTTTTTAATTTCTGTCTAAAGTACTTAGTACTTTCTATCTGTCTAACCTTGGCTTTATAGTAGGCGACTATGACGCTGTTATGTTAGTACTTTAGACAGAAATTAAAAAAGTGACTATACCGGGGATCGAACCCGGGACCTTGGCTTTCCGGGCCATGCTCTTACCAACTGAGCTATGCAGCCACCAATTTAATTCTGTCTTATTCTTGGTCTGTTTATACATTGTTAATAACGTGTGTAGAGCAGATTGCACTGCCTATTAGACTACATACGAAATTAACTGGAGAAATACAAACCATCTCTGTAACCCTAGAGTTGGGATATTTGATGTTTAACCTTGGTTTTATAGTAGGCGACTATGACGCTGTTATGTTAGTACTTTAGACAGAAATATATATATATATATAGGTCTATGCGAAAGAGATTGAAACCGAAAAACCGAGTACATTAATATATAAAAATAAATTATAAATGTTATTTGAAGGCAAAATATGAAATAGGATAGGATGCAAATGAATAATGTAATTTTAGGTTATCACTTCATCGCGAGTGAACTTTACCTCGGAAAAAGTCATCATGAACAGCCACCCAAAGTTCGAGGATAAGTTGGCAGCAAAAGTTGGTCGTGAATGAACCTTTAACATTTCTATGATAGATACATAGTAATGCATGCATGCGTTACTTGACAATATTACTATGACGGGCATTTCTACCAGTTCTCTCAATTTCTTTCTATCAGTCTTTCTTCATTAATTCTCCCATGATTTCCTTCTTTCTTTACTCGAGAGTACATTCTCTTGGCAGCATACCACACAACCATATACTCAAGTACTGTATGTAGAGGTAAGACTAGTATCTTGAAGGCTAAGTCAAAACTCCACAGCGAGTTTCTCCTAGAGCTGCGTTAAATTTAACGCCTTCCTATGTTTAACATGGTGGCGTTATCACATTTAACGCGGACCTTGGGGAATCACCCTGCTGGACCATTTTGTGAAGTTCATAAACTGTCAAACTTTCAACCGAAACTTATTGGTAGAGGTTCGACTTGAATCCGTTGCAAACCGGTTTACAGACCCATGCGAGTTCGGGGCAAGTGTACCCGTGGTAGCTGCCTATTGCACAAAAGGTTGATCTTAGTTGTTCATTAAACAAAAAATTATCTGAATGTACTTATAGAGAAATGAAAAAGTTTTCTTGTTGCCTGTTTTTTTATGTATAGTTTATTTATGTTATACCTTACCTCATTATGTTTTGATAAATATGTTTAAAAAAATAGATTTCTAATTGATTCATAACCTTCCAATTTAGACTCCTCCATTTAAACTCAACATTAGGCACGTGCCAAAAGTCAGCGGTTAAGTAATAGCTTGCTTGTTTAGAGGAAAAAATCTTTGCTGACTGTGCTTTTAAGCAATTCTATGTGCCCAGTGCAACATGCAGATTGATTTCGGGACAGTCCACTTACTAAGTAAATTCTGGCGCTAAATATTGACAAGCGGCTGTAAGCCAACCGTTGAATTTACAAGCGTTCAAAAAATAATAACTTTTAAACGTATCTGTGGCATGGTGTCAGCTTGATACAGGTCAAGTACTACTACTACTACTACTACTACTACTACTACTACCACCACCACCACCACCACCACCACTTTGTACTACGGTAAATAGGTAAATACATACTATTGTACTGCAATTTGCTCCATTTATCATATTAGGCAACTAATGCCACCAGACTAGAGGTGGTCGCGTGACATGTGACTTACGACTGTGATTGTGCGTGATAGTATAACTGTTGCCGTGTGTGACACTAAGTGCTCCAGCGTGGACCATGGAGCTTAGTCACCACCTGCGCTAAAATTTTGCCAGGGACATGTAGACGAGAAAGAAATAAAATAAACCAATAATCTTTTGAATTTTAATGTATGCCAATCACTTGTATTCATCTCTAGTCAATAATTTGTTTACTTCTTGAGCGTTATCACGCTTGTTAGCGAGTGCTAATACGAGTGCACTCATGTACGTGAACGTGCATAATATATACCTGGCAAATTTAACGTTACCTGTACGAGTGGTATAAACCATAGAGTTAATGGTGACTGCGTGAACAAAAAATGAGTTTATGTTGACGTTGCGTGACGTGAGTGAAAAATTGATCACGTGACCACCTCTACACCAGACCACCACTACTGAATAATATCTAGGCCATACCACCAAACAGGGTTATCATAAAAATATCACATCTGTTACATGCTAACTAAATGTAGTGTTGATCTGAAATACATATGCATGTTTTAATCGTCTTTGAGGCTTTTACGCTGTAAAAAATGTGTTTGTAACAAAATGACAAACATCAGTCAGGTCAAATAACTTAGTTTTATAATAGTGTTCTCTTCCGTTTCCGTGGACACTTGTTAGACATTTAAGTTCCAATGAAATATTACACCCACGTGTCAAACTTTCAAAAGATAATTCTATTTAGATTATTTGCAAAAATAACTTTGTGTAGCATCTAAATTTAAAAGTGTGCATAAGTGGATTAGCTAACTTTGGTGGTGCAAAGCTAAATGCAGCCTAGGTTAACTTTTTAATAAACTTGCTCCACATCCCCCAAAATGGAAAATAATGTAAATTTGTATTTTCGATTTTTAGGACCAGTACGAACCACTGAACCGATTCGTATAAAACCAAAGCTCGTAGCAGATCAAAAATTAACTTTTCAGCAAATTATATATTTCTGGGGGGGGGGGGGGGGGGGGGGGGGGTTAATTAGAAAATGATACTGGGCCGCACTAAGGATTGTCCCAAAGTGTGTTAGTAAAAAACTTGTAATACTTAATATCCTTGGTTATATGTGTATAGTATCACAGTTAGTAATGGCCATGACCATTGTGTGCAGAAAGTGGCCATTAAGGCTATTTGACCGCGTTTTTATATTTACCAAAATGTGCTACCAAGCCAAAATATAGTGAATGTCTTTGAAAAAACAGTTTTGATTATCTAATAAAAGCTAGGTTTCAAACGAAAAAAATTCGCAGGAAAAACAATTGTCAAAATAATCTTTGTTCTCTGTCAGCCTCTAAAAAACCAGTTGAAAATTAATGTCACAAAAACACAACTACAACTACCTATGCTGAACTTGAATGGTGTGTTTGTGCAAATTAAAGTTTAAAATTATTTTGAAGAAATGATTCTTGCCGTGTGCCCGATCAGAAAAATTTGAAAAAAATAGTTTTGATTTTCTAAAAGAGCCAGGTTTCAAGCCATTCATTATATTTTGACTTGGTAGTATGTTTGGGAAAATAGAAAAACGCTCAAGTCCCGCCGCGTTGTTGGATGAGCGTAATTGGTGCATTGAGCTGCCATGTGTTATGCAAATTTTCTGTTGTTCTGTGGAAAAATCATTATTAAATTGAATTTTTTTTAAATTAAATAAAATAAAATAAAAAATTAACTTTATTTTTTTAATTTTTTTAATAAATCGTAATTGTTTAAAAAAAATGTAAAATTGAAATTTGTATAAGAAATAATTTCTCGATTGTGCTCAAATTTAACAATAATATATTAATTCATAAAATTAAGGTTCTGCGAAAAAATTATTTCAATCGGATAAAGCATGTAGGTGTTATCAGTCAAAGAATTGTTTAAAAAATGAAAAAAACCGTAAAATTTCGATTTTTATGATAAATATTTTTTCAATTGCGCTCAAATTTCACAAGAATATCTTAATTCATATAATAAAGGTTCTGTGCAAAAATCATTAAAATCGGATAAAGCATGTAGGTGTTATAAGTCGAAGAAATGTTTTAAAAATCGAAAAAAATCGTAAAATTGCGATTTTCATGAGAAAAAATATTCCGATTGCGCTCAAAAACGTGGCAGTTCTAAGTTCAGAGATTTCGAAGGCCTGCATAAAATTTCATCGCATTTGGAGTATCGGTTTAGCCGGAATCGTGTGGACAAACAGACAAAAATACAAAAAGAAAAAAAGAAAAAAAAAAAAAAAAAAAAACATTCCGGATTTTTTTCTCCAGTGTAGTAGAATGGAATCTTCGCTTCGCTCGCTACGCTCGCTACGCTCATCCAAAAATAGAAAAAACAAGGTCGAATAGCCTTAAGTGAGGAATTTAATGAAGTGTTTCAGCAAACATATAACACCTCATTGCATTAATGTTTATTTATACATATTCAATTCATACATCATATTCATAACATAATATTTGTATGCTCACTTTCTAAAATAATCATATTTACAAATCAATTTATAAATGTTTATACTGTGGTAATATGTAGTGTACCGATACATATTTGGTAATGAAAGAAAGAATGACAAAAATTAAAAACCTATCTATACAATTTGGATTCATGGAATTTTGTGAACATTTCCTATCCATGGTCCCATAGAAAACCAACATGACTAGTCATTAGGCCATATTGCCATTTACCTTGTTCACACTTGATAAAGCTGACTGCATTAGCTCAATAAGTTCTCGAGATTGGACTATACCTCTTCATGTGAGAGAATCTAAATGCTACCAGAAATAATAAGTATGAACAGGACACAGCTTGTAAGAAGCATTCAAATTAAACTGTTGGTCTCCATACTAAGAAGACAAATGCAATCATTCAAAGATAAGGAATAGGGTATTGCAACAATAAATAGAAACCTAAGTCAGTTTTTAATATGAACACCCAACTTGAGTGAAATGCAAGTATGCAAAAATTCATGCCGGTGCAGTCTAGTGTCTAGTCTTTTGATATGGTAGGTCATGTGACAGCAAGTGTTGGGCCAGAATATACAAAATGTAAAACAAATTTTAGCAAGATAACTTCTGTACATAATTACAACAAAATTATACCTTTCTTGTTAATGTTTGACGATTTGATGATATGTCTGCATTCTGCAGTATTCTAGTCATTGACAAAGATAGGAACAAAATTATAGCAACCTGTAATGGCAGCTAGTGCACCATCAACTATCAAGGCAACATAGAGACTAGTTGAGGAAACATTATGAAGAAATAGCATTGAGAAAAGAAGAATAAAATAAAAATATACGACTGAGAAAGTGATTTTGCAGTTGCGCAGCTCAAGACACTGAGGGAGTGTATGAGGTGAATGGTCAACAAGGTAAAATAGCAGGTGAGTAAACGTACAAGCTTTGTATAAAAAAGAAAACAAACACGGACACTTGTGAATCGAGTACAGTTACACCAGTTAGATGGTTAACATTTTATTTATTTACTTGTATTATTATTAGTATATCTATCTTATTCTTAGGTTTGCAGTACATACAACACAACATTATAGATAGACTCGTAGTATTAATATATAATTTAATTTAATATATCATATGTAGTTATATATGTATCACATAAATGGTATTATCTCACAAGGCAAAGTTATCCACCACTTTACTTGGCACTCACATTCATTATATACTTACAACATTTATATTCATTCTAATTCAAATGTAATAACTATAAGTAATAAGGAAACAAAACACTGCTTTGAAATACGTCGTTGTGGCTATGTGACCGAACATTATTCTAGTGTAGTCGTCGCAAACTCCAAAAGACGTGGTGTAGTATATGGGTATTTGTTTATTTAATTCATATTTAAAATAGGGTGTCCATCCATAAAAATAATAGAGTATAAATGTTTAGTATATGGAGCAAGCGTTAAAGAAAATTATCGCTTGAAAATTAAAACTGAAAGCTGAATAGCAGTTAAATTAAAACACATTTCTTGGAAACAATGTTTCAAGTTTCACGATCATATAACAACGGAGATTTATTCAATGTTCCTTCCTTTAATAAAGAAAATATCGTCCTAAAGGAAACATGCTGAATTTACCACTATTTACAGATACGTACGTGTGCTTTGTTAAATTAGCTCTTTCCTAACTTTATACATGTCGGGCCCACTAAAATGCATACAAGTGCATTTTTGTGGAGGGCATTCACTAAACCTTTCATCTAGATAGAAATAAGTACGTACCTGTTTGCCAAAAATGAGCAAACAAACACGCACAGAAAAATATACACATGTGCGTGCCCTCTCTCTTAGGAGAACTTTATTCATGCCATGTACTGGATCAAAGTGAAATAAATTCATATTTAGAGTCCACCCACTCAGTCATATAACTGATTTTCAGAGGGGGACAGTAAACCAAAGCGACCAAGTCAACCCTGTATGTCCCGACGCAATCGACGAGCAAGTGATAACCAACCAAAGATCGATATTTTTTTATAGGAAATATAGCAATGAGTAGTATGGACAGTGCGAACACCCGCAAAAGATAATGATTATGAAAATATGTCTACTCGCAATTCATTCAATAACAATACATTAAGAAGAACATTGTTTCTCTAGGTTCTGAATTCCATGCTGTAACTAAAATGGTTCATCAAAACAATTTGTTTTTACTTATAAGTTTAAAATGTGCGGTATGAAAAATTATATGAAGTGAATTAAGATATACAATAAATATAAATAAAATATGATAAAGGTGTAAAACATAGTTGACCGGGCTCTTGGGATATGAATACGATTCATTTTGACTTCCATTTTATCTTGCCGGTTTTTCACTATTCAAATATGGACACCCTAAAGAATAGATACATATTTTATTACATAACATTATGGTAGGGTAGGGACAATTTCAATTTTATATAATTTCCTACATAGCACGTACAATAATATTTTACAAGTGGATAGGTGCCATGCTTAACAAATGTACAACTAATACCCCATTTATATTACTATCTTTCAACGCGGGTTGATAGGTGAGTCATTATTTAAACGCAACAACGGTTGAGATTTTATCTTGCCTTCTATACGAGTTCCAACCCAAACCACTTTGAACACTAGTAATAAAAACAGGGTCTAAGAAAGGATTCATTTAGGTTATTAGTGTGTACTACTACCTTAAAAACAACACAATAATAACACTTCAATCATTCTAGAGTACAGAATAGAGCTCAGAAAAATTCATAAGCAAAGAGGATGGATGCAACCACTTCTTATCACATATGAATGAGTTACTTTATATTCAAGAAATCTAAAGTTTTTTCACCACAGGTACTAATACTGTGGAATGCACACGTTGGTACAACATCATCACATTAAGCTGGCAAAAAGTCCTATTAAAAAGTAGGTAAATATGTGCCACAAAAGTCCTATTTAAATACACATTAATATACACCAAACACTGATCAAGCCCGTATATATTAGGTACCAGCCATGCCATGAGGCGTTACAATGAATTCCTTTATGATGAGTGACTTTGCATCCAGGTAGAAATAAAGTACTGTATTGTCCTGAATATAAGCCTACCCTTTTTCTTTTTTCATAATTTTAAGTCTCAAAAGTCCCTTACCAGCTTATATATATGCATGCTTATGCATGTTTTTTTTTTATATTTCAACAAGAAAAGTTAGGGGGTCGGATTATATTCAGGTTCGGCCTATATTCGGCACAATACGGTAACATTAACAGAAGGCCTTAGGGATGGGTTTAGTTTCCTAAACGTTTAACCCCTTGAAACTTTTGCATTTAACGTTTTAAAGCCCTATTTTCTAATATATATATATAAATTTTAGATAGGCGGAGGCCTAGGTTTTACAACAAAATTTGTAATTTTCTACTTATGACCGGCCGACGAATAATTAACAAAGGTTTTATTCTCACACTCGCAATTAATGACCCGGCACTTCCACCATGTGTAACAGTCAAGATGCCTTAATACAGCCTGGGACCCGGCACCTCCAACAAAATTAAGAACTTTGAGAAAATTATTGGCCTAATTTGTTAGCCTGTGTTTGTGTGCTCCAAAAGTGATAACAATAAAATTCAATAAAAAATAAAAAATATACTATCACGTTTATGTATAACTCTATAAACGTTTAAACTCTACTTGCTCGTTTCCCTACTAGGTCCCACTATTTATAACAATATCTCAAATCTCTTAAAGTAGCTCGTGATAACTGTTTGTAACAAAGGTAGTTTTGTGCAAACGGATGCTCACACCGTATATTCTCTCATCCGGATTCCCATATATTTCTCATCAATCAACATATTATGATATTATATACTGTGAGAAACCAATTACGTATCAATCAGTCAGGAGCGTCACTAGAGATTGGACAATGGGGGGGCGCAAGTACTTTCGTGGGAAAGGGAGTAAACACGGGGGGTATGGGGGGCTCCGCGCCCCATAAATAGCGCCGCAGGCGAAAATTTTGAAAATCAGGTTTTTTGAGTACATTTGGTGCGTTTTAGAAAAAAGCGTTAGGCTGAATGCAATACCAAAACATTGTAGTTTGTGTGCGTCAATTTGTTTTGTCGTCATGTTGAGCTTAACAATTCACAGCATACATAGCAACATAATAACGTTTGATCTTATTTTCAATTTAGAGACACATTTATTTGTTACTGATGATTTCTGACAATACAAGGGAAAGATTCAAATGATCGAATTTAGGGCGGGGCTCTGAGAGGCTTGTCCCTATATATTTTTTCAATTACAAGGTAATTTTGATGCAAATCAGTGCGCAACGCAGTAGAAAACTATTTATTATTGTTCTATAAATAAATTTGCCATTTTTATTGGACTCGGACAAAAAAAGGAAATGAAACACTTCACAATTAGACAATTTAATTGTCGTAGGAATTAATTCCAAACTACTAGCAAAAATAACATTAACAATTTTTTTTTAATTTAGTGTCTTTTAATAAGAAATTAGTCAAATTACCCACCGGTATATCATAAGTTTAATAAAGTAATGATTATCAAATTATTTTAAGTGGTGATAATTCGCGTAAAGTGCAGGTGTGACTGTGGGTTGTTAATTGAAAAAAAAGTAAAACAAGGAAATTATTGGGGGGGCGCGGATTGCGATTGGCGGGGGCGCACGTCCCCCCCAAACCCCCCTAGTGACGCCACTGCAATCAGTGTATCAGATATATCAGTGCCTTCTGCTAGCCTCATACACTCGCCATGCCTATAGTTCAATGTTTTGTGCCATCCCTCAACTCTGCAGATACCTAAAGTAAAGTTTTATTGTGCAAGTTGCAGTGGTTAAGATTAAGAATATTAGTTTATGGTGTCGAGATGTTTTTGTAGGTAAAGCAAAATGTTATGAAAATTAATACATTCAAATAATGATTTTTATCACTGACAAAATGATCTGCATTAAAGAGTTTCTTAAAAGATTTCACTTCATTATTCAGATAATAATTACCAAAAATGTATTGAAACATAGATCAGTGGAAGTTGTCGGTTGTTGGCTTTTTACAACTGCCCAACATGAAAACTTAAACAACACTACACCTCCCAGAACAAACTACAGGAACAATCATTTTTTCTCAAGCATGCGTTTGTTATTTTAGTTTTCATGTAAGGCAGTTAAAAAATGGACAACCTACAACTTCGATTCATCTGTGTTACATTACAACACAATTGTCATTTATTTTTGTATGTGAACTGGGGAAATTTACATAGCACACGAGTCCCATTGAATGTCTGGTGAATACTCTTAAGAAGTCTGTCTATGAGTAAGAGACTTACTGTAATTGTTAGTCGCTGGGTATGTAGGATGATTAAGACAGAGATTTAAAGAAGCCTGTCTCACTAGCAAGATAGTTAATTATTCAAACTACATGAGAGTGCACATATATATACGTGTATATACTATATACATTGTACAGAAACTATGGTGTATATAAGTACTTTAGACAAAAATTAAAAAAGTGACTACACCGGGGATCGAACCCGGGACCTTGGCTTTCCGGGCCATGCTCTTACCAACTGAGCTATGCAGCCACCAATTTAATATTGTCTAATTCTTGGTCTGTTTATACATTGTTAATAACGTGTGTAGAGCAGATTGCACTGCCTATTAGACTACATACAAAATTAACTGTTTGATGGTTTGATCCCTGGTGTAGTCACTTTTTTAATTTCTGTCTAAAGTGCTTACATATCAGCGTCATAGTCGCCTACTATAAAACCAAGGTTTAACATATATTAGTACTTTAGACAGAAATTAAAAAAGTACACCATAGTTTCTGTGTGCAATGTGTGTGTTGATTCAAAATAAGAAACTAATACAACAGGTAAAATGACCGCTAAATGATAAAATTTAAAAATACACATTATAGTAGCATTGGACTTTTGCACTGTTCTTGTGGTAATATTTGTATTTAAATTTGTATTTACAAAACAAAGCCTAAAAGCATAATTTTTAACCATTCAATTAGATCCTTTGTCATTTTACTTCCCCATCTCTTGTTCTATAGCCAACGAATGGCCGTAGTATCAATATGTGAACATGTCAAAGGTGATATGCTATTTGCCATTGGAGATGGCATGGCCTAGCGAGTTACCTCGCACCGCCAACAACACTTGGGGCAACATGGGGGCTAAAACGTTCAAAGCTTCCACCCAATTTCCCTGTATGTATCCGCATCTGGTGAAGAACTCGGGGTTTGCTGCTTGGCCTGTCTTGAGGTGTCCATGGCACCCTGCTTCTTCTCACACACAAATTTCACTAGGAGGTGCAACAGCTTGGCAATGTTGTACGACTTAAATATCTGCCCCTGGTTGGCTGTGCCGTACCCGTTACATGTTATAGTACTCACTTTACCATCATCCTTGTATTTGTGAGCAAAATCAAGGCGCACACCAATAGGAGCTTGTGCTTGTGTAGAAGTTCTTGCCATACAAGTGCATGGATCCTCTCTCCCCTGGGATTTCTCTGTTCTCTTCCCAGATAGCTTGGCCAGGATGTTGCGCACAGTGTATCCCATCATCAAGCACAAAGCGTGACACCTTTCATCCTGTCACTATGCTGTTGCTGTCCTTCATCATTGCCCTCATTTCCGTAGTGATCATGTCCAATGTAGAGATGCAAGAAGCATCAGACTTGCTTTGCCTGGTACATAGAGGAAAGGGTTTGCTCCATCCTCAAGACCGTGAGCATAGAACGGTAATACGCAGGGCCATCGCTTGATGAGTTACTAATACTGCGGGACTGTCATCCTCAATGTTGTACATCTTGTAAGTCAAAAAAGTAATTGTAGCTTCTGTTTGTAGTTTGTACCAAAGGACTTGATATAAAGCCACATTTCCTTGAAATCATATTGGTGGTTAGTCATGGGCAACTAACAATTAATTTCTCCACATTTCACATTTTAAAATTATTTTCAAGAATCTTTCCCACGCTCAAAAGGAATTACCGGAACATTAATATTGTCACAAGGACAGTGCATAAGTCCAAAAATACCTACTATGCATAAGTATGATATGAATAATTTGAGCCGGATTTGGGGAGATGGTGATAAGAAAGGGTTGCTTAAAGAGTACATTCATTAAATAGAGCTAATTAAAATTATACAATTACAACACATAAAATTCACTATGACAAAGGAAAAGGAATGACTGAAGTACAATAGAAAAACAAATACAGTACCATACAAATGTGAAATAATTAATACATGGCTCTTGTAGGCTCTTTGCTAAGGCTTAAATAGAAAGAAGTAGTACAATATTTGTGGCACTTGCTTAAAAGTTAAAATGCCTCAAATAGCAGACACATGCATAAATGCAGCAATCCCCTTTAATTCAAAGTCAGTTAATTAATAAAATATATAAACTGTTTAAAAAAATTATGACTGATGACTAGGTACTAGTAGGTGTACCGGTAGCATGTTTGGTATACTATATGTACGCACCTACATCATACTCACTTGAAATATATTTCTCTTGATTACGTAACAATTTTGCAATTCAAACTGGAGTTTTAAGGTTCCCATGCAATTTGAATTAAATGGAGATTACTGTATGAAATACTAGTTACATTGACCATCAAGAAAAGAAAGCCAAATCCCAAACACTTTTGCTACATGAAGCACGAAGCTTGTAAACCCTGTGATGACGCTGCTGGATGGAGAAGACTCACGGTGCCGCCGTCTGGCGCAACGCGGACTTGTTGAAATTACAAATGGAGCCGAGCAAAGCTGACCGTGCGGGGGGAACGCTCGCCGATGCGGGGGGCGATTCCCATGATGTTGGGGGGAGAGGGGGGGCGGGTGACACATCACTGACACCTGAACACAGAGAAGCATATACAGACCCATTAGGCCTATGGTGAAGGGCGTTCGATCATTAGATCGATCAATCGATCGATCTTTGAAGATATCGAACCCCGGTCTCCCAACTACTGGTCAGGTGTTTTACCCCTAGACTACAGAGACGATTAACTTCATAAATCTGGATTGGAGGTACATTGTAGATAGATCTGAAAAGATTGGATCAGTGCTGTAACGATTCTGCTGCCTTTGAAACTAAACATGATTAGGTAATGCCATTTTACCTAACGCAGGTATGATCGAGGGTTTATTTATCTATTTCATTGATCGGGAAACACTCCCCTAGGTGTAACTAGGAAAACGCTTAAGTCCCGCCGCGTTGTTGGATGAGCGTAATTGGTGCGTTGAGCTGCCATGTGTTATGCGGATTTTCTGTTGTTCTGTGAAAAAATCATTACTAAATTGAAATTTTTTAAAAATTAAATTAAATTAAATAAAAAATTAAATTAAATTTTAATTTTTTTTAATAAATCGTAATTTTAAAAAAGGAAAAAATCGTAATATTGAAATTTTCATAAGAGATAATTATTCGATTGCCCACAAATTTTACACGAATATATTAATTCATAAAATTAAGGTTCTGTGAAAAAATCATTAGAATAGGATAAAGCATGTAGGTGTTATAAGTCAAAGAATTGTTTTAAAAAAGAAAAAAAACGTAAAATTTCGATTTTCATGAAAAATAGTTTTTCGATTGCGCTCAAATTTCACACGAATACCTAAATTCATAAAATTAAGGTTCTGTGAAAAAATCATTAAAATCGGATAAAGCATGTAGGTGTTATAAGCTGAAGAATTTTTTTAAAAATCGTAAAAAATCGTAAAATTGCGATTTTAATGAGAAATCATTTTTCGATTGCGCTCAAAAACGTGGCAGTTCTTGGTTCAGAGATTTCGAAGGCCTCCATAAAATTTCATCGCAATTGGAGTATCGGTTTAGTCGGAATCGTGCTAACAAACACACAATAATAATAATAATAAAAAAAACATTCCTGATTTTTTTCTCCAGTGTAGTGAAATGGAATCTTCGCTTCGCTCCTCCAATTAATTACTATATGGAAATCAATCCAAAAATTACAAAACCCATCTCAGCTCTCAGCTCAGGTGAATTTTGTAATTTCCCAATTGCCGGTCGGGTGTTTTACTACTAAGCTACCGAGACGGTTCGATACCCCGCTGAGAAGGATTTTTTTAAATTTCTAGATTGATTTCCATGTAGTACGTAATAATCAATTATACCTATGGGAGTGTTTCCCGATAAATGAAATTGAGAAATAAACTATTTTTACTTTTAGCATTATGCTACCAGTAGCTATTTTAGTGCTATCAATTAGAAAAAAATATTTTTTGGTAATACTCAAAACTTATCCAAAGTTCCACAAATTTGGCACCATGTCAATTTGAACATATTTAGCATTAGTCTGTTAAAACTTATTTCACAGGCCTCTAATAATAGTGATAAAGGCCACAATTTGGTTGAAAAGTATCAGCAATTTTGTCACTGTATTTGTGCCTGTGCGACCCATCTAACGTAAGGTGTACCTTTCTCTCCACTGAAACACGTTTATTCATGTTTCTAGTGTAATAAAATATCAGTTAGGCTTATAGTATCAATTTTATTAGCTACTTCTTGTGCACTGTGTATAAATAAATAAATTTTAAATTGTATTTAGAGTCTATCCACTCAGTTGTATAACTGATTTTCAGTGGAGGACTTTAAATCAAAGCGACTAAGCCAACCCTGTAGGCCCCGACGCAATCGACGAGTGAGCGATAACCAACCAAAGATCGATATTTTTAATAGGAAAATATAGCAATCAGTGGTATGGACAGTGCGAACACCCGTGAATCAACGCCAGAATCAACAAGGCCGATTCAGAACAACTCTGAATTTACTATGTGCTTCGTTGCTACGACGGCTCCAAAGTCACCGTTTACAAACTCCTAAGATACGAACTGATGGACTTAAGTCCAAATCAGAAGTTAAAAAACTACTGACTTTAGCAGGAATCGAACCCTGGACCTTCTGCATTGGAAGCAGATACGCTAACAACTAGACCAACGAGCCACACTCAAAACTCAAAACATAATATGTATATTATGTATCGTCTAATCAGTTACAGTTACATATATTATCGATTATTAGTAGGGATGTGCAGGTAGTGGTTTTTGAACTCGGGTCGGGCTCGGGTCGGGTAATTGAAAGTACCCTCGGGCTCGGGTAATTGAAGTACCCTCGGGCTCGGGTCGGGCTCGGGTAGTGAAATTTTTTTTTATTTGTGAATTCATTAAAAAAAAAAATACAAAACAGTTTTGCATTGGTTGCAGGTAGCCACTCTGGGCTGTATTGACACGAAGAACATCCAAATCGGCGTCTTATGAACTTTTGCTTGAGTATGCCTAGGCCTAGGCCTAGTACAGTGAAACCTCGCTATTATCGTTTTCCTGCATCAATCGTTCGTTATTCTCGGAAATAATATCGTAACGATCGTTTTCTAATATTTCCGATACGAAAACCCCAAGAAAAACCGATGCGATCGCGTATTTTTCTCTTCCGGCCGACGAAATCATCATCATGCGTTTGTACCAGCCATGCATCTGACGAAATCGCGCGTTTGCACCAGCCTTTCGGTCTGACTCCGCCCAACGCTCTGCTGCGCGCAACGATGCGCACTAGATCGGACTTGTTCTAGGCCTGCCGCCTAGGCATTAGACGATGTTTATTAGCGTTGTTTCTTTTTCACCATTCGCCTACGTACGTAATATTCAACTTGCTTTATGCCGTTATTAGCGTTGAATAACCAGAAGACGAGTAATGAGTAATGACGGTCAGTAGGGCCTATTACTTTAGCGCGGACAGCGCCGGAAGAGCCAAGGACACAGCATCATAGCATAGCCGCGCCCACGTCGTAGCGATTGGTCCGCTCCGACGTCAGCTGTTCGTTTGGCGTCTGAGCGGGAGGTTTAAAAGGAGCAGATTGGCGTGTTTCTTTATTACTTCTACCCGACCCGACTTTTTCGGGTAGGAATTGACGGCCCGACCCGAGGTCGGGTAATTTTACCTACCCCAAAATTACCCGTTTTTCGGGTACCCGCACATCCCTAATTATTAGTTATTACTTAATTTTAACATATTATTATTATCGATTAGTCGAACTTGCAATCGATCATTTCCATTAACGACCAAGGACAGCTGGTCTGGCTTCACTTCACACACTTTGCATTGTGTATCTAATCGCGACAACAGATGATATTATAGTCACTTGAAATCTAAAATCTGACTCTCTGACCAGTCTTCCGGTGCACGTGTAACTACACAAATACCTTTATGCGTAACCATACTTGTGTTGGCACAGCTAACGAATTCAGTCTCGTACGGAATGGTAAACAAGGCATCAGCAAAGAACATTCTAGAACAATCCTTCATGCGACGTAATAGTGTGACAACGTACACGTGCAAGTGGCAGATCGATCGAGAAAACGATAAATATTCACCGTGAGCAGATGTTTGACAATAGATGTCTACACTTGTAGGCCTAGGCCTGCCATATCTGCACCAAAGGCCTACTATATAGGTAGGCCTACCCGTATTTACTTGATTATAGGCCACCATCAAGTAAAAGCCGCACACTTATTTTAACCACTCAAATTTCAAAGAGTAGACCTAGGACATAAATACCATTTACAAATGGCTTCACACAATGACAGCACCCCACTTTTTGAACTTGATAATTTTAAATATACTCAAAGCCTATGCTCGCATAAATACAGTATTTAGTTCAATCTACAAACTTACAGGAACTTTAAGCAATACCAGTCTACGAAAACTGCGTTCAACAGGCCTACGAAAGGCCCAAGGATTGACGTCACAAACCAAGGACTTGTACCTCAGCACATAACCTCACTTCAATGCTTCGCTTTGCACAAACAACACAACAAACCGCAACGTATTAAGTAAATCTGCGGGTGTTCTTTACTTAAGGCCTATTAAATATAAAAGTGATAAGACAATTTCATTAAAAACCATTTCTACAAATTAAAGGGAAACCATTAATTGCACTGCTTAAGGCTATTCGACCGCGTTTTTCTTTTTTCCCAAATATGCTACCAAGTCAAAATATAGTGAATGGCTTCAAAACCTGGCACTATTAGAAAATCAAAACTATTTTTTTATAAAAATTTTTGATCGGGCACACGGTCAATATCGTCTCTTCAAAATAATTTCAAACTTCAATTTTCCCAAGCTAGGGATGGGACATTTAAACGTTTAGTGGACGGCTAGATGTTATCAAATTCGCAAAACGTTTTGTAAAAAAAAAAAAAAATTTAATGAAATGTTAATTTGTTTTTTGGAGTCTACACAAACACGGGCTAACAGATTAGGCCAATAGTTTTCTAAAAATGCTCAATTTTGATGGAGGTGCCGGGTCCGAGGCTGTATTAAGATCTTGTCTGTTACACTTGGTGGAAGTGCCGGGTCATTAAATGCAAGAGTGAGAATAAAATCGTTGTTAATTATTCGTCGGCCGGTCATAAGTACAAAATTACGATTTTTGCCTACCTAAATTTCTAAAAAAAAAAAAAAAATGTGTTTGGAACGTTTAAACGCGATTCGTTCAAGGGGTTAAACGTTTACGAAATTAAACGCTTTTTCCCATCCCTAGCCCAAGCACACCATTCAAATGTAGGTAGTTGTGTTTTTGTGACATTAATTTTCAATTGGTTTTCTAGAGGCTGACTGATAGATTTTTTTTTTTACAATTGTACCGATTTGTACTACCGCCAAACGGAAAAATTCGCAGGAAAGACAATTGTTTAAAAAAAATCTCTCTCAGCCTTTAGAAAACCGGTTTAAAATTAATGTCACAAAAACACAACTACCTATGTTGAATGGTGTGCTCAGCCGAATTGAAGTTTGAAATTATTTTGAAGTGGCAATATTAGCCGTGTGCCCTATCAGAAAAATTAAAAAAAAAGTTTTGAATTTCTAAAAGAGCCAGGTTTCAAAGCAATTCACTATATTTTGTCTAGGTAGCATATTTTGGAAAATATAAAAACGCGGTCGAATAGCCTTAATTTCTATTAATTGATAAATTTATTTTTTTCGTTGGCACGGCCCAGTGACCAGGCCAAGAGCCAAGTTTCAGTGAAAATCGCACGACCTAGGTAGGCCTAATTACTTTTTGTAATGAAACCAAGTAGGTCCACTCACCGATGGGGGGCGTGACTGTTCCAGCGGAGGTGGCGGTGCTTGTGCTGGCGGGGCTCTCGGAGCGTTCGGGCGACTTGCCGTTAACAGACAGCTGCTGCTGCTGCGGCTGGTCTTGTTGGACTTGTTTCTGCTGTCTCTGCAACATGAATTATACATATATACAAAAATGAAGAAAAGGGAGAATTATTAAGCAATTTACAAAGTTCTACGATCACAATTGCCACCATTGAAAAAATTCATTCATACTGATCTGGCTATGCAAATGTAATTAACTTTTACTTATTTTCCTCAATTGTGCCTCTCTGAGCAAAATAAAAGTGAGTTTGTGTTCAACCACATTCATGCAACACTTTTCCTAATACTGTACTGTATGTAAACACTTAAACTAGACTAACATGGAATATTACCTAAGCTAAATGTGGACATTTCCAAAGAAAAGGATACATTTTTGTTTCTAATGTTTAGAATGGGCAAATTTAAAATGGTATTTTAAATTTATAAATACATGACTTATACTTACAAGTTTTCTTTTTTGTTGTTCTCCTTCGGAACTTAGACGCGTCTGAACTTTGATGAGCCTTTTCTGATGCCTAATCTAAACACAAACAGCAGTCACATAGTTAGGGCACATACCATTTAGTAATTTATTTTTGATGTTTTTACCTGAATCAAACAACAAAATAAACCATAAAGACATATGTTGGAATAAGCAATTTCTCCTCTAGGTTACAGCGGGTAAAAATTCAAATATCCACCGCCTTGCTGATTACCGCACGTAACCGGATGACTCCTACATACAGTTGGCTGTAAAGTGGGTGGTCATGTTTTCCGGTCTAGCCTAAGTTAGATCGTTGGATGCTGTCAATAATTGTATCTTTGCTCTGTGACTCTGTATGTGAAACATGTAATGTGGCTGGCTATACAATAAATAACTGAATACGCAACGGATAAGGTAATTCATTGTAATTAGTGAACACTCAAGAACATCAACACAGAGGTGGAATTCCTTACCAACTAGCTTGAAAACTGAAAACTCTCCAATTAAGTATACATGCTAAAAAATATTATTTGTGAATTTAAAACGTTCTTTTAGGAAACCCGATGCAAATAAGATAGCACACTTCTATTGGTTTAATTTAATTGGGCCATCAAATTCCAACTCGCAACCTTCTCGTGGTTTGGCCCGTGAGTAGGGGAGTTTCACTCCCTAAAACTAATGGCGAGCTCTGGGTCGTCGTCGGGGGACTTTCCCCTTCCCTTTGACTACCTCCCGACGGCGACGACAATAACACGGACGAATGATGACACAGACGGAGATGACCACGACGTGGGGGATTCCCCGCTCTCCCCATACGCTTGTGGCTGGTTCTGACCAGCACAGGCCTGTCCACCCCTTGTCTCCCCGCGTCATCCCTTACGTCCCTCCCTTCGTCTCGATTAGCCAAGTTGCATAAATATGAGACGTTAAGCAATTATCCAATCAATCAATCAATCAATCAATCAGTATTGTAATTTGTAACCTTATGATCAGACGTAGGTGTACAAAGAAAAAATGTATATAAAATCATATTACTAACTTGGCAATAGATTTATATTAGATATAGATTAGTATTCGCATTTATTGGATGAATTGTTAAAATTGTATGTTCTCTATGAAATATTTAATACTAAGCAAGAAATAATTATTGTTATATTCAATTTAAATAGAATCTTAATTTAATATAAGGACATCAAGTAGGAGTGTATCATAACATGTAACTTTATTAAAATGTATTGTACTACTAACTACTTTCAAGAAACCCTAATAAATAAATAAATAAATAAATAAATAAATAAATGTTAAACCAATAATTTTGATATCACATGAAAGTTTTTTCGACATTGACATTTAGGAAAAAAATAGCAATAAAATGTCTTTCAATTGATAATTTTCAGACTTTGAGATTTTTAGATTTGTTTTTAAATTTAGAAAACTAAAAATCAAAATTAAATGGTTATTTTAAAATGACTGCATTATTTGAATGTTGCGCTACGATGTCAAATCGAAAGTCAATTTTTGCTTTGATATTGATGTCGTATCGAATAATCGATGTACGTTTACCTGTTTTAGTATAAATATTTTAACAACCCTTGAAAATCCCACTCGCACGCTCGCATTTTGCGAGTGACAATTTGGCTCTTGCGAGTAACTTTTATGGACGTGCTTCAAAATATCGTTTTTGCGAGAATTTGAATCGAGCGCCGATTCATGCCGCCGACTTGTGGCAGTGTGCTGAGTATGCCCCCCCACCCCGGCTCCTGCCTAACCACTTATGCGATCTTCCAGAGATTATACCGCGTAAATAATTACCACAACATCACTTATGTTTTCAATCTGCTAGAAGTCAAAACTTAAAAGCTATCACCCATGGTGATAAATCTTTCCTTATCTTGTTTACTCTCGTTCGGGCTCCAGTCCCCCCCTTCCTGCGCCCCGAGCCAACGCATCGTGAGTCGTGACCTTGACTTGACTGTGACAAGTTATAAAGCAGATGCAACCGAACAGTGAGTGTTATCTTAACGGCCCCCCGCTGCTGTTCCTCTTTCGTGATTATGAAATACTACTTCATCGGCACGTCATTGTTTATAGAACAGCATTACGTCTGAGATATTACGATAATTGATGAGCGCGTTTCTTCACAGTTCATTAGACACCCCACACGATTTTTTTGTTTTACTACCCGGGTAACCGGGTCGTAAAAAAGTCGGGTTTTGTCATCCCTAGTAAACAGCCAGACACATTATTGTAAGACGCGATCGCGAACATAAGTCATTGGGCATTTTGTTGATGCGGCGCATATGATTTGTACCATCAGTGTTCTTATCTTATCTTATCTGCAAGTGGTTTACGAGTTTTCACGGTATAAATACTGAAGTTTTTCAGTACTGAATTAAGTCCGCTATGTTATCCTAAAACGCACCAAATGCTCTTTAATAAAACCTGACCTCAAAAATTTTCGCCTGCGGCGCTATTGTTGGGGGGCTCCGCCCCCCAAACCCCCCTTGCCTTCCAGCCGAAAGTACATTCCCGCCAGGAGAGAGAACAAAAAGACAGGAGCGAGTTGATTTGTTACACTAATTTTCAAGGGTTGTATTTTAATACCTAATTTAGTATTTAAATATCATTACAGCCACTCCGGCTCAAAAGGGGAAAAGTACAAAAAATCAAAAAAATTAAATTAAAAAAAAATGTTTTTACCATTAGAAAGATGATGCATGTAATTTTATGAAACCAAAAATAGTTTTTTTTTTGTAAAATAACTATTAGTCTGTATTTGCCATTGAAATTATAGCTTTTGTTGGTGTAAGTGGAAGGTGATTTTTTTACAAAAAGTTGGCAGACTGGTATTCTAAAGAATAAGCTGGTACCTCCATTTTAAGCAGTTCATAAGTTAAGGTTATGTGTGAAGAATCTAAACTGTGAATTTCAAGTCTTTATGTAATTATATCACACCATTTATTAATGAATATATGTAATCATGTTTGTGATGTAACATCCGTGACAATAATAGTCCGGATGTTAAGGGATATATTTGGGGCATACCTTGCATTTTTTGATACAAGCAAGGCACTTGGCACACGTGTTCTAGGGACCATACCCTACTAATTTTGACTTGGAGCCATCGTGATATCCCGTGCAGGCACCCCTTATTGCATGTTGCCTACCCCTGCTGGTTTGAAGGGTTGATTAGCAAAACAATTCGGTGTTTGGTGATAGAAACTTGAAATTTTTACCAAATAGGGGTAACATTAGGCTTAACATTCTGGCAACGGGGAATTGCGGATTTCTTCATAGTTAAGGGATGATTGGGGTTATAATTTTGGGTGTTGAACATTTTGATTTAAATTTTTATTGATTACACCCTTGGTTTTATTTTGGATTTCTTCGTTAAAGTACTTCCCAAAATCTTCAGACAAAATGATGATACTAAAAATATGACTAGCGACCCCTAATTTGGGCATAGTTACCTGTTGACATAATGACCTGAGGAATGACCTGTTCGAAAAATTGTTAAACATAGTCATGTGACCACTCTATTTAAAGCTTAGACAAAGTAGATTCATATGAAATAAATTTCAACATGCCATGTTGACCCGTGACCTTTATCGTCCTTTATTTGACCTTCAGCAGGACTGCATAATGTATACTAATAGCACATCCTAATTCATGTGATATATTAACAAGTTGATTTAATAAATGTACTCAACATGTTAGTATATCAATATGGTAGGCTGCATTGCGAACGCTTTTTACTGTCGCGTTGATGGATGAGCAGTTTTGTACCATTGAACTCTCATTTACTATACTTATACTTCGTTGTTTTTCAACGTGTTTACATATAATATACCATTTAATATGGAGTACCAAGTTCGTGGTTGATCGTTATGGTAATAAACTTTTTAGATTAACATTCACTAAGAGAAAAGTAAAAATTCACCCATTGTTGATTATCAAGGTGCCCGTTAGGGCGCCGCAGCCAAGCCGTGGTGCGCTACACACTCAGGCACCTTATACAGCAAGCAAAGTTGGGGCGATTTCGAGGTGTTACCCAGCCGTCATGAAACGTGATGTGAAATTGAAAAGAATCAAAATCGATGGGATTTATGTACCCGACAACACATGCCAAATTTGGTTGGGGTACGAGCATTCTTGGTGAAAAAATGACTTGAAACATGCTTTACTACTTACTACTACTACTACTACTACTACTACTACTACTACATGCTACTGGCTACTTCTGTCTAATTCATCAGTTTCAATTGCCCAGCGATTCTGACCAAACGGGTGGGGCTACAACTTTCATATTTTACATGGACATTAAGGTTATATTGATGTAGTTCTTTTTGAAAGAAAAAGTTGAAAAAGTTTGCTGGAAGGCTTCCAAATATAGGTTTTAATATAAGCCTTATACAGGCATACAATCAATAAGTATAACCCCAGTTACTATTATAAGTCCATGGTATAACAGAGTTACTTGACATTGATTGCCCACATTGTTTACAAAAAGCATGTCTTTGGGCCACTTGATATTTTACATCCTATTGTTAGTTGTTAATTTCATAGCAATTAAATTGACTTTGATAAAATTAATATATTTTAACAAATAATTTTGCCAGTCATTTCCAAAACACAGCTGATTGCAAGGACTAGCACATCAGTAGCAATATACGCGTGAAGCCCTGAGTAACAGCAGCGTGCACCATTATGCGCGTGTCTCCCTGCTTGTGATTACATTGGGGCCAACCCGCCTGTGAGATCCTGTATTTAGTGGTGGCATTGAGTATGGTGGTATAGTAACTAAGAGGGTATCAAGTTTGCTAATGACTTCTTTGTCTTCCTCATTTATCATTGATATATGCTGGAGGCTAACAGCCTAAACAATTTCTTTATTGCCTGAATCACGTAGAAAATTTGCCCATCCTTTGGTAATTTTTGTAGTTGGAGTTACGCGTCTCTTAAATGTTTGTCCCGTGTCATATTTAAAAACTTTTTGGGTAGTACTTATCCCAGATGATGTTTATGCGTAGCACAGACGCTAGTTCGTTCGTGAGGAAGGGAGGAAAGACACTGTCTACATAATCTTGGAATGTAATTGAGAAGCCCGGGTGTTGGGGGGGGGGGGGGGGGGCTCAACTAATCACGTATTTTTGCATCTACAGGTGGTGCATTTTCTACAGAACTTTTTTGACTGGTATTCAAAAGGCATTTCACTAGACCCAATTTGGTACAAGATCTCAACGCCCCCAATACAGTTAAGGACGATGAGGTTGGTTGATTTTCATGAACAAAGAATGCAGCCAGATCACCAGATCGATGCCATGCATAATTTACTGAAGAGAATCGCTCTTGAGGCTGGTCATTTTGCCTTAGATTTATGAACAAGAGGTCGACTGGCTGTACTAAAGAGCAGAAATTTGTTTATTTTATGTGGTCTTATACAATATTTATCAAATGTAGGGGAGAGGGTGCATAAATGGGACACTTTTCACATATAAATTATTATTTCCTCAAATTATGTTTTTTTCAAAAATTTGAAATAGCCAACTTTAAGAGCCACCCTTTAGACATAAATTTCAGATTTTGTTGTTCACGAACTATTTCTTTTTAATAACCGTACAGGTGCAAATTAGAAAGTCGACATGTGTCCCATTTATGAACCATGAGGTTGTTAAATGGGACAGGCCTAAAAATCACAGAAATAACCATCCATTAAGCATTCTAAAGACATCATTTTATTTATTTTATTTTAAATACAAAACATTATCATTTTGTAAGCTCAAGGCTATTAACTACACCATTAACCCCCTCAAACTTCACAAAGTCCATTGCAAAAAACAAGAACGACTTGGTCCGGGCAGTCCCGCCTCCTTTATTTCTAACTGTCTGCGGCAGACGTTTCAATATTTGTTCTTTATGAACATCAGAAATGTCTTCTTGCTTAGGGTAGAAGAAGCTGCTACCACCTGCGTCTTTTCTACGTAAGAATTGACATTGAAAAATGTCCTCGCTTTTTCCCCCCATAATTCGCCCCACAAAGTTGATGTTTTTCTCACTACCATCTCCGGATGAAAATTTGTAAGCCTGCCTACTTGATGTAAGCCCTAGACCTAGTTAGGGCCTATGGTAGGCCTACTTGGTGTAGGCCCTAGGCCTGGGCCTAGCCTACTTGATAGGGCCTATAGGCCTTAGCCTACCTACTCTTAGATGGTTGGTTTAGGTCTATGGCCTAGGCTAGGGCTTGGGCCTATTGGCTTAGTTCAGGCCTGGGTAGCCTAGGCCTACTTTATGGGGCAGCTATGTGGGTGAAGGGCCTTCAGTTAGGCCTTAAATAAATTATAATGTGATACATTGGCTCTGATAACCATTATTTATCCCATTTAGCAACCTGCATCGATGTCCCATTTATGAACCTCAAGCATTGTTGACAACATGTCCACTTGGCCTAAAAAAATAGGTAAGATAATGATGAAACCAGAATTATTTCTTCTTTCCAATGTCTCAATTAAAAGTTCCAGAATGGCATCTTCAAATTTCACAAGGTCTTGTGTCTATTCTTTATTTTATTGTCTTTGAAGGAATTTCTACTTTGGAGGTAGCAAAAAACCAAAGTGGAATAACAATTAGAAATTGTCGGCAATCTTTATAATTTTTGTTTATGAAGAAGCAGTACCACTGCTGCCAACTTTTGGTAAAAAAGCTAAACTAAGAAAAAATCAGCTGATTAGATATAGCCACTGTCCCATTTATGAACCGTCCCATTTATGCACCCTCTCCCCTACTCACTGCCGCGCCACCAGAGAGCGAGAAAGTGCGCACTCTCGGAAAATGGTCCCAAAAACTGTGCGATTTAAATATCTGTTTTTTGTTGGTTTGTATTATTTATGTTATTGTTTATATTAACGTTATACTACAGTACACTTCTAGCTAGTCACATTTTGGTCCAATCATAAGAAAGAACGTTCATTTCACCCCAATAAAAGCAGACCTGAACAAATTCCTTGTTAAATTTTACTTTCTTGATGAGCACCTAGCGCTCAGTAAGCCACTGATTGGCCACGATCCACCATTGGGATAGGACAATATCAACAATGCAATTACTATTATTTTTATGGTTTATTACCATAAGGATCTAGGAACTTGGTACTCCTTTTAAAATGGTTTATTCTATGTAAACACGTTGAAAAACAACGAAGTAAAAGTAAAGTAAATGAGAGTTCAATGGTACAAAACTGCTCATCCATCAACGCGACAGTTAAAAGCGTTCGCAATGCAGCCTACCATATTGATATACTAACATGTTGAGTACATTTATTAAATCAACTTGTTAATATATCACATGAATTAGGATGTGCTATAAGTATACATTATGCAGTCCTGCTGAAGGTCAAATAAAGGACGATAAAGGTCACGGGTCAACATGGCATGTTGAAATTTATTTCATATGAATCTACTTTGTCTAAGCTTTAAATAGAGTGGTCACATGACTATGTTTAACAATTTTTCGAACAGGTCATTCCTCAGGTCATTATGTCAACAGGTAACTATGCCCAAATTAGGGGTCGCTAGTCATATTTTTAGTATCATCATTTTGTCTGAAGATTTTGGGAAGTACTTTAACGAAGAAATCCAAAATAAAACCAAGGGTGTAATCAATAAAAATTTAAATCAAAATGTTCAACACCCAAAATTATAACCCCAATCATCCCTTAACTATGAAGAAATCCGCAATTCCCCGTTGCCAGAATGTTAAGCCTAATGTTACCCCTATTTGGTAAAAATTTCAAGTTTCTATCACCAAACGCCGAATTGTTTTGCTAATCAACCCTTCAAACCAGCAGGGGTAGGCAACATGCAATTAGGGGTGCCTGCACGGGATATCACGATGGCTCCAAGTCAAAATTAGTAGGGTATGGTCCCTAGAACACGTGTGCCAAGTGCCTTGCTTGTATCAAAAAATGCAAGGTCAAGTCTCTTAACATCCGGACTATAAAGGCAAATAAGTAGGGATGTGCGGGTAGTGGTTTTTGAACTCGGGTCGGGCTCGGGTCGGGTAATTGAAAGTACCCTCGGGCTCGGGTAATTGAAGTAGGCTCGGGTCGGGCTCGGGTAGTGAATTTTTTTTTTATTTGTGAATTCATATTTTTTTTTTTAATCCTAGAAAAAACAGTTTTGCATTGGTTGCAGGTAGCCACTCTGGGCTGTGTTGAAACGAAGTACTTCCAAATCGGCGTCTTATGAACTTTTGCTTGAGTAGGCCTAGGCCTAGGCCTAGTACAGTGAAACCCCGCTATTATCGTTTTCCTGCATCAATCGTTCGTTATTCTCGGAAATAATATCGTAACGATCGTTTTCTAATATTTCCGACCCAACCCCAAGAAAAACCGATGCGATCGCGTATTTTTCTCTTCCGGCCGACGAAATCATGCGTTTGTACCAGCCATGCATCTGACGAAATCGCGCGTTTGCACCAGCCTTTCGGTCTGACTCCGCCCAACGCTCTGCTGCGCGCAACGATGCGCACTAGATCGGACTTCTAGGCCTGCCGCCTAGGCATTAGACGATGTTTATTAGCGTTGTTTCTTTTTCACCATTCGCCTACGTACGTAATATTCAACTTGCTTTATGCCGTTATTAGCGTTGAATAACCAGAAGACGAGTAATGACGGTCAGTAGGGGCCTAGGGCCTATTACTCCAGCGGGGACAGCGCCGGAAGACGGGAAGGGCCAAGGACACAGCATCATAGCATAGCCGCGCCCACGTCGTAGCGATTGGTCCGCTCCGACGTCAGCTGTTCGTTTGGCGTGTGAGCGGGAGGTTTAAAAGGAGCAGATTGACGTGTTTCTTTATTACTTCTACCCGACCCGACTTTTTCGGGTACGAATTGACGGCCCGACCCGAGGTCGGGTAATTTTACCTACCAGAAAATTACCCGTTTTTTCGGGTACCCGCACATCCCTACAAATAAGTTGTTTTTTGGTGTATAATAGTTCTTATATTTTGCTACAAGTTGGTGATGTTGACAATGTACTTGGAGGCTAACCTTTAACATTTTTTAAGTGTTCATAGCTTTAAACATTTCTGAGAAATAGTGTCACGGATGTTACGTGTCACGGATGTTACATGTCGCGGATGTTGTTCAAAGATTGTGATGTGATTACACACTTGAAATATGATCAATCAATTGGATTGAAGGGGTTTATTTAAAAATAAAATTGCTGATGTGTAGCCTAATCTTTTTCTTGTCTAGATTTTTAATACGGGAAATGTTTGGTCCTTGTCATTGTTATTTCAAACTTCGATAGTATTTGTAGCCTATTACATGTTTGTAAAAGTTTGTATTATTATAAAAAACAACACTACCCTACCTATTTCTAAGGTGATGTAAACATTTATAAAACATAACATATTGGAAAAACTATAATTATATTATACAAACAAAGGAAATACGATAAAGAGTTAAGAGCCGAGCTTGGCCCAACTCAAATGCGCGCACTCAGGTGTTCATGATTTCTGCTGAACGGTTGGTAATATCATTACCAAATTTTGCATGGATGTTATTAAAGTACATTTATATTTATATCCGCAATTGGTTGCAATAATTAAGCCTTAAAAATCCATTGCCAGACATAGGCCAAAGTCCAAAACGTGAAAAAAAAGAAATCCAAAACAAGGATTCCCACCAAACCGTTTATCTTAGGATAAAAACAAATAAACCTACGCATTCACATTGATTTAAACGTTGATATCCAGTATGCAAATTTGAGTTAAAAAAATCGGTACTTGTTCATTAACGGGACCCCTCCAAAAAATGTAAAAATTCAGTAAAAACATTTCATTAGACAATCATGACTACTACATCTACTCCATCTGAGTTTCAGGAGGTCAGGAAAACACAATTATTTCGAACAAAGCCTCGAAAACATCCTTTCCGGCTACATACTTTGCGCCAGGAGTGACACGGCCTACGCCAACATACTCCACCTACAAAACCTTTAACGTTGCTATATTAAATATAAAGGACTGTCAATGGAAAAGTACTTTCGTTTAAAATAGCGACGTTAAAGGTTTTGAAGGTTCATTTGGTGTCCGTGAACGTCAATGTCAGCTGCACGGCGACGACTGCTCTCATGTAGGCCTACGCGTTCCAATGGACTGTACTTGCCTGAGTCACGTTAAACGTGTGAGTCAAGTTCACTGTCAGAGTCATATTCAAATCCTCGCAAGTTGTAATTATTTATTGTAAACAGAAATAAGTAAAAAAACGACAATGGGGGGGACCAATCAACAAAAAATTGAGGGTGGTCCCATAATGAACAAGTACCGAAAATCTGTTTACTTGGAATAAATGACCAAAATGGAGTAAATTTCGGTGATTTCACTAAATTTTAATTCAAAATCAATTAATTGGGTAATTTAGAAATACGCGTAGGCCTACTGGATAGCATAGATTTATTCTTTATTACCAATAGTGTGAAATTTGATAACAGTGTTATAAACCGTTTACCCAGAAAACCAGAATGCTAGCGTCTAAACTTGTCTCCGCACCAGCCTCAGCAACTCATTAACATTGCATTTATTTTATTTTACAATTTTATTTTGAACCCAAAAATTTTAGATACTATAGATAAGGAGTGCTTGAATTTGTAACTAAGAACAACATATTAATATAAATTGAAAATGGTTAGAAAACTGGCACGGCAAAGTGTGTGTAACATCCGTGACAAAAACCATTGTAACATCCGTGACGCACACAAAAAATCATAACAATTAATATCATTTATTTTTAAAACAATGAATGGGTGATTATAAGGGTTCATCTTTCATGGATAAGCTCTAAGTACAGTAGATCTCTCTTATCCGATCTCCTCTTATCCGATGTTCCGTGTTAACCGAGCCGCCAAAAAAAAAAAATAAATAAAAAAATAAATAAAGTTTTAAATACGTAAATAAAACATAAAAATAATTACAGACGCCGCGCCGCACTTTTTTAAATGTACTCGCATACATTTGTAGGCATGCCTTACGAGTGAGTGCAAAGAAGATAGATCGGCGATATATCTCGACTTTCGAGCAGTGTGCATCAGTGTACTGAGCGTATAGAGTTCAGTGGTCAGTGTGCGTCGGGCGCATCGCCGGTAAGCGTCAGTGCCACCACTGAGCATATAGAGGTCAGTGTGCGTCGCGCGCCTGCGCGTGCGCATACGATCCAGCCATCTCACACACAGCTGTTCAAAGATGGTCGTTGTGGAACTAGATGCAATCATGTTTCAACCGATTCACGAAATTCGTAATCACGACGCATTGAATTGTTATTCCTGGGCTTATCTTATTTCTTTCCCAGACTTATCTTGCGTCGTGAGCTTCAGCGCGGGCATAGTAGTGAGAGGTTTTCCCACATGAGAAAGAGAGCTAGGCCTAGGCCTATGTTTGCATTGTAGGCCTAGGCCTACTGCGTCGAGTTTAGGCCTAGGCCTAGGCCTAGACATACGTTTTTATTACGACATGTAGGCCTAATTGTGTACGTGTGTTCGTGAGCTTGAATTACAAGCTATTAAATCATTTAGTATACCCTGTATGAAGTGTATCGTGTGTATTTTATGTTCCTTTATCCATTACATGTGTCATATATCATTTTACCACATCAGGCTATGCTACGAGAGCAAATAAACAATTGATCCGCGCCATCCGAGTTTTTCGCAAATCCGAGGTGCCCCCGGTCTCATCCAACTCGGATAAGAGAGATCTTACTGTATATGGAAATGTAGCTGTCTGGGACAGGGACCTGAATTTTCTATCTTTTGATGATGATCCGGGATCCACTTCCCAAACAATGTAACATCCGTGACACCACATTTCACTCAATATATCTAAAAATTACAATTCATTTAAAATCTTTTTCACCTTATGGTAGGTAGTGTGTAAACACAATTGGTTCAGTATAAAACATTACAATTAATTAGTTAATATAAGATTTTTAGCTCTATAAAGAGTGAAATGTAACATCCGTGACAAGCCGGAGTGGCTGATTATCTGTTATATAGCTTCAATTCTCGTTCAAAATACATATCTTACCATCTTTTGTTCTTCCCGAAGTCGGTTCTCAGTCTTCTGTCTTGCGACTTTCAAGACTTCTTTAATGTGGGTTGAGAACTTGAGATGGGGTCGGTCAAACTGAGAGAGGAAATTAGAAGTTGCTCGGTTGAAACTGCTGAAGAACGGATGTGACATAAGCTCTGTAAGGGTCGGTAGACTTGATTTGCATGCTGTTGACGATAAAATGGACTCCAAGACAGGCCCTGTAACCAAACAAACTGGTATAATGGTTGTTTGTGTTGAATGTAGCCTACTGTACTACCCTCTCTGTTCTATCCCAACCTGTAACATCTTCACGATTTCAAGGTCTTGGTTAGTTTTCTGTAGTTCACATTGATCTTAACTACTATAGGCTAGATTAGCAGTCAGTGGTCCACTTACGTGACAATTAGAAGCCATCTTGAAATCCCAGTTTGCATGTTAATTAAATGGGAGCGATTTGTAGACCGAATATTTTTAAAGATGGCCGCCAGTTTGAAAGGTGAGCATACTAGCCTTTAACATCAAATGATTACTAAATTCCCTTATGCAATAACATCTGTTTGTGCATTCTCATGCTGCACAAGCTAAAACCATATCAAACAATCCAGTAAAATACTTTATTGCTTTAAAAAAGCATAAATTAAAACGCCAAATCGCCATCTTGAACTGGATTTTTGATGCTTCAATTTGCTACGCTCGCCCCTGTGCGGAAGTATTGGACACTGCTAATCTAGCCTACAATAGGAGTTTAATATCATTGGTAGTTCACCTGCCCCTGACGGAATGAAGGGACCGGTTGGCCTATCATTGTCGAAATTAATATTGGTTGCACAGGTCATAATATTACAGATTACTACCTACTAGGAATGACATGGAGGAATTGAATGTTGCGCAATACATCGTTCCATGAAGCGCGGGGGATAGGAGATGAAATCACGGGCTCCGCGGAATAGACAGCCGAAATAATGGCACAAACAATTTAAATAACATTTTCTTGGGATTGGATTGAATATTGCTTAACGTCTCATAATAATGCACTTTGGCTATTCGAGACGATAGTGGTGATAGATGAGGATGAAGTATGAACAGAAGGGAGGAGGGGAAACCCGGTACCGGCACGTAGCCTACTTTCGAAAAGTAGCAAGGGGACCAATGGCTTAACGTCCCATCCGAAAGGCCGGCGTAACCTTGACAGTCATATAGGTTCCTCCACTAACCCGGACTGCCGAACAGACGTTGAGGAGAACAAAGCCGTTACACTAGCTCTCGAAACCTCCATCTGCTCTAACCAGCGGTATACGCGAGTTTCAGGGCAGAGCTGTCACCCACTCTACCCCTGACCACGCCCGAGTTTGCTTAACTTCGGTGTTCTAGTGGGATCCGGTTAAACTACCTCGGCTAAATCGCTGGATATTTTCTTGGGAATCGATTCTAAGGTCACAATGATCGATTCCAATTTTTTTTTGTATCCCTTCCTACTAGTATGCCCCCCTTACCTACACAAATTGTGTACACAATGGTATACAGGGTTGCCGTTTTTACGGATTTTATCCGTTTTAACGGATTTTGAGGGTGCAAAACGGATACACGGATTTTTAGTCCAATTTACGGATTAAAAAAGTTTTTAAATAGGGATGGTCAAAAAATATATATTTCAATGCGATATTGATAAGTGGGAATATTTTCGATGTATAAATATCAAAATTTACACCAAAAATGCAAAATTTCGGAATTTTGGTGGAGGTGCCGGGTAGGTAGTCTAAATTAAATTAACCTGGCTGGTGCATATGGTGGAGGTGCCGGGTCATAAAACGCGGTTGTGAGATCGTAAAAATATGCATTTATGGTGATACCTTATCATTCTATCAAACCCTATTTGGCCTCGAATCATTTTTTTTCCCGATTGATTCGGGGCCTACAGGTTGGCTTGGTCGCTTTGATTTACTGTCCCCCACTGAAAATCAGTTATATAACTGAGTGGGTAGACTCTTTATACATTTTTTAAAAATTTATTTATTAAAAATAGGCCTACCTACTCTAGCCTATAAAAAAATTATATATTCAATTTTTTTCAAACAATTACATTATGATATATCGATATAGTATCGAAATTGGTACATTTAGGCATTTTAAGGATTTTTAAGGATTTGGGTGTTTTATTTAAGGATTTCTAAGGATTTTTGATCTGCTCAAACAGGATTTTTATTTTTCTTGGTGGCAACCCTGCTATAGTACCTAAAGAATAAATTAAATAATCTTTTTGTCTCAAATATAGGCCAACATATAGGCCGCTCGCAGTTGTGGGCCCTGCGGGCGCCTAGTTACGCCACTGGGTACACGGATCTCTGGAAGAGGCACATTGAAGAGGCCGGCATGAAGATAAGCGTGATCAAGAGCAAGGTTGTGACTATGCCAGGAGAAGAAGATGTAAGGAACTATCATGCAGAGATCAAGATTAGAAGAAACCCTGGAGGTGGTGGAGAGTTTTGGCTACCTAGGAAGTGAAATAATGGCAAGCGGGAAGATAAAAAAGGAAATTACCAACAGAATTCAAAAGGCCAGTAACTTCTACCAGTGCGTAAAAGGCCTGGTGTGGAATAGGGAAATAGTACCCATACAGTGCAAGATGACTTTATGCAAGAGCAGCAAGACCTACTTCATACCGATTCTTACATATGCGGCAGAAACCTGGACTATGGGTGACAGAGAAGAAAGCCAAATACAGGCGGCAGAGATGAGATTCCTGAGGAGCACAGTGGGCAGGACAAGAAGAGATAGAATTAGAAATACGAACATCAGACAGATGCTTGGGGTGGAGAAGTTAGGTGACAGGATGGAAAGAACACAGCTGAGATGGTTTGGGCATATGAAACAAATGACGGAAGAGAGGATGCCCAGGAGAATGTATGAGAAAAGGATCAAAGGAAGAAGAAGACCGGGAGACCAAGGAAGAGATGGAAGGAGACTATAGCAAGAGACCTACATACTCGAGGAGAGAGCTGGGAGCATGTAGCAGATACACGATTGTGGGAGCCTGGGAGGATAGAGAGCAGTGGAAGAATTTGGTTGCGAAACCCAAGCTGACCCTGCCAGAAGCAGGAAACGGCGATGGATAATGATGATGATGAATGATAATAATTATGATAATGAATAATAATAATAATAATAATAATAATAATAATAATAATAATAATAATAATAATAATAAGAACATAAATAAATTAAATTAAATTCCCATATTTATTTGGGACAAGAAGGTTAGGACCAGAAAGATTAATTTAATAACCAAAGAAAATTCTGGAATTCTGAATTATTACTATTAGTGACCACCCGTAGTCCTACTTACTTAGCAGCGATGGACACGATGCAGGTAATTTATCACAGACTGATTCGTGGAGCGGTTGTCCAAAAGCCATTTCATACAATACGTGCCCAAAACAATATACGTCAACAGCTTCCAGAGTCTGTATCTTCTTGTGTTGGACAAAATACGGCCGGTAATACGATGGAAGACCCAGCACTCCATTCTCAATATCAAGCAGCTTCACACTCTGATTCTCCAGTAAAATATTTCCCGTGTGTAGATGCCCTACAGAATACAAGCACAATATTGGTACGTATTGAATTTATAAGTTACCATGGCCAATAATTGTAGTGAAAAACATATTTTTAAAACATTTAAACTTAGGGAATGTTCTTACTATAATTAATATGTAATTAAGTTTTTAGACAAATAAATAATAAATAAGTAAATAAATAATATGTAACAATATTTCTAAATAATCCAACTTCTTCTCGAATCAATGCTTTAATCACTGAACTTGTTAACAACTCTAAATGTAAACTTCTGTAAAATCTGATAGTTGAAAATAACTAGGCATCCCGCATATGGGATGCCATCATGCCACACAGATCTGTTCTGGGACCACTACTTTTCACAGAGTATAGTACACCGTAAATAATATATTTTAATGTTAGTCGTGATGAACTAAGAATATTTTTATTTATGAATCTGTATTCACATTATAATAGGCTACTCCCATACAATAGCTTAGGCCTTAGGTACTTAGTAGGTTACTTACCAAATGGTAGCCCTTTATCATGAAAGAATTTAAGCACTTCTAGAATTTGCAAACCATAAAGTGCAATTTCATCTACTGGAAATGGCTTGTACTCTTTAGGATTTGCATATTTTTTCATGAATTGTAGCTTTGGTTTTGCCGATGAACAAATCAAATCCCTCAAGGTGCCCGAACTGGCAAGATTTTGAGCAACATACCCGCCCACTTCGTTGCAACTGAGGAACTCTATAGGCGCAATCAGAGGATGCTGAAAGTACAACAAAGAGAACCTTTAGTTATAGTTTCTCAATTTAATTAATCAGGAAACACTCCCGTAGGTATAATTAATTTTATGTAAATCAATCCAGAAATTAACAAATCCATCTCAGTAGGGTATAGTAGTGATAGAACATCAAGACTTTCGCAGCCCAAATATATTAAAAAAGGTGTTAAATGGGTCATTTTGCCGCGTCGCGTATTTACTAGGGGTGGGCGAACGTTCAAAAACTCGAGCCCGAGCCGAGCTTTTTTTGAAGTTCGGCTCGGCTCGGGCTCGACTTTTTAAGCTCGAGTTCGGTTTTTATCAAAACTTCGAACTTTAAACGAACTTCGTCTTGAAATTACGCCAAAAACACGCCAAAAACTGATTGAATACATCGTTCGCGTAAGAAAACAACAAAGCAGCGATCGCCATACTGGATTTTTCTAACAGCTGATTTTCCAAGTTCCAGCGCCTTGAAAAGTTCTCGTTTTGTCACGCCATGACGTCACGACGAAGCTATCTGTTAGAAGGCGGTGCGCATCTGTGATTGGCTCGATCGTCACAATTCACACTCGTCGTGCAGGGTCGGCAACATAACAAACACAAACTAGAAATTTTGCTTCTTGATCTACGAAGTACCAACATTATTGAATCTTAACGGCGGGAAATTTGAAAATACGCAAAATTTGAAAAAATAGTTGAATTAATTGAATTTTTTATGACGAAATGGAGCCTTTATTTTGAGCTTTTTTTTTAATTAAAATTTTTTATAACTTTTTTTTTTAAATTTGAGCTTTTATATTCAAATTAAATTTTTTTATAACTTTTTTAAAAAAATTTATAAATGTCTATTCGTTACAGAATAATAATGGATTTTCAAAAGTTCGGCTCGAGTTCGAAGTTCGAAAATTTTTGGTTCAAAAGTTCGAGTTCGGCTCGAAAGTCAAAAACCTGGGTTCGCCCACCCCTAGTATTTACACTATTTTTATTGTAAATTAAGTAGGCCTAAGTACTAAACCTAACCACTGTGGGTTCCATCTTCAGGACGACGGAACTCACACCACAGTGATTCCAGTCTCACGTGGACTAAAAACGTTTTGTTATGTAGTTTTTGTGCTTGACGGCCATTTGTTTACGCTGAAATGGATATCTTACTTGTAGGTTCCCGATGCTCTTGAATATGGCTTGCAGGATCTGTTTTTCTAGTTATTGGTCAGGGCCTATTCAACCCAGGAGAGAACTTTCTCTTCTCTGGGCTGGTGTGGCAAACTATGAGGAAGTAGTGTTTACGTATCCGCCAGCCGGTCTCGGGCAACGGTTTTAACTACATCATATTTAACTGAACTCCGCAATGCCATACATACATGTTGTAATGCCAAATCTAGAACAAACCACTTCCTTTTATTATTCATCGAAAAGTTAGGGCCTATACTACACATAAATTATATTACTACTACATAACACAGACTTTGAACAAATGAATTGGAATGTCAATACAATAGTTTGATACAGGGATCCCAAGTTTTGAAAGTGGGAAAAGGGGGTAAAACGGCCAAGTTTGTCTAGTATTGCTGCACTACACCATTTGTGCATCTATTTGGGCCCCCTACTTGTTGATATTTTGTTTACTATTCCGATGGCAGAAGATGAGTGTATCATATGTTTACATTATGAGACAGCAGTGGTGACATTGATAGTGGCGTTAGTCCGGTTGTGGACTCGGTGATGACAGAAAATTCAGTGGTTGTGTGTTGAGTAAATGCAGTGGTTTGTACACTCTTGTCTCAATATTACTGTAGGTCAATGAAAAAGAATATGCATTCAAATCAATTATTAGATAGATATTTATAATCCCTGGGTGCATAGAAATTTACTAGCTCTGTGGGATGTGGATAGCACATTTAAATAAAAAAATATGTGGGCCTAGCCATGGCTATAGGTTCCCTTTAATCTGACTAACTACTTGGCGGCCAGTAGTGGCTTTCATAATATGGCCTAGTCTAGGCCTATATTATGAAAGTTGCCACAAACAAATAAATCCCCCCAAACCATGTTTTTTCATTTTTATTTAAATTCCAGGTTGTGACATGAAGAGGATGGGATAGTAGCGAAATTAAAACCACGCGAAAATGCAGTTTTTTCGTGATATCTAATAACTACATAATAACTAACTAATAAATATATATTTATATCAAACACCCTTTTCCAACATTCGTCGGGTCGGGGGGTGACGAGTCACCAGTTTCTCGGGCTATCTTCTAGTGCTTGCTAGCCAGGCTCAGCACCCCTCATCTTCTTCCTCGTTTTCTTCCATAACCGGCATTTCTAATAATTCTCTCCACTTCTTCCTGTCCTCCCAGAGTCTTTCTTCATTAACCCTATCCCATGTTTTCCCTCTTTCTTCGACGCTTCGCGTTCGCTTCGCTTCGCGTTCGCTAATGCTTAACACTATATAATGCAAGAAAAAATATTGTAATGTGATGGTAATTAAGTTTTTAATTAGAAATTTAATTAATTAAATGCATATTTTTTTAAATATAAACCGCACCAATTGTTATATTTGAATATTTTTTCTTGCATTATATAGCCTAGTTCTAACAAAACCACAATTCGGTCTAGAATCAGTTTTTAGATATTTTGCATCGTTCTCGAGATTCACGAAAAACTGTAATTTCGCGAAGTTTAATTTCACGAGTACCCATCCTCTGAAGGCCTAGGAAGTACGATCGAGTTGTGGTTGCAACTAGTCGAACAAAGTGTACAGATCGCACTTGCAGTTGCTTACCTTGGAAAGAAACGGAATAATTTTCTGGGTCTACAAATCTCCGCACCGTTAAAGTTGTCGCTAAGATGGGATTCATCAGAATCAAATTCAAGTAATTCTGAAAACATATAGCAAAAGTTCAGAAAGTAAAATTATTAAACTTATCAAGTAGGTAGGCAAAACATGAGTAGATACCACGAGTACCGGTAAGCCTACAGTGGGGAAAGAAATAAAATTTGTCGTCCGCAGTGGCACATGTACTGTACGATTATGGTGCAGACTCTCGATTAGCCAAGTTGCATAAATATGAGACGTTAAGCAATATCCAATCAAAAATTGGAAGTGTAGGCCTAGGCCTATGTCACTATGAAAACTAATAAAGGCCTAATATGGTATGTTGTTTTTTACTTTTTAGTAATTGTTCTTCACCCTCACCTATAATTCATCAGTAAATGAATTGAATTGTCTCGAATAGCAATAATGCAATAATAGAGACGTAAAGCAACAAAAATTAATCAATCGTTATATTTGAGGAGCACACTAAATTGCCTAGGGTCCTAAGTATATTCCTTATAAGAATACATCATGTGTCCATGGAATTACCAGTTACTATTCTAAGTCCATGATGTGTCCAACCACAGAGCCTCTATCTGTTGAGCTACAAACACAATTTTTCTGGTTACAGTACCAACACATAGTGAAATTAGAATAATTTTAGTTAATTAATTAGGATTCAATTTTAAAATATCAAAATTCAATCAGATTCAATCAATTTTTTTTTTTAAATAAACCCAACCAACGAGATATTGCAAAGTATTACTTATTTCACTTAAGCCTGAGCTCCACTGTAGATCCTTGATAAAAATAATGTTTTGAAATTTAAAAGATGGTAAAGTAGGGCCTACAGTTTAAACTAGGAAGACGCCAAAGTCGTTGTTAGACGAGTGAGTGAGCCATGTGTTGAGTACCCGGGAACATTCCCTTTCATACCCCTACCTAAGGCCTCTCTAGCCTATCATAGGCTAGAGTGGTGCATTATGGCCTTACAGTTGACTTGCCCTTATACTAACTTAACTCCAAGCTCTATTAATTATACGAACTTAAATGCAAATGTTCCCGGGTACTCAACACATGACTCGCTCACTCGTCTAACAACGACTTTGGCGTTTTCCTAGTATTTAAATAATTATTAAACATGTTTTCAAATGCATATAACGCAGTGTAGTGTAGAACTGTGACAACTACATACGTAAAACATAACCAGTACAAAATATGAGTAAAGATTGCAAGGTTTACTCAATGTCCCAACGGAATTTAGGGGAACCTTGGTCGTGCAATATTCGATAAACCTTGGTCACTGCTATGCATGTTATCACAGCCTGACAAAAATTATTCAATAAAAATGACTTCTTCACGAACAAAAGCATTGTTGATAAAATGAAACCTAGCTACACATTTCAAGCATATTTTTCAATTTATTATTTCTTGTAGGTTTAAATCGCAACGGATTGTGCTCATTTTGTTAGCAGTTCTCAGTTACCTGGTCTTGGATGTCTGTTTAAAATTTCAGCTCAATCTATTTGGCCGTTCAGCCGTAAGGGACCGGACAGACATTTAACATTTAACATACAGAATCAATCACGACCAAGGCCCGTTCGACTTGCGTTGAGAGTTGAGACTACGTTCGCTGCGCTCACTCGTCTAATAACAGATTAATTAACAAACCTTGAATATTCACAAAATTTATCAAGATTTTTTTCATGAAAATTCCCATCACTACCTACACATGATTCGTTGGTCATTATATCGGGGTTAGCAAAACTGGACAGCGCTGTTTAATTGAAGTTCCCCACGAAAAGTGCTAATGAACTGAAATAAAATGTAGGGCCTACTAATTGTATGGGTACGTAGACAAAAAACAAATGGGCCTGTATAGGCTACAATTATTTATTTCAAGTTCTCATTTCAGAAATACTAGATGCCCCAGCATAGCAAAGCATAGCAACTGAGTGGGTCGACTCCAAATAAAAATACATTTATTTATTTATGGATTTATATACTTATGGATGGAAATATGGAGGTGGCGATTATATGTGCAGGGAACAGAGAGAAGTGGGCCGGAGAAGAAAAGGCAGTCATGCTCGGGCATCTACAAGGCTTACTGTTACTTGTATTGGTGAAGACTGAAGAGACAGTTTTATAATGCCAAGATAGATAGGCATGTGTGAGCTAAGCACCAGGAGAGGTTTAGGCTTAGGTGTCAATAAAGACATTTAAGAAATATGCGAGAGGATTGAAGTAGAGTATATCCCCCCAAAATATAAAAATTAAAAATTTGTAAAAATTGGCAGCCAAGCTCTCCTTCAAAAGTCTTTGGCTGTGAATGCGGTGAAATATAGAAGTTGAGCCAAGCATTTCATTCTTTCTCCCTAGTTTTGCATTGAAAAGAAGTATAACGTTACAGCCCTACCCCTTGTATTTTTATATTTTTCACTGTTTTAAATCTATCTATGTATTTCATATCATGTGGGACTTTCAGTATTTTCAAGGCCTTAAGTCATATTTTTCTAACTTGTTCAAGCCAGTGTGAATCTGCATCTAGGCATGCAAAGGCCAACCTTAGGGTTGAAAGTGTGGAATGTGAAGTTGTGGAGCCGAGGCTCATGTTTTTGGTTTCGGGTTTACCAGAGTGGCCTAGAAGTGACGTCACCCCATGTTAAATACGGAACGTCCTGGAAAAGTGCGTTGGCTTCAACTTTCGACGGCAGCGAGCAAGGGTTGAGGAATGCGGCAAGCATAAATGGCAACGTTGGTGACAAAACCAACGGAAATGTGTATTTTTGCGAAGTTTGTAGTCGACGAATCGCGAACCCGGAACGACCCGCGGAAGTTTGAATCAAGAAGGCTGACCAATGGCAGTGTCCAGAGAGACACACGTGACCGGATGGCGAGGCCGAGCAGAAACCCCGGACGAGGCGAGGCAGGCAGGAGCAACCACCTCGATCACAGTGGGTCACGCTTTGGAACCGGACGGTCGAGTCCGAGGGTGCACGTGTTAGTGCCAGCGTGGTGACCCACCCTGCGAGAGCCATCATGGTCGTGGAGCCTCCGTCTATCACGGAGTGGCCGACTAGGGCTAGGGAGTTGGTCTTTTTCTAACCTCTTTTTATCATTTTTATTGAAACTTATTCGGACGAATCCGACGCGTTTTTGGTGTACCCTATGTAAAGGGGAACCGACAACAGTACGTCTAACAATGACGACCCGGCGAGTGCACGGTAATTTCTAAACAACTACAGAGTTGCGGGGAGCATGAGCTCACATCAAGTTTACAGTTCCTGTCTTCGGATTGGCTTTGCGGTGTCGAGATAGGGTGCACGTGTTAGTGCCAATAAAGTATAAGACCACGTGGTGAGTAAACACCACGATGCTAGACCAAGGGCATCTCTCCCTCTACGAGAACATCTGGGGCTGTGGTAAGCTAGATTAAACATTCTGGGCGAGTAGCCGAGAAGGAAGCAGTAGGACGCCAGGTCCGCGTCCGCCACTGGACGCCTTCCCCGTAGGCTAGGCCTACCTACGCGCAGGAGCGCGTCGACGCTTGCAACCACATCTTTTCCCCCCCCCTCTTCACTCAAGACCAAGGAACAGGATTGGACTTTGTAGTGAGACAGAGAGGACTTGGATGAGTAGAGCTTTGGTGTTTACTTGTATCTTTATTGTAACCCTGGTATCTCATGTATGTATTTTTCTTTTGCCTAAATTCGGATCCGATCATTAACTTCACTTGAAACCTAACTTCATTGTTGTAATTTAAATTCATTGTTTTGAGCCAGTAAAGTCCACTAAAAGTACACAGCTTTTCACTTCATAGTGCATGTTTGCCCCCTGCTTTCCTCAACTCATAGCGTAGTGTTTTTGCTAGGACCCTCAGTCCACGCCACGCCGCTTCTCGGGTGGTTGACCTACTTTTAGCAGCAGTGCCTGGGGCCCCTGAACGAGCTTGGAGCGGACCAGCGACGGCGTGGCTCACCGCTAGCGTGCCTGATAAGGTGGGTTCTCTACCCCCAGTGGGTAGTGTACTGGACCGTGCTAGGTTGCACTGTCGGTACACTCTGGTTGTTGTGTTTTTGGTTGTTGTGTTGCGTTGTTGTGTTTTCTATTGCATTTTGTGTCTCTCGGTTCATGTTAGTCTCATCTCTCCGCGAGCTAAGCTTAGGGCAGGTTGGCGAGTCAGGCATAGAGTTAGGACGGGTGACCTTCACCTACACCACCCCCGACCTAAAGTGGCTCCAATTGGTGAGTCACGAGTGAATCACACTCTGGCGCTGGTCGGGTCCTTCGGGCAAGGTGGTGTCGGTAAAAGGTTGCGACGTGACTTCATAGGCGAGTTAGACCACGTAGGGCGTAAGGTGGTAGGGCCTAGGAGGGTGAAGTCACAGAAGTAAGATCATTTCGCCTGTTGACAAGCGCCAAGCCAACCATTTTTGTGGTAAAAAAAGTAAAAATTTTAAACTCAAAATCATAAAAAAAATTACTTGGCCATTGAATTTGGTTCATTACAAGAGAAAGTCAACGGCCAAGTAATTTTTTTTATGATTTTGAGTTTAAAATTATTACTTTTTTAGTTTTTTTTTACCACAAAAATGGTTGGCTTGCCGCTCGTCAACAGGCGAAATGATCTTAGGCCTACTTCTTTTCAATGCGAAACTAGGGAGAAAGAATGAAATGCTTGGCTCAATTTCTATATCTCACAGCATTGACAGCCAAAGACTTTTGAAGGAGAGCTTGGCTGCTGTTTTTTTTTTTTTTTTTACAAATTTTTGTATTTGAGGGGGATATCACATCTTTTTGTTGTTTGTTTCATATAAAGGCGTGAAATACTTGTAAACGATAATTCAAAGAAAGCAGGAAATTTCAAATGTAATTTTCCATCTAAATTGCTCGGATGTATGGCTTAGACTGAGTTTGATTCACTTTCTAAATAGCCTACCTAGGCCTAGATATCAATATTTTGGGTGAAGCAAATAACAAAATTTGTCATGATATATGAATCAAGCAGTGGATAGTGGATACAGTGCCTTTCAAAACAGATTGTCTAGCTTAAACTTAAACTCTGACTTAAACTTGCTTATTTTTTATTCCACATAGATTACTAGAGCATCAGACCAATCTAAAATGGCCGTTTATAACATCGTGTCTTGAAACTGTGCACACAAATATACACTCAAACACGCAAAAATATGCATTCCAAAATAACACCACTTCTTTGTCATCAGCATATTTTGACCAAACCACTTCCACAAATTACAAAACAAAATAAAAATACAGAGGGTTTACAGAAAAAGCTACCGAGTACTTCAATAATGGTCAATATTTTTTTGGATCAAAATCCTCTAAGGTCACGGGGCATAAAGATCGCCCCCATGCTATTTCTTAGAGGAGATTTTTTGCCAATTGCTTGGACCTAGCTCGAAAAATAGCAACTTTGACAATTTTTTTCCCGGTCATGGTGGACACAATAATTTTTTTGTTAATTTCTAAATTCATCTAGTTAGCCTGAATGAAATATATTTTTTGAGTTTAGCAGATGAATAGCCTACCCCTTTAAGTTCATCACTTGTTTCTTTTTAATACCAAAAACAGAAAATCCTTAAGTAGAGTATGTTGAAGGCCTACCAAAACAAAATTACAACTGTAGGCCTACGTTGGCGTCATTGTACGTTAATTTTTATGATAGGCCTCCGCCTTTTTCAATTTCACAGAATCTCAAACATTTGCCTCCTACGTGGCACACAATTTTTACCTCTAGAGCTATTTGCCTATCAGCTATGAACTCTCTTCCCATGTTGCCAATAAGTTTCTTTGGAGGGAACCGAAGATCAAGTCCTGATATTTGCATGGAACTGTGAAGTGAAGCGAAGTCATTGTACCGTTTGTAGATATGCCACGAATTTTCAGGCTGAGGCCCTCGTTGTATTCGAATGATGTATTCCTAAAAAAATCATTAAATTGGTTAAGAAAACATAGGTGTTAATTACCTTATTCATTAGTCAATAGCCTTGTTTTTAGTCGTAACTAGATGGAAATAATAATTGCCCAATCACAACGAGGAATTAACTTTGTCAATTTGGTTAGTTGGGAAACACTACAACCGTTAGGTGGAATTGTATTAAATATTGATTGATTAGGGTGACCATAATCCTAAAAGTAAAAACCGGGACACATGTACTTTCGTTTTGTATGGACTTGCGTGGGCTAACCGGGGTCTGGGGCAAAGCCCCGGAGGCGGAAAAATTTGGGGGTAATTTTTCCCCCAAGATAGCCTGTAGTGAGATCTGAGACAGGTTGGGTTGAAGGCTGGCCTTTGCTTTGAGAGTGTGGTGCAAGTAGAAAAGTCAGGTTCCAGCAAATGATAAATAGGCGCAATGACTGACGCCGACGAGACACTCGACCCTTGATTGTTCCAACCCGCTCGCGGCTCGTCGACAAAGCATTTTAGTCACTTTTGGTTGCTTTTACACTGGATAAGGAGGATAATAATTTAATAAAATATGAAATAACTTAACAGTTTTCAATGAAGAATGCACCTCATAATTTTTATTTTATTTATATGAATAAATTGTGTGAAGTGTGTGTGAAGAATACTCTGTTGTCTGCTGCGCGAGTAAGAATACTGAAAAGTGAAAATTAATGAATTTTCACCGAAAATAGAAGATTTTATTTCTTGTGACAAATCCGGGACAAAAAGGTGTCCCGAAAGCATTTTTCGGGACAACGGGACGAGAGGTTGAATTCCGGGACAATCCCGGTTTTCCGGGACGGATGGTCACCCTATGATTGATTGGCTATTTCTTAACATCTCATATAAATGCACTTTGGCTATTTGAGACGATGAGTGGTGATAGATGAGGATGAAGTATGAACAGAAGGGAGGAGGGGAAACCCGGTACTGGCACGTAGCCTACTTCTTTCAAAAAGTACCAAGGGGACCAACGGCTTAACGTCCCATCCGAAAGGAAGGTGTAACTTTGACAGTCATAGGTTCCTCCACTAACCCGGACTGCCGAGCAGACGTCGAGGAGAACGAAACCGTTACACTGGCTCTCGAACCCTCCATCTGCTCTAACCAGCGATATACGCGAGTTTCAGGGCAGAGCGGTCACCCACGTATTAAATATTGAGGAACTAACTTGTCTCACAACGTGCTCGGTCCCGCGCTTTAGACTGACTCATTCACTTACTCTGTACCTACGTCAGTTAATGCAGACTGGAAACACAATACAAGTTCTGCAATGGGTGCCCGCCCACTGTGGTATCAATGGGAATGAAAAGGCAGACTTCCTAGCAAAAATGGGAATTAAGAAGGAACAAATTGCAAAACCCGCTGTGTCTTACAGTGCAATAAAATCACATCTCAATCCAGCCCACAACAATGAAGTAAAAGGAAGATGGAAAGAGGAGGAAAAAAAGGTTGGGAGGCTTATGGTACAAAGAAAATAAATGTACAAACAAAACAACACAAAAGGAAGATTAAAACAGCAATGTTTTGCGGGGAGACGGGGCATGACCTGCTGGCAAAACATATCCATAGATTTAGACACTTAGGGGTAAGTGGGGTAAATGGGAACATGGGGTAAATAGGAACAGCCCTAAAATCTACCCCATATGACCTATTTAAAAAAATACAAAAAATATTCCATGTGACCTTTTTATTTTCTCAACAACATATCAAAAAATCAGCTCATTCTGATGTTAATTTAATAGTTTTCTGATTTTTTAAAAACTACCCTACACTTAAAAGTTGATGTAAGTTTCAGTCAAAAAAACTCTAGAAAAAAAAATTATGTCCAAAGAGTACCCTAAAAAAATATTTTGACATATAAAAAGTTCCCCCTAACTATGAACATGATTTTACAATTTGTTTGCATTTGCTTATCTTTGTCCATCATGGCTGTTAAGCCCCTGTTCCCATTTACCCCATACCACCTCCAATTGGGGGTAATTAGGAACAAGTGGGGTAAAAAGGAACAACACAGTTCTGTTAACCTGTGGGTTATATTATTTATATGGGGTATAAATGGGAACATTTCTCGATCTTCACAACCATCTCTATTTGACCATTGTGGTTGACCAGGTGTTGTGAAAATTACCATTTAGGCCATTTTTCTGCTTTTTCCTCAATTTCTTCTGACACTTGGGAAAATATCACCTCAGTGTATTATATTCACAAGATTCCCATAAGATTAATGTGCGTTCCTAATTACCCCATATTCCCAACATTGATAAAATTTGTTTAGAAAAGTTAAATTCATCCCCCCTTCCCAATTTTTCCACTTACTTATTTGCAAGGTTGATAATAAACACTAAACTAATCCTATTGTCACAAAAACAACTAAGAATTTTTTTGACACAAATGTAGCGCTTCGCTCCGCTCCGGTTTTAATATATAATCTGATATTGTTTTCTTACATAGCATCCACAGTTTTTAACATTTTGACTTAATTTTTTTTTTATTGAAATCATACATCAGATATGTCTGTTCCTATTTACCCCATTTTGTTTTACCTCACACCAATAAGCTACAGTGTTGTCTGTTCCCATTTACCCCAAAATGACGGGGTAAATAGGAACAATACCACTTTTTACATTTGATTTTTTTCCTAGTAGGCCTACATGATTTTAGGAAAATGACACACAAGTTATTCCTTACACTAACAACAGTGCAAAGAATAATGTACAACAAAAAAATCATAAAAAAGTCAATTGTACAACTTTTTACAGAAAGTCAAAGATGAAAAGTTCTAAAAGTGTTCCTATTTACCCCACTTACCCCTACACATGCACTAAACTGAAGGAAGTGACCGACAAAATGCCAGAGGGCATGGACAGAAATGAGAGGGAGGAATATCTCTACTGGGCGGCTAGACGCATGATGGCTTTATAAAGTAGATGCGGGTATAAGAAAACAACAACACTAATGTAATTTGATATTATTTAGGCCTACTACAATTCGGAAATTAAAAAAGTCCACCCCAACCGGGAATCGAACCACGGATCTCCCGCATTCGTGGTTCGATTGCCGGTTGGGGCGGACTTTTTTAATTTCTGAATTGTAGTAAATAATATCAATTACACCTACGGGAGTGTCTCCCGACTAAAAAAATCGAGAAATAAACCCTCGCTCATACCTGCGTAAAGGTAATGACATTATAATTAATGTTTGGTGGTCAGTTCAAAGGCAGCAGATATTTGTTGCAGTACTGTTCCATCCATTCAGATGTATAATGCAACTACAATTCAGAGCTTAAAATGTACCCGTCCTGATGGTCTAGTGGTTAAGACGCCTGTCTGGAATGCGGGAGATCCGTGGTTCGATTCCCGGTTGGGGTGGACTTTTTTAATTTCTGAATTGTAGTAAATAATATCAATTTCACCTACGGGAGTGTTTCCCGACTAAACAAATCGAGAAACATTAGTCATTGTGTAGGTGCACACAATTCTTGTTTTATCTCAAAATTAGCATTCATTTAGGCCTAGGCCTATCACAAGTTAGTAGGCTACTAATTTATGAGAAGTAAAGCACCGTAGTGCAGTGGTTCCCAACTGGTGGTCCGCGGACCGGTTTTGACTCATTGTTTTTTCTGCAAATGATTTCACTACATTCGGCCCCGTCGCAAACACAATTCTAGATGATAAAAGCGTTTTAAAAGTGCTGCGCCGTGCTAGCCTAGTTCTAGGATACAATCGATAAGAGCGCACCCGAAATCCTTTCCGTTAAAAACGAGTTTAGATTTAAAATAGCAATGTTAAAGGTTTGGTAAGTAGAGTATTTTATTAAAAAAACGAGTTAAGATTTAAAATAGCAACGTTAAAGGTTTGGTAAGTAGAGTATTTTATTGAAAAGGTTGGTAGGCCTACTAAGTAAATCAGCCACTCCGGCTCAAAAGGGGAAAAGTACAAAAAACTAAAAAAATTAAATTTACAAAAAATGTTTTTACCATGAGAAAGATAATGCATATGAAACCAAAAATAGTTTTATTTTGTAAAATAACTATTAGTCTGTATTTGCCATTGAACTTATAGCTTTTGTTGGTGTCAAGTGGACGATGATTTTTTTATTAAAAGTTGGTAGCCTGGTATTCTAAAGAATCAGCTGGTACCTCCATTTTAAGCAGTTCATAAGTTAAGGTTATGTGTGAAGAATCTAAACTGTGAATTTCAAGTCTTTATGTAATTATATCACACCATTTATTAATGAATATATGTAATCATGTTTGTGATGTAACATCCGTGACAATAAAGGCAAAAAAGTTGTTTTTTGGTGTATAATAGTTCTTACATTTTGCTACAAGTTGGTGATGTTGACAATATACTTGTGGACTAACCTTTAACGATTTTTAAGTGCCCATAGCTTTAAACATTTCTGAGAAATAGTGTCACGGATGTTACATGTCACGGATGTTACGTGTCACGGATGTTACATGTCACGGATGTTACATGTCACGGATGTTGTTGAAAGATTGTGATGTGATTACGCACTTGAAATATGATCAATCAATTGTATTGAAGGGGTTTATTTAAAAATAAAATTGCTGATGTGTAGCCTAATCTTTTTCTTGTCTAGATTTTTAATACGGGAAATGTATGGCCCTTGTAACTGTTATTTCCAAACTTCGATAGTATTGTAGCCTATTACATGTTTGTAAAAGTTTGTATTTATTATAAAAACAACACTACCCTACCTATTTGTAAGTTTAAAAACATTTATAAAACATAACATATTGGAAAACTATCATTATAATATTATACAATAAAGGAATACGTTAAAGAGTTAAGAGCCGAGCTTGGCCAACTCAAATGTGCGTACTCTGGTGTTGATGATTTCTGCTGAACGGTTGATAATTTATCATTACCAAATTTTGCATGGATGTTATTAAAGTACATTTGTATTGATATCTGCAATTGGTTGCAATAATTAAGCCTTAAAGATCCATTGCGAGACATAGGCCAAAGTCCAAAACGTGAAAAAATGAGCAATCCAAAACAAGGATTCCAATTCTGGAAATTCCCACCAAACCGTTTATCTTGGGATAAAAACAGATTAACCTACGCGTTCACATTGATTTAAACTTTGATATCCAGTATGCAATTTGAGTTAAAAAAATATGTATAAAATTCCCAAAGTTGACCAAAATGGAGTAAATTTCGATGATTTCTCAAAATTTTAATTCAAAATCAATAAATTTAATTTAGAAATACGCATACTGGATGGCATAGATTTATTCTTTATTACCATTAGTGTGAAATTTGATAACAGTGTTATAAACCGTTTACCCGGAATAAAAGAATGCTAGCGTCTAAACTCGTCTCCGCGCCAGCCTCAGCAACTACTCTTAACATCGCATTTATTTTATTTTACAATTTTATTTTGACCCCAATAAATTTAGATACTATAGATAAGGAGTGCTTGAATTTGTAACTAAGAATAACATAGTAATACTAGGAAAACGCTTAAGTCCCGCCGCGTTGTTGGATGAGCGTAATTGGTGCATTGAGCTGCCATGTGTTACGCGGATTTTCTGTTGTTCTGTGAAAAATTATTACTTAGTCGAAGATTTTTTTTAATTAAATTAAATAAAATAAAAAATTAACTTAATTTTTTTAATAAATCGTAATTTTTTTTTAAATCATAAAATTGCAATTTTCATAAGAAATAATTATTCGATTGCGCTCAAATTTAACACGAGTATATTAATTCATAAAATTAAGGTTCTGTGAAAAAATCATTACAAAAGGATAAAGCATGTAGGTGTTACAAGTCAAAGAATTGTTTTAAAAAAGAAAAAACCCGTAAAATTTTGATTTTATGAGAAATAATTTTCGATTACGCTCAAATTTCACACGAATATCTTAATTCATAAAATTAAGGTTCTATGAAAAAATCTTTACAATCGGATAAAGCGTGTAGGTGTTATAAGTCGAAGAAATATTTAAAAAATCGAAAAAAATCGTAAAATTGCGTTTTTTATAAGAAAATTTTTCCGATTGCGCTCAAAAACGTGGCAGTTCTAAGTTCAGAGATTTCGAAGGCCTCCATAAAATTTCATCGCAATCGAGTATCGGTTTAGCCGGAATCGTGCTGACAAAACACAAAAATACAGAAAAAAGAAAGAAGGAAAGAAAGAAAGAAAAAAAACATTCCGAATTTTTTTCTCCAGTGTAGTGAAATGGAATCTTCGCTTCGCTCGCTACGCTCATCCAATGAATTGAAAATGGTTGGAAACTGGCAAGGCAAAGTGTGTGTAACATCCGTGACAAAAACCATTGTAACATCCGTGACGCACACAAAAAATCATAACAATTGATATAAATTTATTTTAAAACAATGAATGGGTGATTAGAAGGGTTCATCTTTCATGGATTAGCTCTATGTATATGGAAATCTAGCTGTCTGGGTCAGGGACCTGAACTTTCTATCTTTTGATGATGATCCGGGATCCACTTCCCAAACAATGTAACATCCGTGACACCACATTTCACTCAATATATCTAAAAATTACAATTCATTTAAAAATCTTTTTCACCTAATGGTAGGTAGTGTGTTAACACAATTGTTTCAGTATAAAACATTACAATTTATTAGTTAGTTTAAGATTTTTAGCTCTATAAAGAGTGAAATGTAACATCCGTGACGAGCCGGAGTGGCTGAAATGTCATAATAAACATGGCACGCCGGCAACAGTGAAATGGTAGTGTTTGTGTTCAATCTTTATTAATTATAACATAATTCGTATATTTTCAGAGTGGTTATTATTGAATTAACGTAATTATTTACTTCCCGTTCCTACGGTTAAATTAGCAGGCCTAATTTTTCCGTACCCACAGTTCGAGTACCTTCGGTGATTTCCGCCGATGTTCGTTCATGCTACGGACGAATTGAGAAACGTAATTTTCCCGTAGCTACGGTCGAATAGCCTCAGCGTTACAAAAAACTAATGTTACGAATATTAATTTTCTGTGGACTTGAATATGAAAATGGATCGTTTAGTAATTTTATATCAACTTCATATGGAACTCTACTAGTTTGACGGAATTGCAATTTTTTGTTTTTTTACTTTATTTTCTTTGCCAAATCACTGATATTTCAAAGTATATTAAAAATAAATGCGCGGAAACCAATTAAAAAATAATTTTCAGCTTCTATTTATAAACAAAAGTAGGGTAAGTTATAAGTAGCGCGGAGCGACGCGGCCTAGGCCTACCGTGCTGAGATGTACTCACTGCAAGTTACCTTACAAGAACACAAAAAAATCCAAAATAGAATCATCACGTTTTTACTGTTATAATAAAAAAAAACTTCAAAACCTTTAACGTCGCTATTTTAAACGAAAATCCTTTTGTGGTGAAAGTCCTTTATATTTAAAATAGCGACGTTAAAGGTTTTGTAGGTGGAGAATTTTAGCAAAAATGGTTGGTAGGTACGCCTAGTAAGTAAAATCAAGACGTAAATACCAAACATGGCGGATCAATGACAGTGAAATGAGCGAGTGTTTGTGTTAAATATGTGTTATTCTATTTAATTGGTATATTTTCAGAGTGATTAGTATAAATAAATCGTTAATAATGAGGTCTTCTTCATTTGTTTCTATTTTGAAGTTGTTTTTTTATTCTTTTTCTTTGGAAAAAACTGTGTTGAAAAGTTGGACGAGTGTTGTGTAGGGCTCAGGGGTAGGGATTGCGTGTGTTATTCAATCAAACTAAAAGTGATTAAATAAGTCCAGAAACTACTTTCCGCGCCCAAAAACCAAGTAAACACATAATAATATATTGAATTAGAAAAAGGAAAATCATAAATTTAATGTAAAATAACAATCCCGTCAAATTAAGATTATAGCCTACCACTTCATATTAATTGTAAGTCTTATGTTAAATGTAGGCCTATCTTTAAAAATGTAGGCCTAGATGTGTAGGCCTACCTGTATGTATGTTAAAATATAGGGAACTCTTGTCGCTAAGCGGGTCCAACTTTCAACCACACTTTTTTCTCAATAAAATCAATGGAAAACAACTACAAATTTGAAATAAATGTGTAAAAATTCAATATCAACAATTTATTATAAATTACCACTTTGCAAAATTAACAATAACATAGGTGAACACAATATTAATCACAGACTAATTTCACTGTTATTAGTTGATCACGGCGGCCATTTAGCAAAGTCTCTCCATTTCTCCGACGTACCAACCAAACACACCAAACTTACGTTTAATTCTGTCCTTTTTTTGTTTGTCCTGCGGTCCCTGTCGTTTTTTGTTTGTTTGTACCTCATTCTGTTCCGGGGCTCCGCCCCTGGACCCCGTCGGGGGCTCCGCCCCCAAACCCCCGTGCTATTCGACTATTTAATTGTTTACTTAACATAACAATAACATATTTATAAATTACTTATTACAATAACCACAATATCGCAAAAAGGTTGGTACACCTACATAGCCAACATCCAAAATGGCGCGTTGATCAGAGTGAGATTACGTTCATGTTCAATAATGTAAATTATTTGACATTATTCGTGTAATTCGAGAGTGTTTACTATTAATTACTCACTATACCTACGTACTTAATATTAACTTATTTCTAATTTGTAGTTGTTTTCCATTGATTTTTGGGAAAAAAGTGTGGTTGAAAGTTGGTTGAAAGTTGGACCCGCTTAGCGACAAGAGTGCCAAATATAGTAGGCCTACATATTTATAGTAGGCCTAGCTATTATGTAATATTATGTAATATCATAATTAGCCTAGTAGGGCCTATACAGGCTCAAATTAAATATCTACATGTATTTATTTATCTAAGGCAATAAACAACATATCATATGCCTAGCTAGGCCATCAACATTTTCAATAATCGTATGGAGGGATGCCTTCTAGGCCTAGCCTAGCCTAGATCTAGTCTCGGCCTAACCTAGGCCTAGCCATAATATCATTATAAACCCAAAGAAAATAGGCTTAACCCCTACCCTAGGGCCTAGGCCTACGCCTAGCCTACGCCTGGGATTTGCCCTAGCCCCTAGGCCTAGCCTAGGCTAGTCTAGCAGTAGGCGCTAGGCCTAGCCTAGGTAGGCCTAGGCCTAGGTAGGGCTAGCTAGGCCGTAGGAGCCCTAGGGCCTACCTAGTTTAGTATTTTACCTAGCCTAGGGCCTAGGCCTAGGCCTACCCCATGACGGGACTTACCGTGTGTCCCTGGATGTTTTGAGTGTTTTCGAAGATGCAAGAGAGTAATTGAGTATCATCCAAATAAACCTTTCTCCTTATTTTCTTCTCAAACACGGCCATGAAGTACCGAAGAGAATTGCATTAACTATCATTAAATTGCTGAGAATTATAACAGCACCCATCACAATTCACGATTTCTTGAATTATTTTGACAGTTCCGAGTCGCCATTGACATTTACAGGGGCAGAGAACCAGAGACTTGAAGTTAGCACCGGGATTGAAGATTGGCATGTACAGCAAAAAACATTTTAAAAAATAAAAGCGCGCGTAACGTTCAACTTAATTTAAAAAACACATTGGATTATTTTTGTACAAGAAAACCGCTAAAATCGTTGTCAGCCAATCAGACAAGTATTTAGGCACAATTGCAAATATCTGCACATTCACTAGTAATAATGACTAATCTTTGATTGTATGACCATGGAGTTATGGTATGACATACAAATTATCCGGAGAAAAAAGGTCCGATGGAGCGCTAGTGAGCAATCAGCTGTTTAACAAGATGGCCGGTAAAAGGGGATAGCTGCCGTCCACACCCTTGGCTAACATTGCGTGGACCCAATCTTGAAACCTACTTTTTCTGTTGAAAACGTCCAGTTACATAATAGAAAATGATTCAGAACTATAGGTTGATACCTTGTGGTATAGTTAAAGTTTAAACATAATGAAAATCTGTAAAGAATAAGTGATTTTATATAGGGTACGTTCTTCTCACGTACTGCATTTCAAATACTAGCGCCTATGATTTGTTCGCCCTAAAACAAAGAGCATCAATTACTCCCAGAGTATAAAAATATCCTTGTAGTATAATATGCTAAAGCAAGCGTGGACTAGTAATTTGACAAAATGTTAATGGCCTAGAGCTGTGATAAACTGAGAGAAACAGCGCGGAAAATTGACGGCCGCCTAGCTTGGCCTAGGGCCTAGGCCTACTGCTTGCCAGTTTCAACCATCCCTAGGTGTCAAATGACTCGGCTAGAAGAAAACTAAAAATTTTTTGTTACTAAAATTTAAATTTTAGAAAATAATTAACCAGTCTGTATCCCAAAACTATCAATTTATTTCAATAAATTGGATAGGCATCAGCTGTTTTGTCTAGGCGTATCGCATTTACAGCCAAGTCGCCTAGCCTAGGGCCTAGCAGACGTGCAAACTCTGGCTTAAATAATAATATTCTGGCCAGACTTAATTTCGTATGTAGGCCATCACACCCTTTCGAGCTTCTTATATTATTATTTAATGAAGAGCCTACACGAAATAATAAAACATGTAGGCCCTGGGCCCTACTTTGACACCGCACCAAAGGAAAGCAAATCTAGGCCTAAAAATCTCGCGTGAACGGAGCTGACAAAGGCATTTAAATGTGCAAAACGAAGGGCGATATGAGGTTGAATCCATTTTTTCAAACATCTGGTGTAATCTGCTTACATATAAAACAAGACATTAATCGGTAGTGTAATCGGCTAGATAAAATAATGTCTCAAATATATGCTTCATTCAAGAACCTGTCACGAGACCCAAAAGTCAAGTTTAGATAATACCTTTCAGGTAGTTTGTATGAGTAAATGGTTGAAATGGATGGAAATCTATTTGGTTACTGTATTTTATTGCTTTCTAAATTGCAATTTTTGGGAAATTAAATATACAATCATAATATTTCTTAGTATTTCGTAGACTGACGCGATTCACCATGCGTTTTCCTATCAGGTGGCGTACCTATCCCGATTCTCTAGTTCCTCACTCGCGCGCCAGAGAGCCATACTGTTCCTTGTTTCCTCGGATACTAATTGGATGAGCGAAGCGAAGACTTTAATTTCCCAAGGTCTGCTGGATCTCCGCCTAGCGGAGAATCGTCTAACTCTCTAGGTTAACCTAGTGGCACACGAGCGAGTTAGACGAGCCTCCGCCAGGTGGCGGAGATGTAGTGGACCTTGCAATTTCCCTGACCCCCCAAAAAATCTCTACCGGGCAAACGGCATAATTATGCGATCTTGACGAAAATTTGAGGGGACCTTCGAAATCTCTGAACCTAGACTTGCTACGTTTTTGGGTACAACCGAAGAAATATTTCTCATGAATATCGGAGTCCCTTTACGATTTTTTTTCGATTTTTAGCGCGATATTTTCGTGACATTTGGGCCGATTCTGACCAAACGGGTGGGGCTACAACGTTCATATTTCACATGGACATTAAGATTACGGTGTTATATTGCTTTTTGAAAGAAAAAGTTAAAAAGTTAGCCATAATCCATAGAATAAAGGTATGAGTTTTTTTAGATTTATAATAACAATTAACAAGTAACAATAGAAACTTGACAACAATCACCTAGAATGCGTTTAAAAAGCACTTGCAAAGGAAAAGTGGTCCTACGCAAACTAAAATCTTACAAAAAAGCTCATCCATCAACGCGGCGGGACTTAAGCGTTTTCCTAGTATAGGCCTCCGAAGTAGCCGCGCGCCGCGCCACCGTCGATCCCTAGCGGCACCCGAGAGGAGTTTAGAAGGTGACACGATTTGAAAATGGCTGGTGTAAACCATAGGATCGTGCTACATTGATGCACATAAATATTACTTTGCGCACTTTATTAGTGGTTTGTTGGAAAAGGGGAGCTGCTATACGAACATTAACACTTAAATAAAGGAAAATAATGTAGATTTGTACGAAAATAATAGTAGTTTTATTATTTGTTTACTTGTTGTACTTTCCCGCCAAGGTTGCTATAGAATGCGGCAAGTGCACGGTACGTTCTTTAACCAAGGACCAAATCAAAATAATATTATTAAATTATTGAATAAATAATGCATAGATCCTTATCAATAATAACACATACAAAATTACACGATTCTTAATATAAAGGAACAAATAAGACGACTGATACAGTGTGAAAAGAAATGTTAGAGCAGGCCAACAATTAGATGCATGAATAATATTTGCAGATGGCTATTCTGATTTTTGAAGGAGATTTGGTTCATTACAATAATAAGTACGGGATGCAGGTCATACAACACTCGAGACTTCATACAGGAAGTTTCGGAACAAAAACCGTCACCAGCAATCCTGACGAAAAGTTTTGTTTTGTCAATATGATGAATGCTAGGTAATGAGTTCACTTAAATTAATTGCTCTAGTCTTTGGACATTCCTTTCTCAAGGATGACGTTAAATTGGGGTAGGACAAGTTGCCGCCCCCCTCCCCCTATCGAATTTCGAAAAATAGTGTACAATACAATACATTGCTTGTACAGTACATTGTGCAAGTTTGTGCACAAAGAGTTAACTTATTTCAAGAGATATACTCAAATTAATTCGGGGGGGGGGGAGGGGTGCTATCTTGAAGGAGTCAACCCATATAGTTAATTTGATACCGTTTCAATAGGGGACATTAATGCATCGTTTGTTTGTAAACACAAACATTCATTAATGCAAACGTATTTTCAAAGATGCACTCAAATTACTTGACGAAAACCCTCACAAATCTGTTGTAATACATTTCAATTGTGAACATATTTAGTGCATTGTCAGTGAATGTTTTGCATAGAGGCTAATAGTATCTACTATCTTTATAATGCACTTAATTTTGTGATTTTACTAATCAAATTCAAGGGTGAACATTAGTGCATAATTAACCTAAGTTTGGCCTAATGGAATGCTGAAAAAATGTATTTGTGCACACTTCATATTCAAATTACTTCTTAAGGCGTAACAGAAGGGTGGAAGGGGGTTATTATGGGGGAAGGTGGTTATGAACTTATGAGCACGGCTATGTTATTGGTGTCACTCAAAAAGGCTAATTTTCTTAACCCATAAAAAACGTAAGTTTAACTTATAACTATTGCTTATGTCAGTAAAATGGGGGGGGGGGGGATAAGAGTCGCCCCACCCATGTGTAGGTATGTGTGATGTATGTAGGCCTATCTGGACATATATGTCCACTGTCCAGTCTAAATTATGTTAATTTGTTATGCCAATAATGCTTTGCATGCCATGATCTCTAATAATTATTGTCGATGAAGGTTTTAATGTATTGTTCATGAATCATGACTTGCGATTTTAGACCTACGTGTAGGCCTAGATGAAATCCAAGGTAATTCACTAAAATAATGTAGCCTAGTTATAATTTGACTAAAAATTTATAACTCAGGGCATGTCTGTACTTTTATCAAACGCCTAGTAGAATAGTGGTATCCCTCTAGTACGTATTAATATAGTAGGCCCTTTTTTTAAAATAAAGTTTACTCCAGTCTTCTAAACCCTTCTACTTCATCTGTAAATTCGAAGATCAGTTGATCAATGCTAGGTTTTGCTTGCTCTCGTATCAGTCACCACATCTAACAACACAACAAATACATCTACTTGCTAGTTGTACCATCTTGTACAAAGCTAGCGATTAATTTGTTGCGTCGCGCGTTTAAATCCGCATCTTTACCAGCCATTTCCCGCAGCACGCGTCACCTTCCCAGTTGACACACTTCTGCCGCTAGGGCTGCGCCACAGTCTACTTCGGAGGCCTAACCCCTTTAGTAGGTCAACGAGTGGTACCAACGAAAGAATGCAGATGGCTCGAAATTGTTTTCTCAACATAACAACTTTGTCAGCTCTGCGTGGATCTAGCACACGGAGGAACTCTTGTGATCTAGCACAGATAAATGCGTTGGTAAAATATATTTCTCTTTCATTCACAAAGGAGACATTCCATCACTGACCTTTATATTATATTACTATATATTATACTATACTATACTAGTACTACTACTTCTATATAGAGGTCAGTGTATTCCATTTACCGCGCATTCTTACAACCCCACCAACACATACACCCCCTAATACAACCCCCGGACCACTACAGAGCATCTGCATTCTGCATTCTTTCGTTGGACCAAGTATACATAGTTTACATAGCCTACAGTAAGCAAGGAACTCCCCACAAATTGCAAGAGTTTTGTTTTTTGAATATTCATATATTCAATGAAGTATACTGATCACTCACATATCTAGGGCGACGGCCGTTCGCCCGCAGCCAAGCGCACGCGACTACTTAACGACTAACTCGACCCGAGTTGGGGTTTTTCAGCTATCTGCACACGCCATCCCGAAAGATTCACAATCTTGAAACTAGGTATATGACCTGATATGTGGTCCATGACCAACCAAAAAAAAATCAACCCGATCCAATAACCCGTTCTGTGTTTTAAAAAAAGTGCCTCAACATAGTCGAAAACCTTCCGGCTTGCTGGGTGGGTGGCTATAGCTAGCTGGAGAATTCTAACGGAGAGGAAATAAGAGCCTACAGAGAAAACGGTACATCTTAGAACTATGCAACTTGGACCACACTTAGGGTACGTTCCGTAGCATGCTCTGGGCGCGCCCACAACACCCAGACTTGTCCAAGATGCCCAAAGTTTAACATTGGGCGTTACGGGCGTTGTGATCGCGGCGGCGTTTACGGAATGCTATGGGCACGCCCAAGTTGCAAGTTAGCATGATACGGAACGTACCCTTAAGGTACGTTATGATATATACTAGGAAGCTTCGCAAACGCTTTTTCATGTGCGTTGTTCGATGAGCGTATGTTTTTTAAACGAAAAAAGCGTAAAATTGCGATTTTCATGAGAAATTATTTTTCGATCGCGCACAAATTTCACACAAATATAGAAATTCATAAAATTAAGGGTTCTGTGAAAAAATCATTACAATCGGTTAAAGCATGTAGGTGTTATAAGTCGAAGAAATTGTAAAAAAATCGAAAAAAATCGTAAAATTGCGATTTTAATGAGAAATAATTTTTCGATTGCGCTCAAAAACGTGGCAGTTCTAAGTTCAGAGATTTCGAAGGCCTCCATAAAATTTCATCGCAATTGGAGTATCGGTTTAGCCGGAATCGTGTTAACAAACAGACAAAAATACAAAAGAAAAAAAGGAAAAAAACTAGAAAAAAAAAACATTCCGGATTTTTTTCTTTAGTGTAGTGAAATGGAATCTTCGCTTCGCTCGCTACGCTCATTAAATAAGGATATTCAATTTTCAGTGTATCTACCTTAGCTAAATTGCATAACGTCTTTCTTATCTGGAAACTATTATAACTTGGAAAACGCTTAAGTCCCGCCGCGTTGTTGGATGAGCGTAATTGGTGCATTGACCTGCCATGTGTTATGCGGATTTTCTGTTGTTCTGTGAAAAAATCATTACTAAGTCGAAGATTTTTTTTAATTAAATTAAATTATATAAAAAATTAACTTATTTTTTATAATTAAATTAAATAAAATAAAAAATTAACTTAATTGTTTTAATTAAGGCTATTCCACCGCGTTTTTCTATTTTCCAAAATATGCTACTAAGTTAAAATATAGTGAATGGCTTTGAAACATGGCTATTTTAGAAAATCAAAAATATTTTTCCAAATTTTTCTGATCCGGTACACGGCCAATATAGCCACCTCAAAATAATTTCAAACTTCAATTCGCCAGGGCACACCATTCAACGTACGGTGTTGTGCTTTTGTGACATTAATTTTTAACTGTTTTTCTATGGACTGACTGAGAGAAAACAGATTTATTTTAACAATTGTCTTTCCAGCGAATTTTTTCGTTTGGCAGTATTTTTTACCGATTTGTACCGCCAAACGAAAAAATTCGCAGGAAAGACAATTGTTAAAATAAATCTGTTTTCTCTCAGTCAGTCCAAAGAAAAACAGTTGAAAATTAATGTCACAAAAGCACAACACCCTACGTTGAATGGTGTGCCCTGGCGAATTGAAGTTTGAAATTATTTTGAGGTGGCTATATTGGCCGTGTACCGGATCAGAAAAATTTGGAAAAAATATTTTTGATTTTCTAAAATAGCCATGTTTCAAAGCCATTCACTATATTTGGACTTAGTAGCATATTTTGGAAAATAGAAAAAACGCGGTGGAATAGCCAAGAAAAAAATCGTAAAATTGCAATTTGCATAAGAAAATAATTATTCGATTGCGCTCAAATTTAACACGAATATATTAATTCATGAAATTAAAGTTCTGAAAATAATCATTACAATAGGATAAAGAATGTAGGTGTTATAAGTCAAAGAATTGTTTTTAAAAAGAAAAAAAACATACAATTTTGATTTTCATGAGAAATAATTTTTCGATTACGCTCAAATTTCACACGAATATCTAAATTTATAAAATTAAGGTTCTGTGAAAAAATCATTACAATCGAATAAAGCATGTAGGTGTTATAAGTCGAAGAATTTTTTTAAAAATCGAAAAAAATCGTAAAATTGCGTTTTTTATGAGAAAAAATTTCCCGATTGCGCTCAAAAACGTGGCAGTTATAAGTTTAGAGATTTCGAAGGTCTCCATAAAATTTAATTGCAATCGGAGTATCGGTTTAGCCGGAATCGTGTTAACAAACACACAAAATACAGAAAGAAAGAAAAAAAAAAAAAAAACATTCCGGATTTTTTTCTCCAGTGTAGTGAAATGGAATATTCGCTTCGCTCGCTACGCTCGCTACGCTCATCCAATAACTTGGAAAACGCTTAAGTCCCGCGTAATTGGCGTAATTGGTGCATTGACCTGCCATGTGTTATGCAGATTTTATGTTGTTTTGTGAAAAAATTATTACAAAGTCAATTTTTTTTAAATTAAATTAAATTAAATAAAAAATTAACTTCATTCTTTTATTTTTTCATAATCGTAATTTTAAAAAAAAGAAAAAAATCGTAAAATTGCTATTTTCATAATAAATAATTATTCGATTGCGCTCAAATTTTACACGAATATAATAATTCATAAAATTAAGGTTCTGTAAAAAAATCATTACAATAGGATAAAGCATGTAGGTGTTATAAGTGAAAGAATTGTTAAAAAAAAAAGAAAAAACCCGTAAAATTTCGATTTTCATGAGAAATAATTTTTCGATTGTTCTCAAATTTCACACGAATATCTTAATTCATAAAATTAAGGTTCTGCAAAAAAATCATTAAAATCGGATTAAGCATGTAGATGTTATAAGTCGAAGAATTTTTTTGAAATTTGCGATTTTCATTAGAAATAATTTTTCGATTGCGCTCAAAAACGTGGCAGTTCTAAGTTCAGAGATTTCGAAGGCCCCCATAAAATTTCATCGCAATTGGAGTATTGGTTTAGCCGAAATCGTGTTAACAAACAGCCAAAAATACAGAAAAAAAAAAAACATTCCGGATTTTTTTCTCCAGTGTAGTGAAATGGAATCTTCGCTTCGCTCGCTACGCTCCTCCAATAACTAGGAAGCTTCGCAAACGCTTTTTCAGGCGCGTTGTTGGATGAGCGTAATTTTTTTTAAACGAAAAAAGCGTATAATTGCGATTTTTATGAGAAATTATTTTTCGATTGCACTCAAATTTCACACCAATATATTAATTTATAAAATAAAGGTTCTGTAAAAAAATCATTACAATCGGATAAAGCAAGTAGGTGTTATAAGTCGAAGAAATTTTAAAAATTTAAAAAATCGTAAAATTGCGATTTTCTTAAAAAATAATATTTTGATTGCGCTCAAATTTTACACGAATATACAAATTCATAAAATTTAGGTTCTGTGAAAAATTTATTACAATCAGATAAAGCATGTAGGTGTAACAAGTCGAAGAAAGTTTTTAAAAATCGAGCAAAATAGTAAAATTGCGATTTTCATGAGAGATCATTTTTCGATTGCGCTAAAAAAAAAAAGTGGCAGTTCTAAGTTCAGAGATTTTGAAGGCCCCCAGAAAAATCATCGCAATTGTAGTATTGGTTTAGCCGGAATCGTGTTAACAGAGACAAAAATACAGAAAAAAACATTCCGTTTTTTTTCTCCAGTGTAGTAGAATGGAATCTTCGCTTCACTCGCTACGCTTATCCATTTATATTTTAACAGATAATTTTGCAAAGGAACTTGAAAAAGTAATGAGATCCCACACATAACAAAAACTTGTAAAAATTCAGCCTATTCTTACATACTAAAAAAAAATGAGATCTAAAAAAGGGCAAGCTCATCTACCCTTCCACATTTGCGCATTCTTAATTCATAAACGTATAGTGTCCCGTAACAACATCCTTGAAAAGCTTGGCAAAATAGAATTTGTATGACCATTACGTTTAAATTTATTAGAAAAAAAGAATTTGGATGAACTAAATTGGTTTAAATTAATAGTTGCAAATTCTATTTTGCCAAGCTTTTCAAGGATGTTGTTACGGGACACTGTACGTTTATGAATTAAGAATGCGCAAATGTGGAAGGGTAGATGAGCTTGGCCCTTTCTTAGATCTTATTTTTTTGTTTTTTTTTTAGTGTGTAAGGTTTGGCTGTATTTTTACAAGTTTTTGTTATGTGTGGGATAATATATTACACTTGTGTAATACGTGTACAATGTGTAATAAGTGTGTGCTACAATGTTTAATAATAACTAAGAAGTAAAATACGATTGTGTAAAATTATAGCAGTGCTGTATTTTAAATTTTAAATTGAAACAAAAGCTTGGTTGTTACTATCAATTGACTTGCCAGTCTTATATCAAAGAACAAAATAAAAAGTCACAGTGATTAAAAAAATAAATTAAGTAATACTTAAATCTTGTATAATATAGTTTACTGATCTAGGAATTGTACAATTTAAAAGTAAAATTGAAGCAATGATAATGAATCAAAGAGCAAAGAATTGATTTTTACTATTTATTTGTAGGATATTGTTTGTGTGTTTGTGTAATGTTAATTTACCTTCATAAGTTCTTATTAATGATTTTGCTTTTTTCTTTGTTTGTTCATTATTGCTTTGATTATGATATAAACAATGTATTTTCAATTATATTTTTCTGCCTAGATTGTCTGGTTGCCGCCCGCTGATGGAGCTTGCAACTTGAGTTAGGTGTCCTGTCCTGCATCATTGCTGTGATCAGTTTGACATGAACAATTTTAAATAATTATATATCTGATATAATTATATATATGAGTCAAGATTTTTTGGACTAAAATGTTATCAAGATTTGAAAACAAAAATGAAGATTGAACACAAGAATAAAGATTTCGCGTTCGGTGGTTTCTTCCGCGAAAGTTTTTGATTATACTCCCTGATTTGCTGTTCCTGATTTTTGGCAAACCTCACATTCGTTTGAGTGGAATCGTCTAATAAATCAGTTTTTTTCTTTTCGTTTTTCTTTCTTTCTTTCATTCTTTCTTTCTTTTCCTTTTCTTTTTCCTTTTTTTTTCTTTTCTTTTCTTTTCTTTTCTTTTCTTTCTTTTCTTTTCATTCTCCACCCTTTTTTTTTTATATATTTTGATACATTCATTAAATGCATATAATATCATTTTTATTTGTTACCAAAATTGTTGTGTTTAATGCATTGTTCTTGTAATGCTACTATTTTAAATATTTACGAAAATGTAGTTTATTGTTGTTTCTGCATCTATGTAATTAGATTTATTTAGTTGTCCTCCTTTGTAAATCAGTTTTTATAACTGAATAGGATAGACGTTAAATAAATAATAAATAAATAAATAAATAAATAAATAAATAAATAAATAAATAAATAAATAAATAAATAAATAAATAAATAAATAAATAAATAAATATTGGTAAAAGTTTGTTTGGAACATATTCCTTTAATATTTCCTCTTCCAAAATTAAATTGTTCAAAATGTACAAACAATGACTGCATCTGTTGTTTGATATGTGATTTCACCCTTGAGTTATTTGCTTACGTCCCCTTGTCAGTAATTTTCTGATTGCTAAGTACTAACCACCGACTTACTTTGCATGCATTGATGACAGTGTTGCAACTCAGCATGCTTAATGTACCATGCTTATTATTTTAAACGAGAAGCATTGTGATTGCATGGCTTGCTATGTGAGTAAATTATATTTTTAAGCTTTTTCCATTTTTTTACAGTTTGTTTTTTAATGTCAATTTCAATCCACTTATAAATCCACCTGAAATATTACTGGCCCTTCTAAACCCAACTCCTTTTAATTATACTCTTGGCACACATTATTTTTCTAAATAACTGAAACTATTAAGATAATTGTGGACCGAATCAATTGCAATGCTAAGCATTATAATTGAAACCTATTCATCCCTCATCCTTAGTCTGTCCTTGCCATCACATGAACTAGCAAGCTATATATACAATTTTAGATGATTCTTTCAATTAGCAATGGTCAAGTGGTATATTAATTATTGTTGAATGCTGCAAAGAATTAAAGATAGATTGACAAATCTTAATTAATACCTACCTATATATTCAATATACACTATACATATCTTTGCCAGCCTATAGGCTTGTAGGAAGGGGGGATTGGGTCAATTACCCCCCACCCCCACTTTAAAATGTTATTAAAATGTTATATCAAATATCAAATAGGGTATCAAATACAGTCTAGACCTAGAGTATTTAAGTATTGCAGTGAATAACTACTTAAGCAGTTTGTTGCCAAACAAATACTCGACACACTAATATATTGTTGCCAAATTTAGTAATTGGTATTGAATTATTATTTGTAGCACCTTAAAAAATACTTCTTTAACATTGTGCAAGGTTTTAATTTCAAGTATGTTTACTTGTGGTTTCTTTTGTTGCATTGACAACACTGAACAAATCAGAAATAATCATTGGACCATTTTCACAATGCTTAACAGGTTACGCTGAGCTTGATCCAACTCAAATGCGCGCAAACAGGTGTTGATGTTTCTGCTGAACGGTTGGTAATATCATTACCAAATTTTAAATGCATGTTAATAAAGTACTTTTATATTGATATCCGTAATTGGTTGCACAAAATAAGCCTTAAAGATCCATTGCAAGACATAAGTCCAAAACGTACAAAAATGGGAAATCAAAAACATGGATTACAATTCTGGAAATTCCCACCAAACCGTTTATCTTACGATAAAACCACATTAACATGCACGATCACATTAATTTGAACGTTGATATCCATTATGCAAATTTGAGTTAAAAAAATCAATATACTTGGAATAAATTCTCAAAGTTTACTAAAATTGAGTACATTTTGGTGATTTCACTAAATTTTAATTCAAAATCAAGGAATTAATTTAGGAATACGCATAATGGATAACATAGATTTATTCTTTATAAACGTTAGTGTGAAATTATGATGCTATAAACCGTTTACCCGAAAAATCCAGAAAGCTGAGCGCTTAAACTCGCCTCCGTTCTAGCCTCAGCATACCCTCTTGAGTGATTAATTTATGATAGGTGCTGGTATTGGCAGGACCCGCAGGTAGGAAACTGCAAACATTCACTTTTCAAGAGTCTAGCAAGTTTTACTTTTCTTCTTGCATGAGGTAATTCACGGGAATAGGTCACATATTGGCAGTTGAACAGGAAACATCAGACGTATATGAAACTAAATATTGTCAATGAAGCATACATGGACAGCCCTACAGTCGTAGTTATGAATATTATTTGATAATCTAGTCCCGGTTGTCAATTTTCGTCTTTATCAAAATCCAAAATCCCTTTTTTTTAATTATTTTTTTTAGAAAAGTATGACTTCATTTCCACTTCAGTGACAACAACTGTGTTATAGTCACCCAACGGTGTTATGTTTCAAACAACTGTGACGTCAAGTCAGCCGAGCAAACTGGAATTTACCAAAAAAAAGCCCTATACCCCCGTAAGTGTTCAGTTGCACACATCTTACCTTTCCATACACCACACAGTGCTAAACACTTACTTTTAAATAGTTAGCTATGAATTAATTTTAGGAGGGAATTTGTTTGTTTGTTTTTATTAGGAGCAAAAATTTTACAAGATAATATTTGTTAATATTGGATTAGCTTCAATATGTATTTAATTGATCTATTTTCTTCCATTCTCAAATTGTTTAGAATTTTTTGTATGTGGTGTTAATATAAGTTCGATTAAGTACCTTCTATTAAATTGATTATACTAGGAAAACGCTTAAGTCCCGCCGCGTTGTTGGATGAGCGTAATTGGTGCATTGAGCTGCCATGTGTTACGCGGATTTTCTGTTGTTCTGTGAAAAAATCATTACTAAGTCGAAGATTTTTTTTAATTAAATTAAATTAAATAAAAAAATAACTTAATTTTTTTAATTAATCGTAATTTTTAACAAAGAAAAAAATCGTAAAATTGCAATTTTCATAAGAAATAAATATTCGATTGCACTCAAATTTAACACGAATATATTAATTCATAAAATTAAGGTTCTGTGAAAAAATAATTACAATAGGATAAAGCATGTAGGTGTAATAAGTCAAAGAATTGTTTAAAAAAGAAAAAACCCGTAAAATTTCGATTTTCATAAGAAATAATTTTTCGATTACGCTCAAATTTCGCACGAATATCTTAATTCATGAAATTAAGGTTCTGTGAAAAAATCATTACAATAGGATATAGCATGTAAGTGTTATAAGTCGAAGAATTTTTTTAAAAATCGAAAAAAATCGTAAAATTGCGTTTTTTGGATGAGCGCAGCGAGCGTAGCGAGCGAAGCGAGCGAAGCGAAGATTCCATTTCACTACACTGGAGAAAAAAATCCGGAATGTTTTTTTTTTCTTTGTTTTTTTTTGTATTTTTTGTATGTTTGTTAGCACGATTCCGGCTAAACCGATACTCCGATTGCGATGAAATTTTATAGAGACCTTCGAAATCTCTGAACTTAGAACTGCCACGTTTTTTGAGCACAATCGAAAAAAAAATTCCCATAAAAAATCGCAATTTTACGATTTTTTTTCGATTTTTAAAAAATTTCTTCGACTTATAATACCTACACGCTTTGTCCGATTGTAATGATTTTTTCACAGAACCTTTATTTTATAAATTTATATATTCGTGGAAAATTTAAGCGCAATCAATAATTATTTCTCATAAAAATCGCAATTTTACGGGGTTTTTTCTTTTTTTAAAACAATTCTTTGACAAATAACACATACATTCTTTATCCGATTGTAATGATTTTTTCACAGAACCTTAATTTTATGAATTCATATATTCGTGTAAAATTTGAGCACAATCCAATAATTATTTCTTATGGAAATCGAAATTTTACGATTTTTTTCTTTTTTAAAAATTACGATTAATTAAAAAAATTAAAAATTAAAGTTTATTTTTTATTTATTCTAAATTATTTTTAAAAAAATCATCAACTTAGTAATGATTTTTTCACAGAACAGAAAATTCACATAACACATGGCAGCTCAATGCACCAATTACGCTCATCCAACAACGCGGCGGGACTTAAGCGTTTTCCTAGTTTATGAGAAAAAATTTCCCGATTGCGCTCAAAAACGTGGCAGTTCTAAGTTCAGAGATTTCGAAGGCCTCCATGAAATTTCATCGCAATCGGAATATCGGTTTAGCCGGAATCGTGTTAACAGACACACAAAAATACAAAAAATAAAAGAAAAAAAAAGAAAAAAAAGGAAAAAGGAAAAAAAAAAAAAACATTCCGGATTTTTTTCTCCAGTGTAGTGAAATGGAATCTTCGCTTCGCTCGCTACGCTCATCCAATATATCAATTAATTGGATGAGCGAAGCGAAGACTTCAATTTCACTGACCCCCAAAAAATTTAGCTCGGATGTTTTTTTTTTTCTGTCGGGTTTGTTAACTCCCCTACCAGGCAAACGGCATATCCGATCTTGTTTGAAAATTGGAGGGGACCTTCGAAATCTCTGACTTAAGAAGTGTTTTGTTTTTGGGTACAATCGAAGAAATATTTCTCATGAATATCGTACTTTTACGATTTTTTTCGATTTTTAGTGCGATATTTTCGTGTCATTTGGGCCGATTCTGACCAAACGGGTGGGGCTACAACGTTTATATTTCACATTGCTTTTTTAAAGAAAAAGTTGAATAAGTTGGCCAGAATCCATAAAATAAAGGTTTTAATATGAGTTTAGGTTTTAATATGAGTTTTTTTAGGTTTATAATAACAATTTACAAGTAACAATAGAAACTTGACAACAATCACCAACAATGCGTTCAAAAGCACATTTTAAAAGTAAATAGATCCCACGCAAACTAAAAACTTACAAAAAAGCTCATCCATCAACGCGACGGGACTTTAGCTTTTTCCCTAGTAATATTCAAGTTAAAAACCCTTTCTGTCAAAAGCCAAAATTGAATGTTGGGCCAAATGCAATGGGCATTGATTCAATGAATGATTCATTCATTAATGAGACCAATGAGTCAATGACTAATAATGGAGCATAAAATTGATACAGATCTTAAAATGGAATCCCATTTTACCATTGCATAAACCTATAAACAAAAAACTTGCTTTTGTTTTCATTTTTCAATATTTATTTAAAACCCAAATTTGGTTTTTAGATTTATACTAGTAAGATTGTTAACATGAGCATGGCACCCATGGTCATAGCCCAGGTTTGGGGATCTGCCCCATTTGTGTATGTCATTCAGTTGTAGAGTAAGTGACATCCCAGCAAATAACAGATTAGTTTAATAATCATAAATAAAATTAATTAATAATCCTTGACAATTTTTCTAAACTCTGGCAATTGCCTTGGAAACAACACCAAAGTTTAGCAACCTCGGGCGTGGTCACGCTCTGCCCTGAAACACATGTATACCACTGGTTACAGCAGATGGAGAGTTCGAGAGCTAGTGTAACGGCTTTGTTCTCTTCGACGTCTGCTTGGCAGTCCGGGGTTTGTGGAGAAACCTAATGACTGTCAAATTTACACCGTCCTTTGGAGGGGACGTAAAGCCGTTGGTCCCCTTGGTATTTTTCGAAAGGAGTAGGTTTGCTACGTGCCGGTACACGGTACTGGGTTTCCCCTCCTCCCTTCTATTCAGATCCTCATCTATCACCACTCATCGTCTCGAATAGTTTTAGTGCATTAATATGAGACGTAAATCAATACTCAATTAAAAAGTAAGTACGTAGGAAATATATTTTTTAATACTACATAATATAATATATATTTTATTTTCATGTTGAATAGTAGCATGCGTTGTGAGTTTAAGCAGAAGGCAATGCCAGCAACCTTACTAACACATGCATACTTACCATGCATATAACAAACACACCTAACATGACAATGACACACCTATCTAAAAACTCAGCCTACTTCCTCTGTTCCTCATTAAAGTACACTGTCCATTGAAGGCCACACATCCTTTATAGCAGCCGTGAACTAAAATAAATAAATTTGTATTTCGAGTACTACTCACTTTAGCCATGTATGTCATCATTTTTCTTCACTGGCACGAGAAAAGCGAATGTATGTTAACAATACTAGTTGCATGTAAATGTCCTGGCATGTAGAGAAATGCAAGATGTACAAACTTAACTCCTTAGATGCTAAGTTTAGATGATTCTCAACACTATATGTTTAGAATGTAGTTTGCGTATAGGTATAGATGAGGCCTAAATGGCTAGGATACTTAAACTGGGTTGGGTTATAGCAGCTTAAGTGTATAGAATGTAGTCTAGACTTGTGAACCTTATATGTGCTAATTACCATAGATCAATTGTAATAGTTATCAATCTTATCATTTACACAATTGAGACTATTCCTATGTATAGGTTTTAAAAATTTGTATGGCTCCGTTACGGACGCCCATCTACAAAATGTAACAGATTATTTCTATCAGTATTAAATATTTATTTAAGTTAGATCATAGGTACTACAAAATGCTGGTAATTTAACAAATAGTAATTTTTGAAGCAATTGCCAAAATTAATTATTTCCATTTGTTTACTGCATAGTTATTATGTTGAGACGTCGCACTGGTAAAAACAGTATAAAACCGTACCATAGACCTTATTTTTTTAATGAATGCAAATCATATTTTTATTATATTTCTGTAAGATAAATGTGTATATAATAATTATATGGTCTTTATCTGGAAAGTGTATGTGTGTATTTTTAAACACAATGGCATCACGATAGAAACTTATGTTTTGTATTTTTAAAGCTTGTTTGTAGTAGGTAAAACTTTTAAAAAGGAGTATTTTAATTTTTTTTTAAACCTTTTACTTCTTTACTTAAACTTTTTGAAAATTTTTATGCTAGTAAATGAATAATGAGTATTATGTTGTACACAGAATTAAATAATTTTAACTGGTTGTTATGTTATTATAATAGTTATTAACTTATTAACAGTAGGTAGTATTAACAAACTAGCCATAGAGGTTATCTCATTGTAAAATCAATATGGGTTGATTAGCAGCTGTTGATCTAGGGAAAAAAAGTGGGAACACATGATTAATGTTAACCCATTGTTCTAGTTCTTACATGAAGTAATTTACAACTTGTTATCATAGGTTTCTCATTGTACAAACAGCAGCTGTTGACTCACAAGGTAACGTGGGAACACATGATTTATGTTAACCCATTGTTTTTAATTCTTACTAGAAGTAATTTACAACTTATTATCATAGAATTATCTCATTGTAAAACAACAACAAGGTAAAGTGAGATCACATTTGTGTACATACATTGAGCCACGAAATAACGTAGGATCTTGGGCATAGGGGTATATACTGGTGAAAAACTGAAATAATAATTTGAATTCTTATACATATTCTTATATACAATTAATTTAAATTTAAATTTAAATTTAAAACAGTTCTTATACAGTGAGCCACCAAATAACGTAGGTCTTGGGGATGGGGGAATATACTGGTGAAAAACTGAAATTTAAAATTTTGAATTCCTATCCATGCCAGGTAAAGTGGGAACACATTTGTTTACATACAGTGAGCCACCAAATAACGTAGGATCTTGGGCATAGGGGTATATACTGGTGAAAAACTGAAATAATAATTTGAATTCCTACCCTGCCAAAAATGAGCATAAGTGGGAAAAAGTTCCTACCCAAAGATAGCAGAGGAAAAGATTCACGATATTCAATATTTTTTTGCTAGTAGTTGCTCAAACGTATCACATTTTCAATGGTGATTTACATGTTCTGATTTTACACACTTGCAAAACAAGACAAAAGTTTTTGCACATGCATTTAAATAAACAATTGCATTGGATACAAATGAGGGCATTCTCCATCTTTAAGAATGTTTACCTTGCATTTATTTGCATGCGTGCAGCAAGCGAGAGTTTCTGGGTAAATTCCAGTCATATTTTGTCAGCAGTGCTCTCTCGTAATAATTGAGACCTCATTGTATTTTTTTCTCCCACTGTATTGACCAATGCAAAGTACTCTAAATCTCCATGCACTCACCAAAAGTCCTATATAGGAGACATAAGAGGACCTAAGGCCAATGAGGTTTGTCATTGGTATAGCCTGTCTTTCATAACCGCATAGACAAATGTGATTATTTTAGTTTTTGGCCGTAAACCCCTTTAACGAAAGAAAATTTTGCTGACTGTTTTTTGTGTATATTTTACATAGGACATGCCCACAAGGTCCCTTAAATTAACTAATTGTTAAATAATGTATGTTGTGATTCAAACCAGAAAAAGGTTGTGAAATAAATAGTGCATATAATATGCAATTGTTATATGAGTGGAATTAACAAACTTTATTTACACAGTTCTACATGATTGGGTATACGCCATCTCAGTTTTGAAGTCTAATGGAAGCCGAACCGTAACCGAATGGCAATGTGTCCATTTTTAATTCAAATCTTCACTACCGCAATTTTATCCATTTTCGCAAGCAGTTTCAGAGTGAGTGTGTTATTTTATTTCCAATCTGCGATTATAGTAACTTCTTAAAGGATTTTTTTATACCATGTACTTTATTATAAATTACATACAGTGCATGATTTTCTTAATTAGATTGAAAATTCCATTCTCCTTTTTAAATTACTCTTGCTTTTAGGACACAATTTGTACAAGTTGTAATAATATAGTTTAAATTTTTAATGTTATGTTTTGTTATATCACAAAAAGCATATCTTGTTTTCTCTATTATACATTTATCTTGCAACCTATTAAGATCTTGGACGGCTATACGTAGCATTGCAATCAAACACTATTGAAGTACTATTGAAGCTTATTACACCATTCAATTAGGTCATCTTATTTTTAATAAATAATATTATCTTATCCACATGGTAGCAAATATTATGTAATGAATGCTTTATGTAAGGTGGGGGTGGTCCTTTATCTTTTAAGTTATGAAGTACCAATATAACCACAGATGGAAAGGAGTAATTAATAATTAATATACATTTTTTAAACACAACTAAATGATATTAATGCCCATATTCATAGACCATAGTTGTTTCCGTGGCAACGGACCCACGGCCACCCTGTTGCTGGGGATTTAGTTATTATATTTATGGGAAATAACTCTGAACTTGTAACTTGTTCTTGTGCTTCCTCCTGATACTGGGTAGGCAAAGCAACTCGCCTGCGTATTTGAACAGGCGTGTATCGCGTCTAGCTCTGTTAGCTCTTGCACAGGGACTGCTTACTAGTATTCGTTGCACAGTCCTTCGTCACTGAGTGGTGCCAACTTCTTAGTATCATTGTGATCACTGATCAGCGTTCTTTGATGTACTTGTCCATTTAGGCTTCGACCTCGAGCCCTGATGAAAAAGTAATTTACCGATTAAGGTTGTGAGTTCACCAAAATACGTTTTCCAAAATATGCATAAAACAGTAGTTTTAAAGTAAAACTAACATCATTAGTCACAGTATTTTGTAAATACCAAATTTAAAAAAAAAAATTCTTGGTTGAGGCATACTTCCGCTATTGCTACTTTTATGAACGATTTTGTGTACTAAGTACTTGAGCAAAAAGTATACAATTCGGATGGTTGATATTTTTATTATAGCTTACACTCGCCTTGGACTATGCAATGAGGTATTTTGAATAATTGTATAGCTTTCTTATTTTAGGTTTACGATTTTTTTCTTACGGTGGTACAAATACCATCAACGTACCCAAAAATGTAAAACATTTTAAAATGCAAGCAATTTAAGCTTTACATTTCAAAATGCCTCATTGCCTAGTCAAAGGTGAGTGTAAGCTATTATAAAAATATCAGCCACTAGTAGGGGAGCATAGGTAATTCCGTGGCCGAAAAGGTGAAAGAGCTATGTATCTGGTATCAATCGATTCGTATTGATCCATAGATAAACAATTTCGATGGTGAGAGTCTTGATTTTTTGGCTGAGACCGGCCATATCTAAAACAAGATGGCCGCCGCTTTCGAATTTTAAACTAGCGTATCTTCGTAAGTATTTGACCGATTTCAATTTCAAAGGTACCATTCGAAAGGTAAATGATAGAAATTTAAATTAATGTAACAAATTTTCACGAAAATTCCATTTGTTTGAGGTTATGTTACAAAAACTCTAACTGTTTACTTTACACTTTCTCGTTATGGAACGATATTTACTAGGTAAAAAGGTTTTACATTTGCTTAAGTTGCATTTTTGGTAGATTATTTCTATGTGTTTATAATGAATCCATGCATTTAATTTTCTGACAATTATAGCCTGAGTTTATGTAATTGAAGCGATGGCATGTGTAGATGAATATATGCTACTACTGTGTGATCTTTATGTTTTAAATACATTTTGTCGAGGCACAATTGGTGAAACAATTAGATATTTGGTATAAATCGATTCGTTATGAACCGAACTTAAACAATTTTGAATGGGTAAATTTTGATTTTTTTACTGAGACCTTCCCTGGGCAAAAACAAGATGGCCGCCGTCATTGAACATATTAACTAAAAATCTTTAAAAGTATTTCGCCGATTTCAATTCTAAAGGTACCATTGAAAAGGTAATAAAAAGAGCTACAAATGATATATCAACAATTTTCCAGAAAGTTTAATTTTTTTAAGGTTATGTATGTTTTGAGATTTTTGTATTTTTAACGATTTTTTCAGAGCACAATAGGTGAAACAACTATGTATGGGGTATCAATCGATTCGTTTTGAACCGTGATTTAACAATTTTGATGGGAAAAATTTCGATTTTTTTACTGAGGCCTTCCCATGGCAAAAAACAAGATGGCCGCGCCAATGAATCTTTTGACTCGCATATCATTAAAAGTATATATCCGATTTTTAATTTACGTATACCGTTGAAAAGGTAATTAAAAGAGAAATAAACTATATATTATAATTTTGTTAAAAAAATTAATATTTACTGAGGTTATGTTACAAAAACCTAAATTATTTACCACACTCGTCATCGGTATGGAACTTATGGCGCATATATTTACATGACAAAAACGGTTTTTGAATATGTTTGGCTTGTTTATCCGTAGCATATCTCTTTATGTATTCAATGAGTCCTTACTTTTTATGTTCCGACAAATATATCCCGAGATAATGTATTTGAAGCGTCGGTATGTGTAAATGAATAATATATGCATCGAGTATTTTGATCTTGATGTTTTAAACACATTTCGTAGAGGCACAATAATTGATGAAAGGATTATGTATCTGGTATCAATCGATTCGTTATGAAACGTACTTTAACAATTTTGATGAGGTACCCGTCGCAAAAAAAAAAAACAAGATGGCCGCCGAAAAAAACTTTGTAGCTTACATATTTTCTAAGATAATTGACAGATTCATTTCAAAGGTACCGTTGGAAAGGTAATTAAAGGAGCAAAAAAGTATAAATTTGCAATTTTTACGAAACTTTTATATTTACTGAGGTTATCTTGTTACTACACTCAATTGTTACAGCTGTTATGGAACAAATATAACGTATATATGTATATATTTTGTTTAACCTTAGTTTTATAGTAAGCGACTTTGACGCTGTTATTTTGGTACCATAGACAGAAATTAATAAAAGTTCTTCCACCGGGGATTGAACCCGGGACCAGATGGAAAGAGTATAACAGTATGACATACATTTCGGCCCGAAAATCTCTAAAAACCCCAAAAAATTATATATTTAGACAGAAATTTAAAAAATACCTCCACCGGGGTTTGAACTCGGGACCTAGACTGTCAATGTCATACTCTTTCCAACTGGTCCCGGGTTCAATCCCCGGTGGAAGAACTTTTATTAATTTCTGTCTATGGTACCAAAATAACAGCGTCAAAGTCGCTTACTATAAAACAAAGGTTAAACAAAATATATACATATATACGTTATATTTGTTCCATAACAGCTGTAACAATTGAGTGTAGTAACAAGATAACCTCAGTAAATATAAAAGTTTCGTAAAAATTGCAAATTTATACTTTTTTGCTCCTTTAATTACCTTTCCAACGGTACCTTTGAAATAAATCTGTCAATTATCTTAGAAAATATGTAAGCTACAAAGTTTTTTTCGGCGGCCATCTTGTTTTTTTTTTTGCGACGGGTACCTCATCAAAATTGTTAAAGTACGTTTCATAACGAATCGATTGATACCAGATACATAATCCTTTCATCAATTATTGTGCCTCTACGAAATGTGTTTAAAACATCAAGATCAAAATACTCGATGCATATATTATTCATTTACACATACCGTCGCTTCAAATAACATTATCTCGGGATATATTTGTCGGAACATAAAAAGTAAGGACTCATTGAATACATAAAGAGATATGCTACGGATAAGCAAGCCAAACATATTCAAAAACCGTTTTTGTCATGTAAATATATGCGCCATAAGTTTCCATACCGATGACGAGTGTGGTAAATAATTTAGGTTTTTGTAACATAACCTCAGTAAATATTAATGTTTCAACAAAATGATAATATATAGTTTATTTCTCTTTTAATTACCTTTTCAACGGTATACGTAAATTAAAAATCGGATATATACTTTTAATGATATGCGAGTCAAAAGATTCATTGGCGCGGCCATCTTGTTTTTTGCCATGGGAAGGCCTCAGTAAAAAAATCGAAATTTTTCCCATCAAAATTGTTAAATCACGGTTCAAAACGAATCGATTGATACCCCATACATAGTTGTTTCACCTATTGTGCTCTGAAAAAATCGTTAAAAATACAAAAATCTCAAAACATACATAACCTTAAAAAAATTAAACTTTCTGGAAAATTGTTGATATATCATTTGTAGCTCTTTTTATTACCTTTTCAATGGTACCTTTAGAATTGAAATCGGCGAAATACTTTTAAAGATTTTTAGTTAAAATGTTCAATGACGGCGGCCATCTTGTTTTTGCCCAGGGAAGGTCTCAGTAAAAAAATCAAAATTTACCCATTCAAAATTGTTTAAGTTCGGTTCATAACGAATCGATTTATACCAAATATCTAATTGTTTCACCAATTGTGCCTCGACAAAATGTATTTGAAACATAAAGATCACACAGTAGTAGCATATATTCATCTACACATGCCATCGCTTCAATTACATAAACTCAGGCTATAATTGTCAGAAAATTAAATGCATGGATTCATTATAAACACATAGAAATAATCTACCAAAAATGCAACTTAAGCAAATGTAAAACCTTTTTACCTAGTAAATATCGTTCCATAACGAGAAAGTGTAAAGTAATCAGTGAGAGTTTTTTGTAACATAACCTCAAACAAATGGAATTTTCGTGAAAATTTGTTACATTAATTTAAATTTCTATCATTTACCTTTCGAATGGTACCTTTGAAATTGAAATCGGTCAAATACTTACGAAGATACGCTAGTTTAAAATTCGAAAGCGGCGGCCATCTTGTTTTAGATATGGCCGGTCTCAGCCAAATATCAAGACTCTCACCATCGAAATTGTTTATCTATGGATCAATACGAATCGATTGATACCAGATACATAGCTCTTTCACCTTAGCTGCCACGGAAGCATGTTTTCATACCCTATGCTCCCCCACTACACCCAAATTGTATACTGTTTTGCACACTTAGCACCCAAAATTGTTCATAAAAGTAGCAATAGCGGAAGAATGCATCAAGTAAAGTAAAGTAAAAAAGTAAAGTGAGAAAATCTTAGGCCAATCGGTAAAGTTTTAGGTATACGAAAATATACACGAGTCAAAAGTGTATAATTTAACTAAATTGCATTTAACTGGAAGATTAATTAATTAATTAAGAAGTTTTTACTTTAAAACTAAAAACCGTGTGAAACCTTTGCACCAAAACGCCGTTACACCGAAAATATCTATACTTTTCATTTATTTCAGTCTAAAGGCCCACTCAGTATGGGCCTTAGCACAGAAACGCCGTTACACCGAAACTAATTTTAAAAGTTACCGAGTATGCCGTTACACCGAAAATAACCAAACAGTTAAGTATTATACGAGTTACGACCGTATGGGTCTTTACACCGAATTGCCGTAGCACCGAATCGCCGTTACGCAGAAAATTCTGCAAAAACATCTAAGTGAGACCGAATTACAGTATATGTCTTTAGACCGAATTACAGTTAGTGTCTTTAGACCGAATCACAGTCTGTGTCTCAAGACCGAATTTCGGTCCAAAGACATATACTGTAATTCGGTGTAACGGCCCAACCGGATGGGCCGTTAAACAGAATTGGGGCTTTA